>CM044903.1:26997317-27175968 GCA_024500145.1 Gentiana dahurica var. dahurica
GTCTCCTGTGTCATCCATATTTTCAGTTGATCAATTTCATAATGGCATTCATGTCTTCGCGCGTCCAATTTTCTTTCCAATTCTTCAACCTGGTTTCTTAAATCTGCGATCTCGTTAGTATGCTTATCCATCTTCTTCTTTTACTTTTCTGTTTTTATTTGTAATATGAATTGTACACCTATGGTTATACTACTATTTATAGGCCTATTTTATCTTTTTTTAAAGGTGATGGCGTCTCTTCGATTTACCCTACCACGAGACCCTTCAGATTCGTATCTGTATCTCTTCGATTTACACTACCATGAGACCCTTCACATTCGTATCTGTATCTTTTCGATTTACACTACCATGAGACCTTTCACATTCATATTTCTTCGATATACTACTATTTATAGGCCCATTTTATCAATTTTTAATAGTTTAATTCCAAATCTTACCCGCAACAATCTCAAACATGTCTCATTGACCGAAACAATCTTGAACTTGTGTAACGTTAAATCAAACTTGTGTCGAAACCATCTTGAACTTGTGTAAAGTTAAAATTAAGAAATGAATTCATTATGTTAAGGGTCAATGACAAATCATCATATTCACTTATTATCTTCTTCATTTCAAGGGGAAAATATTCTAACGACCCTAATGATGTTATAAGCAAACTAATGAATCAACCCCTAGTTCTCAATATGGAGATAATTACTTTTTATTTCATCGGAAAAATATTCTAACGAATACTGTTATAAGAAACTAATGAATCAAACCCTAGTTCACAACATAGGACAGAATTACAATTACAACTACAATGCATAATAATAAGAATAAAAACTATAATGAAACCAAATGAAACCATATTTCCTCCTTCAAAACATTCTTCTTCAACCCCAAATAACAATTACCAATACAATACATAATATAATAATAATAAAAGGATGGGTGCTTTAGTTATATAACAATTACACCCTTTCAAACAAACTTCTTCAAAAGAACAATTACACATTATACTTCTCCTTCAAACCATGGTTCTCCTTTCAAACACCTTTATTCAAAAGAACAATTACACATTTTACTTCTCCTTCAAACCGTTCTTCTTAAAAAATGAGTTAAATTGTTTATAATGACATCTTAGTTTATGGTTTTCATAACCAAAACCCTTATACACGGTTAACATCTATGGCTGAAATTCCCATGAAAGCAATTCCCCAACCAACTTCTTTCTCCAATTTGGAATATGCTCATTCCCAATCAATGATATATTCACTCTTCCCAGCATGAACTCCACGTATTTAAGAACGAACATGCCACAATCAGTCTAACCAAATTACAAGAATTACAAGATAATAAGTTAGTCACAAATTCAAAAACCTTAATAATCTCTATATATATTGCATAAATATAAATTATCAAACATACCCATTCTCTTGAGAGGGACACTTCGCGCTCAACACCGCTAGCTTTCTCTTAGAATACTTCTCATAGCCTTTTACAAGCTTCTGCATTAAAAGCGGTATGACAACTTGCATAGGCATGACACACCTTGCAAGAATCACTTTTCTGATATGCCCCGGAAGGCTGTCATACACTAAAATTATCCTCGCACTCAGATCAATTTTCAAAAGAAACCAATGATCTCTCTCTATCATCGGCACATACAATGTCTTGCAACCTTCCCATGGTGTGCTACATTCGGAGCTGTCCCGTTCACAATATGGCTAAATATTGAATTAAATTCTGCTTCTCTTGAGCGTTTCATGTTTAGTGTGTGGAAGTTTTTGACATACGTTGCAAATTGAGTATCAAGGACACGGGCATCTTGGTCAAACATATTCGGGTACTTTAAGCATCGCCGGTGAATTTCACACAATGAACTATCCAACACCTGAATATAAATACTACAACTTAACAAAAGCATACATTTCAATCTAAACTGCTGTGTTATTGTAAAATCTAAAGCATATACTACTTACGTTGCTTGGCAAGCTCTGCCCGCGGTTCTCACTTCCTTTCAAAATCCCTACTTCGATATCAGCGTCAACCAACTTCACACGTGCACTATGTAAATCAAAAGGAAGAAAAAACAAATTAATCATCAAAATGGGGTTTACAAATTAAGGTTTAAACGCCCCTTACTTTAACCGTATGACATTTATACCTGTCTTCACATGAAGCCATAAACTTGTCAACACGCTTCATCAGCACGGTATCCATTTTTCGGAATGGATCATAATCATTAAACTTCTTCACTTTCCTTTTTTTCGCTACTTTGATAGGAGGGCTGTCACAAGCTCTTCTTTTCTTCGGCGTCAGCGGTAGATCGAAACTTACGACTTCATAAAACATTCAGTGACGTAATTACTTTGGATTACACATATATATGCCTACTGACATTAACTCAAATTAATTATTTTTGTAAAACTACCTTTTACACCTTTTTGAATGCCATCTTCTTCCAAATCATCCTGATCGTCTTCGATTTCCAAAACATCCTTTTTACTCACATCGCCTCTCTCTTCTCCTAAGGCATTACCTAGTCATAATTTCAAGAAACAAAATTTTATGAATAAATTAATTCTCTCACCAAAACAAACAAATATAGGACAAATTTAACATTATACCTTCGCCGTTCGGGTTTCCCTCAACACTTTGGCCTACACTCGCAGCAGGTTCCTTCACAACGTTCACATCTTCATCACCTTTCCCCCTCGTTTATAATAGCTGGTTCTTCTTCCTCTCTTATCTCAGCTTGCTCCTCCTCCATTCCACCTTCCATACCTTCACCGTTTCGGGTTTCCTCGACCGTTTCCTCAACCGGGGCATTAGGTTCATCCCTTACCTCCTTCTCTTCAACTATGACTGTTTCCTCAACCGGGGCATTAGGTTCATCCCCTACCTCCTTCTACGGCATTTCCTAATCATAATTTCAAGAAATAAAATATTATAAACTAGTTCTCTCCTTTATAAACAACATAAAGTACAAATTTAACTTCATACCTTTGCTGTTTCGGGATGCCTCCACAGTTTCATCTTCCACTTCATTCAACTCTTCATTACCTTCCATTTCACTTGCATGTATACCATCATTTTTGCATTTTTCACATGCACAAGAAAGACGAACCTCCATCAATTTAACTTTACGCTGGAGCGTATCCACAAAAGCTTATATTCATTTGTTCTCTTCAGCAACTTTTACCAACTCTTCGCACATTCTTTTGTTCTCTTCACTCACAGCAATTTTTACAAATTCTTTTAACTTCTCATAATCAACGTTACCCGTTGATTGCTCATTGTCAGAAGTAGTTTCATCATCTTCAACTTCATCTTCCCGGGGCATCAAAAAATAAGCTTTTCCTTTTCAGCTTCGGATGGAACCAACTTTCGAACCGCCTCCACCTGCATTATATACTACTCATAAATAATGTGGAGGTTGCATGTACATACCAAACTTAATCTACAAATTAAACATCGCTGCCTCTCTCGATTGAAGAAGAAGTTGAATTACAGAAGAGCTGACCCTTTTTACCGCTCCCCACTTCATCAACCTTGGGAGAGCATTTTCGTCAACAATCTCGGCAAACTTCCTTAAAGAATGAATAGCTTCAAGTGCCCAAACCTACGATGCATTTACATTCAAGTGATGGACCGAACATAATCAAAAAAGTTTAACAAGCGTTGGCTTATACATACCTTCAAAGAGTGCGGAAAACCATATAAAGTATATCCGATCGGGGGATTTTTGAAAGAATCCCTCATGTCCCTCCTCCAAACATAGACAGTGGCTTCATAAGAAGCGTTTCCCCATGGATACTTATTGAAAGCATCCAAATCCTCAACCAACTTAAAGATCCACCAACCCACCGCACATCTCTCTTCCGATCCCCACACAACGTACGTCAATATAACGATCAACCCAAGCTTGTAACGGTCATTAGGATCCTTAATGCGATTAAACTTTGCCCACACATCCTTCCTATACACTTTCGATAAGTTTTTAAAATACTTCTTAACTAATCTACACTCTTTTCCTACCCCTTTATCGACATTGCTACCGTCGCCAACCAAGAGACCACTAACCAGTGCAAATTCTTCTACACTAAATCGTATTTTTTTGGCTCCAACTTTGAACCAAAAAACATTGGCATCTACATTCCATGGACTCGCCAACCTCATTAACAACTGATGTATTATCATGTTGGCTTGCATATCTTTCAAATGGATTAAGTGTCCAAAACAAGACTGCTCCAACATTGCTTTGTGCTTGTCGTTAAGCTTTTCATAAACTTCAATTGTTTTACCAATTGAACATCGGGAAACAACTTCACATTTTGCAGACCTTTCATCTTCGCTAAGTGCATAAATCAACGGCATTTTTTCAACTTATCTATAACCAACAAAATAAGAAATTTCAATTCAATCGAATTAAAAAACAAATGAATGTGAATACAGTTGAAACAAATAAGAATTTCAATTCAACGCCAACAACTAATAACACATCACCGGCATTGTTTGAGCTAACAAATGATTCAACACCACAAAATTTAACTAATCACATCCCAAGATCATACATGCACACCACAAAATTTAACTAATCGCATCCCAAAATCATACATACACATACCAATATGCGTGATTTATAACCCACCAACAAAATCGTACCTTTTGGAGATTTGCTCGAATGTTCCAGTCGGCTCCTTCAAGTTTCTCTTCTTCGTTGATCAGCCTTCCGATTGGAGAATAAGGAATGTTGAAGAAATTTGTTGATCACAAGTTCGACTCTGTGTTGATACGGTGAATTTGGGAAGAATTCGAGGGTGAATGTGGGAAGCTCACAGTAGTTAATCGAAGGGGCCCAGAATTTGGGGGTATTGTGTTAAGAGAATTAGGGATTTTGGGATAATATATGAAGGGATAAGATGGGGGTATTTCTGTCAAAGCAAGGTTTTATAAGGTTTTTCCCTTTTTTCATTTTCTTTAATATATACGTGGTGGTCAAAGCTTATTGTTGCGATGCACAAAGTTCATAAGCCTATTCTTGTCATTCCCCCAAATTAAAATTCTCTAAATTATGATATTGCACCAGAAATAATAAAAACACGGTATCGGGTTAGTGGTTAAGAAGAGTTCATATCCTGGTCCTAATTAGAGTTCAAGTCTCACTTAGGACGAAATTCGTTTCCGAAAAAAGAAAAAAGAAAACACAACCATGTTGAGTACCAATTGAGGGGGAAAAAAAATTGTGAATCTTTCGTTTTTGAAAAAAATAAAAAACAATGATACCGGGATGCGTACATTTTGATGAATTAGAGTGTACCGAAAATATATTTTTCAATTTCATAACCCAAATTCCCCCTCCCCACCCTCCCTCAACTTCCCACCCCAATTCCGATACAGGAAGAGATATAGTCGGACCAAGGTTAGCAATTCCCAAATTCCGGTTAGCAGTTCACAAATTCCGGTTAGCAGTTCACAGATAGCTTAACAGAAATCTGTACAGAAATCTGTAAATTCCACATTTTGAATTCAAAGTATTCTCATATTCTGTTGCGCTAATTTTTGTGGGTAATCTATTCATTTTGAAGGGAGATAAGAATGGGGGGCGAATAGGTTGATTTCCTATTAGTTTTTGGGTGAAAAAATCCAGTTGAGTAAGAGGAGAGATGGGGATCAGTAAAGAAACTGAGGTCTCATTGGAAGGAGTAAGCGACAAGAACATAGTGCAGATGAAGCAGCTGAATACTGTCCTTTTCCCAGTTCGCTACAATGACAAGTTCTACGCTGATGTTCTTGCCTCTGGAGATTTCTCTAAGCTTGGTATACTTTCCATTTTTATTTGTTGCAGCTTTGTGTTTGATTGTTCCCTTTATCCCCATTTTGTTTGCTCATCATACCAAAATGTTGTTTATTTTTCCCCTTCCAATTTATTATTTGGACCTATTTTTCGTAATTGTTTTATGGAATTGTCCTCTATTCAATGTATATTAATCTACCTTGAAATGGTGAAGATGGGAAGTACAATCAATTAAGTCCCATTTGACTAGGTCCTGTTAGATATTTTTACAAATTTAAATCTTTTGTGTTAAAGTTGTCATCCCCGATAGATGTTACCGCAATGAAAGTGCGAACGGAGTGGCCAATCGGGTCAACGGTGAGTCAAAAGGGCAGCGTCCTTTCGGGGTGGGGTGGGGGGTGGGGGTCCACGGGCTGCACCCGATCGCGGGTGAGGGACAGTGCCTCTGTAAATTTTTATTTTATTTTATGAGGTATATGAACTAATGAAAATGAAGTTTCCTAAACAAAGGTGTGTTTAGGTGGTGGTGTCTCTTGGTGTTGCATCATTTGGCATCAAGAGATGAACTTGCTCACTTAGGTCCTCAATTCTATATATATATATATATATAACTCAACTGCTGAACATTACAAAAACTTTACTCTTAGGTCCTCAGTTCTATATGTATATATATATTACTTGTTTGGCACCAAGAGATAAACTTGTATACTTTGGTCCTCAATTGATTGGCTGCTAATTCATATATAACAAGTAAATGTGGTGATAGTCTGTCTTTTTCGTTCAAGGACAAAGTAGCCCGCCTTGTTCGTATGAATTCCTTGAATTTATATCTCAACTTATTTTCAACTGTTTCAACCTTCATCTTAGTACTTGTTGTGGTGTCAAAGTCTTTTCTCTGACATGATTTTGATTGACTACCTCTTATTGCCTTCTGATAATAAATAAATTTGAGCATCCATTTTTTTTTCCTTGAGGGGAGGAGGAAGGGGGGGGGAGAAGGGGATGGGGATTCGAACCTGGTTGATGCCAGGAAGTGCAATGACTCTTACCACTAGGCCAAGTTCAACCCCTGAGCATCTTGCTGTTAATGCAACATACGTGGCTTTTTTTTAAGATAGATAACAAAAGCCTGAAATTTCTTGCTGAGGAAACTTCTTTGTCACGAGTGAAAATGTAATGGAAATCTTCCTTTCAATGCAGCATATTGCAATGATGTTTGTGTTGGTTCGGTTGCATGTCGGCTTGAGAAGAAGGAAAGCGGAGGCGCTCTTCGTGTATACATTATGACATTAGGCGTTTTGGCTCCATATCGCAGTCTAGGAATCGGTGCGTATTCATCGTTTTGTCTATTTTACTCTAGCTTGGTATATCCTTTTAATTTTTGTATGTATGTCGGATTTTGTGTAGGTACGAAGTTGTTGAACCATGTAATTGATCTGTGTTCGAAGCAGAATATTGGTGAAATATACTTGCATGTACAGACCAACAATGAAGATGCCATCAGTTTTTATAACAAGTTTGGTTTCGAGATAACGGATACGATCCGGAATTATTACAGAAATCATGTTACCCCTCCAGACTGCCATATCATCACCAAGTTCATCAAGAGGTGACATAATTATCATATAAGGTTCCTATTTCAAACATTGTTTTGTTTATATTAAGCAAACTTGTAAACTTCAACATCACTTTTTAAATCTTTACTCAGAGTAAAATCAATTAAATTCGGAATCTTAGCTTCATGGAAGCATGCCATATGTAAGGTTTATCATCACTGTAATCCAGTGATTTGGGTTCTGATTAAGGATGCGTTTACGGCCTTAAATGCACCTGGCATCACTTCCTAATAACTGTTGCACTATACCTCTTCCTCGTAGTAGTATGTTTACTTCGTGAATCCCGAGTATGCCGAAGAACATGCGATCAGCTCGTATATACCATAATGATTTAAAACGTAGAGTAAGGACCTTTCTAGAATTTTGATGTTTTTGCACTAATATTGCAGCAGCAGATAGTATCGCCGCAGCGGTTGCCATAGAGCGGTACTCCGCTTCGGCACTTGACCTTGAGACTGTCGGTTGCTTCTTTTCACTCCAAGATACACAGTTTGCACCAAGAAACACACGGTTTCCGCTTGTACTTCTACGTGTGGTTGGGCATAAAAATTCTGTGGACTGTTTGCTAGATAATGAATTCCATAGTCTGAGGTTCCACATAGAAAATTGAGAATGCTTTTGACTTCTTTAAAGTTCGCGGTTGTTGGGCTAGAGAAGTGTTGACAAACACGATTAACGGCATGCATTGTATCTGGTCTGACGAAATACTGAGATAGACGATCAAACCATGATCTCGATGCTTGCTTCAAGCCATATAGAGATTTCTTTAGAAGACAAACATATGATCTGGGAGATTGAGATCAACGAAACCCGGAGGTTGCTCCATATACATTGTTTCCTTTAATGTGCCATGCAAAAATGCATTCTTGACGTCAAGTTGTTTTAAAGTCCATCCTTGTGACACTGCAATTGAGAGTACTAAGCGAATTGCGGTCGGTTTGATGACATGGCTAAAAGTCTCTTCATAATCTACACCCGAATTGTGGTAGGTCCTTCAAAGCCATTTTTAAAGTCCTTGGTTCTTGGACAGAGGGTGATTGAATTCTCATGTTTGAATTTTATGTACATTCTTTTACAAGACGGAGTATGAAACTAAAAGCGTAAAACAACAATTAAAAGTGATTAAAAATATGTTGGAAGAGACTCTGGATGAATTCTTTCTTTCTTTCTTGATCTTAACAATTGATCATTGATGCAAAATTGACTTATTAAATTTTTAGTAATCTTGTTATACTTATCGGTCACCGCCAAACAACCAATCTCTTCAAAGTCGATAATCATGACAACCTCTTATTGTACTTTAACCATGACACACTTTTAACGATACAGAATTTTGCAGGAGAAGATCCGGCAAATATATGTTGCTTACATGAAATCAGAAAATACATGAATACTAAATATCAAACGAGGAGAAAAACTATTTTGATCTCACAATTTCATTGCACGTACGTGCTTCCCTCATCTCAGCATGTGTGTGGGGGGGTGGGTGGGAGGGGGTTTCATTGAAACTCATGCTAGTAATCAATTCAAAATCAACTATTCTAAATCGGTAATGTGTCGAACCGGTATCAAATTGTAACTCGTTTTCAAAAGGTGGGTGTACCCTATCAATAACAAGTGAGGCCACTAGTAAATCCATAGCAAATTTTGGTATTCACAGGGCAATTTGTAATAGGACAAAAATCAAATGCACATGAATTGCCCTGGCAATACCAGGCGCCAACAAGTGATGGATCAACACCCTGACCCACGACACACGGTTTCTGCTATCGATTAATGGTCCGAATGGTAACCCCAAAAATATACCTTTTAGGTCATATTATGTAACCGATCAAGTAAGCATTGACTCGACACCCCTAGTCAAAATAAACGAAGGAATTGCGCATTTCGTGTTACTAGTTCATATTTTAAACAATTTCAAATCAACTATATGCACATGAATTGCTCCGGCATTACCAAGAATTGCCCTGGCAATACCAGGCGCCAACAAGTGATGGATCAACACCCTGACCCACAACACGGTTTCTGGTATCAATTAATGGTCCGAATGATAACCCCAAAAATATCATTTAAGTTTTCATTAAAGCTATTGAGTAAATGTATTAGCAACTGTAAGTTTATCTTTTAAGTATGCTAGATCAGTTACATGCTAAAATAATCATTAAGTCTCCTCTACTCATCTATTCAATAATGCAAATTAAGTCTTCCACGTAATCTTTCCATTTAGGATAAGCTTTTAGAAGAGCCTAATTAATTGCCTTTATAATTCCGTAGGTTGCGATCACCACTCCACAATTATATATGAGTGATTTCGATCTTCATCTAATTTGCACAATACAAATCTCTATCAACACAAAATGGTGAACCACATCCAGAAATCTCTTATGTTCATAAGCTTATTTAACTTCTTTTGACAGAAAGTGGCAATCACCTTCATGCCATGAATACAACCACAAACATATATTTCTTTTGATCTTTCCTTCCGTTTAACAGATTGTAAAATCTCACATTGGTAAAATAAAGTCCTGCTCACACCCATATAAGTGTGAGACATAAAGGTCTTGTCAACTCGGGTTAGCCCTTTTAGACCAAGCGAGGCGGTCTAAGCAGTTGACCGGACCATTTATGACTCATTTAACGCTACCAGACCCGGGGTCTGGGGGCGTTACAAAATGATATTCAGAGCCGACTGCCATACGGAACTAAGTGCCACACCGTAAGAGGCGGCTACCTCTAGAATCCTATGGTAGGGACGAACTGAGACAAGTCCACTGAGACAAGTCTTAGCCGTCCTGGCTAGGACCCAAGTCCCTTATAGGGGAGAATGTAAAATCTCACATCGGTAAAGTAAAAACCTGCTCACCCACATATAAGTGTGAGACATAAAGGTCTTGTCAACTCGGGTGAGCCTTTTTTGACCAAGCAATGACGGCGGTCTAAGCAGTTGACCGGACCATTTATGACTCATTTAACGCTACCAGGCCCGGGGTCTGGGGGCGTTACACATATAGCTCATATACGTCACCAAATCACTATCAATCATGGTCTAGAATCACAACCCAAACCACATCCAAACAAATATCGCCAGTTGAAAACGACCCCAACACGAATCCCAAATCATAAAATGGTGGTTGCCGGTCTCCTCCATCGACTAATCACCGTCGACTCCATAGACACCACCGCAAACTTCATCGAGTCGCGGAAAAAAAAAAAAAAAAAAAAACCTTCCATCAAATATATATTCACTCTCGTCATCAAAAAACCCAGTTCCTCGAAAACAATTGCCGTCATGGACGGAGCCACTATATAGGCTGAGGGGGGGGCTAGACGGACCCAGGAATTTTTTTCAGTGGGGGCCAAATTCAAAAAAAAAAAGTTAAAAAAATACAACAGCCAGGTCTTGAACAAGTGACCTCACGTATTGAGGTTGAACTTCTAACCAGTTGAACTAAATAAGCAATTATGCTAGAGTTTGTCGGAAAAAATATACATACACGATATTTAATATTATTAGAGGGGTATTTTAGTAACTTCGCACGAAAAGTTGAGTGGGGGTCGTGCACCCCCCTTGTCTATGCTAGGTCCGTCCCTGGGGCTAAGCCCACCCAGCCCTCAGCCTTTTATTTCTTCTTAAGTAGATAGGATGAAACGAATCTTCAACCCAACCATCAGTAAGCAACCTGCTCATCAACAAAAAAACAAAACTCATTCAGATACTTTATCTATATGGAAGCTGCGTGCATTTTTCTTGTCAAGAAATGAAGGAAAAAAACCGTCATTGGTTATCATTATTACTTGTTAATTATTATGACTTGTTATTATTAGTGTAAAAGAATTCCTCTTAAAAATAAATTAAGAACCGTCAGTGAATTATTACAAGATTAAATCAAAATGTTTTTTCCAAAAGATATTTTTTATTTCTTATTTGTATACTAATTTTTTTGGGCTATTATTTGCACTCTGCTCATATTACCGATACACCTACATATCAGTGCACCACACGTTTCACCAAATCGACCTTGTAAAAGTCGGTTTAGAGCCAAAAACCGACTTTTCCTAGATCGATTTAAGATCGACTATCTTCTGGAAGTCGGTTTTTAATTTCAAAAACGACTTTTACAAGTTTAATTATACTGTGCTACATAAGTAGTGTGGTGTAAATAAAGACCCTAATTTTTTCCGGTATAAAAGAACAGTACAAAAAATTATTCTAGCCCACCCGAAAAATATTTCTTGGCTCCGTCCTTGATTGCCGTCCATCTTCATTATACATAATCATTAACTATCACACCCAAATGAATCAGGCACGTGAAATATATTCTCATTCAACTCTTATGTTCTACCGATCGATTTATAAAACTAAGGATTGAAGTCAGTAGAGCGTGATATGTCGTTTGAGGGTTGAAGTGCATGGGAAGGTTTTGAAGTTACTGAAGCAGAGGGGATATAAATTTATGGGCTTTTGGAGTCATAATTGAAAGATCCTGCGAAGATAAATAAAGTAGTTGTAACACACCACATGGGATAGCAGTAGCACATAGGTACTCTTGCATTGTGTTACATACTTGATGATGTAATAGTGGAGCCATTGTGGGTTTTTTCCTATCAAACGTGAAATTGCCACAACTGAGGAGTAAAGTGTGAGTCTTTTATTTTGATATAAAGTCAAAGTGTGATTTTTTAAGTATTTTCAATATTTTCTCTATGTCAAATGATGTTTCAAACTCGGAAGTCGTTTCATATGGTTTATTTAAAATTAACAAATGATTGTTTTGAGCTAGCGTACACTTTTTGTAACAATAAAAAAATGATACTTGGAATTGACGGACTATACTTGCTCGCTCGCTCGCTCGTGGCACGAAATTGTCTAAGCTCTGGTGGCTAGAGGGATTAGAGTTACTGCTCTAGGAGAACGGCTAGTCACCGGTCTTGGGGCCTCTTGACTCGAAGTCTTTCCGACAGTAGCTAGAGTGCTCGCTCGTAAGAGTGGGGACTGTACATTTTTCCCGAAGATTCATGCTACAGCCGGGAAAGCAAGGGCTGACGGTTGGTGCGTGGGTCCTAGGGCATGGATAGGGTTGGCTAGAACCGTGTAGGAGGTTTGCACGCTGAAGGTTGATTCTTTTCCCTGGCGATCGGCCGGAGTCGTCAGGCATGGCTAGTTCTCGTGAAGTGCGGTTGACATCCAATGTAAATTTGGTGTTCGGGCGGTACTTGACTCATCGGCTCGGCCAAGGCTGGTGCTTGTAAAATAAACTCGACATGTTTTTCCTTAATGTTCGTGCACTATATAACTTTCAAAATTGACTTATTATTATCATTATTATTATTTTTGCTTTGTCTTATATATATATATATATATATATATATATATATATATATATATATTATATACTATATACCAAATTTCTTTGTTGACGCATCATTTTTCTTTGTTTTTTCTTTTCTTTTCTTTTATAAATGCATATATACAGGATTTTTGATCAAGGGAAATAGAAGATCCCTTTCTTCGGGTTTTGAAAAAATATCTTCGCATATATACAGGATTTTTTATCAAGGGAAATAAAAGAGTATATGCGAAGATATATTTTCAAAACCCGAAGAAAGGGAAAAGGGAATATGCAGCGCAAATTAAGTTAGTTACAACTATTTTATTTCATTTGTGGTAATATTGTAATGAAATTAATTATTGAAGTATTGTCAAATATTTTGTGGATTATGTAAATTTATATTGTGGGGATTTATTGGATTGTTTTTGGGAATTCTTGTCGTGTTATTGAAGTCGCGGTGAGATCTTCGCAACCCCTACTAGAATGATCCAGTGGACCTAAGGGTCGGGAATAGGGTATTATAATATTAATGTAACCGATCAAGTAAGCATTGCATAATTTCTAATGTAGACCTCCAAGTAACATTGACTCGACACCCCTAGTCAGAATAAACGAAGGAATTGCGCATTTCGTGTTACTAGTTCATATTTTAAACAATTTCAAATCAACTATACTTTCAAATCTTACTTCAATCTTTAATCCCCATAATGACTTAAGCCGACGGGACTATATTTTGCCGATGGGACTTCATACAAAAAGATGATCCTTCAAAGCTAAACCATTATGATATTATTTTTGCTATTGATTAATAAGAACGGTTAAACCCTAACCGGAAGGGTCCCCTTGTCCCCGATTCCACAGGAGTGCGAGGAGGGGTTATTCAGGGACCTAGCAGCTCAGGGAAGAGGCTTGCTGTTTTTTCCGCTTACCGAAAGGGACCGGCCCTTTATAGGACTCGAACCCCCACACTCCGGCTTTTGGTCCAGCGTGGCATTACACCACCCCAACCGCTTACCACTAGGCCATATACAGGGGATGCTATTGATTAATAAGAATGTATCGTCGGTTGAAGCTCAAGGCCTAGTATATATGGTAGTTGTAACGCCCCCAGACCCCGAGCCTGGTAGCGCTAAATGAGTTATAAATGGCCCGGTCAACTGCTTAGACCGTCGTTCTTGATTGGTCTAAAAGGGCTAACACGAGTTGACAAGTCATTTATGTCCACACTTATATGGTGGTGATGTGCTTCCCCCACTTTCAATGTGGGATATCACATTCTCCCCCTTAATAAGGTCCTGGCGAGGACGTCCTCGGCAGGACGGCCAAGACTTGTCCCACTTGACTCAAGGGCGGAGCCATGATTTTAATCTGGGTGGCCTAATGAACTATATCGAGTTCATCGGGTGGGCTGGATTAAAAATATTTTATGAATCAAACTGGAATACATAGATCTTATAGTGTAATTTTTTTTGTTCGGTTGGGCTTAGCCCCCCTTTGTCCCTAGTATAGGTCTGCCCTTGACTGGACTTGTCCCAGTTCGTCACTATCATTGGATTCTAGAGGTGGCCCTCACCGTTTCTCATGTTGTGGCACTTAGTTTCGTATGATAGTTGGCTTTGAATACCATTCTGTAACGCCCCAGACTCAGGGGCCTAGTAGCGCTAAATGAGTTATAGGTCCGGTCAACTGATAGACCGCCGTCCTCGCTTGTCTAAAAGGGCTAACCTGAGTTAACAAGACATTTATGTCTCACACTTATATGGCGGTGATGCATTTCATCCAATTCCAATGTAGGATATCACAGTAGTCCTTTGAAATAATGTAAGCCCGGGTTTTCCAATACTTGATGTAGTATTTGTAGTGCGGCGGACCTCAATGGTTCCGCGGTACCCCCCACCCCCTACCCCCTAACTTGGTTTTTATACGGAGGACCCGAGTAATTTATTTTGTGGCAAGTGATGAGGCATGCAATTCTTCCTTCTCGTTATGTTCTTAGCCATAGGGACATCTCTACACCCACTTGTATGCTTTGCTCTATTGGCTCAAAGAAAAAAAAATTACTTCATGCTTTTTGTTATTGTGTCACCGTTACTAGGATGATTATGACACCATTACTAGCACGTACACGTGATTGGGTCGGTTTGAACCCTACTTCGGCATCCAGCATGACATATTACCGTATATTTTGAAACACGATGAGGTAAAATTTTAATTGACAAACCATGAAGGGTAAAAGCTTTTTTTTTTTCCTAGTTTGATTTCATCCTATTAAATTTTCAGTTACACGTCACTCAATTAACAAGTAGCAACATTGATGTATTGAAAACGAAAAGGAGCATCTTTGCACATTTATACTCGGACAAGTAAAATTCAATGATTTATAAATTCATCAAGTTCATTAACATATTGATGTGGATTTTTCTTAAAGGCATGAAAGAATTATCGTACATAGTACTACATACATATAGATGTTATTTTTATTTTTTATTTTATGTTCTCAACTAGAAATACACACAGATAAATTTTTCCTAATGAAATGGGGATAAAAGAGCCTCATATTCGTGTCACTCATCAAACTCCGCATCTTCTTCTCAAATGGACCGACAGAGGCCCAGTTCAATATTAGACTTTATACACGTCAGTAAAGCTTTTACCTACAGGCAGCACAGGTCGTTCTCATGATTATGTTACTGACATGACGCATACCGTCCTTTGTCTTCTATGGTTAGCAAGATTGCTGACATGATGCATGTTTACATCGGCCGCTTATATTCAGCTTACGGTAAGTCAGTCTCGACCTCATATGCCGGCACCTCATTAACTGGACGTTAACCCACGATTCTGTAACCGCTACATTATTATTTCCATCAGAGCTATGATTGCTCAATTTACTGCCTTCCAACGGCTCCAAATCATTAGACACAACCAGTGGCGGATGCACGATTTTCGTCTAGGAGGGGCACAATTTAGTGTCGGAAAAATAGCTAAGTAATAATAAATGTATTTTATAATTTACTATTGTATTTATAGAGAATTAGAAAAAAGAATTTTTGAAATATTTTAAAATAATATGACACTTAAATATTTTTTTTATAAGAAGAACGACAGCTCTACAATATTTATAGTCTAAAGGAATTTTTTTTATTTTAATTATAGTAACAGTAACATGACACGCCTTCTCCTTTTTTTTTCTTTTTTTTTCATTTTGCTCCTCAATTTTCAAATACTCATATATTTTGGTATAGATTTCCAAAGGTGAAGAAAATGTCACGAATTTTTTTTTTATTTTTTTAATGATCTTCGTTTTGAGACTTAGTATCATTACATCGATTTACTCAGTGAATCTCGCTAGTGAATCCTGAAAAACAGTGAATTCGACAGTGAATTTTAAATAATAATGAATTTGGACAGTGAATTTTCATAAAATGAGTCGGAATATGGTGGGTGTTGTCCCAAAATAAAGAATATGAAAAAAAAATTTAGTGAAAGAATTTTCAAGTTTGGATTAATAGATTTAGAGATACAAGTGTTTTAAAATAATGGATAAAACCTTCAAAAAAAAAACTGATGGATAAAAAAGAAAGTGTGTTGCGCTTTTTATTTTTATTTTACAGGACACGTCCATTTATTTAAATAATTTGTCATTTATGCAAAATTATTAAAAACATGTATATTCTCACTAATTTAAAAAACTTTTTTTTTCCTTCCTAATTAGGGGTGTAATCGAGCCGAGTCGAGTCGATACTCTCTATGACTCGAGCTCGACTCGACTAAAAAAGTTCAGGCTCGAAACTCGGCTCGAGCTCGATCGAGCCATAAAAAATCAAGATCGAACTCGACTCGCTAAGTACTCGATAAAGCTCGACTCGACTCGTAAGCTCGATTATTATCTTAGAATTCATTTAATTTTTAACGAAATATGGTAAATTCGAGCTCGGCTCGTCTAATACTCGACTCGAATAATATTTTTTAATAATAAAAAATAATATTTTATAATAAATTTAATAAATTAAATTAATTAAATAATTATTTAATCAAGCTCGATTAAGCTCGCGAGCTACTCGATTACTATATTTTAAAACTCGAGCTCGGCTCGGTTAATTATTCGAGTAGCTCGACTCGAGCTCGAACTCGAAAAAAACCGAATCGAGTCGATCTCTCTTGCGAGTCGAGTGCGAGTAGCTCACGACTAGCCCAGCTCATTTACGGCCCTATTCCTAATTCCTCTTGTATTTATGAGTTACATTTGACATTCTATGGGTTTGGTTGGTTTAGAAACAATGTGATTGCTTTTATATATTAATTATAAAAATAAAGGAGTTATTATTCGCACCATAAGTGATTTACTTTATATCCCTCATATGTATCCCATTATTTTCACAGAATCGACTTTATGAAAGTCGAATGTATTGACAACATGCGACTTCCTGCAATATCGATTTAGATTCAACTTTTATAGGGTCACATGTTGCTAATATTCGACTTTCATAGAATCGATTACACTATAATACAAACAGAGTGATTTTATGGTGGTCTTGGACCAAGTAATTGGACCACTATGTCATCAATTTGAAAATACATCATTGGTGGTTGATTTTTAAACATAGGGGACCACCACAAATCTCTTAATATCTATCAGAGAAACTATCAACATATTTTATTGTATTTTATTGTTTTGTTATTTTACGGTTCTGGCCTTATGTTGTGGCCTATATATACGTTGTATGTGGCTATTTCTCATTTAATGGAATCATAATATTCTATTCATCAAAACCTATTATGGTATCAGAGATACGATCTTTCTTTCTTCTCCTTCACCGCCGCAATTAGGGCTCCTCCCCCCCTTGCCGTTTTCTTTTTTTCCGGCCGCCCTTCGCCATGTCTCAATCCACCGTCGGTGAATCAACTGTCTCCACTGCGGTTGCTTCTTCGAACACTGACACAATTGTGGCCCTCAGTCCCACAATCCATGCGCCGATCAAGCTTGGGGAATCGAATTTCGTGGCTTGGAAGCTGCAAATTCATACTCTTCTCACCGGGTATGATCTCTATGGTTTTATTACAGGTGATCGTGCTTTACCAGTTGTCTCTGCAGATGACCCGAATTCAGCCAAGGCAGCTGCGTTTTGGGTTAGGCAGGATGCTCTCATCCACTTCCTTCTGCTCGGGTCAGTTGAAAAGGACTATCTTGCTGATATTCAACACACAAAGACGTCCAAACAGGCATGGGATACGTTATTGGATACATATGGAAAAAAATCCAAAGGGAGAATAAAAAATCTCAGAATTCGCTTAAATTCGATCTCTAGAGGTAACATGCCCATCTCAAAATTTTTTACTACCGTTAAAAATATTGTGGATGATCTGGCTGCGTTGGATGCTAAGCCTAATGATGATGAAGTTGTTGATTTGATCTTAAAAAATGTGGGCTCGGATTATGTGAATTTGGTGAATGCCATTCAGGCTCGGGATGACACAATTTCCTTGTCTGCGTTGCATGAGAAGTTATTGAATCATGAGGCACAATTGTTACAAAGTCAGTCTAGTAGTACACCAGCGTATACTGCGTTCCCTGTTCACTATAACCCCTCTCCCCCGGCTCCCACTGCTCCTACCCGACCTTTTCACTCGCATCCTCGTCACCAGGCCCCTCAATATCCTCACCAATACCCTCCTCACCAATACTACCCGAGGCATTCTACACCCCCTGCCTCTCGGCCGAGTGGCTCCCATCCCTCCCAAGCCCGTCCGTCTCGTCCCTTCCTTGGCCATTGTCAGTTGTGTGGTGTCCAAGGACATGGTGCTACATCTTGCTCTACCTACAATCACTATAACAATCTCCCTAGGCCCAGAAAGCCTTCCCAGCCGAGACCACCTCCACCTACTGCTCATGTTGCTACTGTTTCCTCCTCTCCATCTCCAGCTTACTGGATGCTTGACAGTGGTGCCTCTCACCACATGACACAAGAGCTCGACTTGCTTTCCTTGCACTCTCAATATCCAGGTACGGAACGAATCATTATAGGTGATGGCAGCTCTCTCGCCATCACACATATTGGTTCCACCACTATCTCCTCTTTCAAGTTAAATAATGTTCTGTGTGTACCGAATCTGTCACAAAATCTTATTTCTGTTCATCAATTTTGCAAAGATAACTCTGTCTCTATTGAATTTTTACCCGACTCTTTTTTGGTGAAGGACCTGAAGACCACCAATTGCCTCCACCAAGGTCAAGTTAGAGATGGAGCGTACATCTTGTCTCCGTCCTCGCTTTTCGCTTTTTCTGCTGCTAAAGCTTCTGCTGTCACGTGGCACTCTCGCTGTGGGCATCCCGCTTCTCCAATAATACAAGCTTTAGCCAAAAACAATTATTTGCATTTATCTTCTGCTCATTCTATTCCATGTAATTCTTGCTTATGTAATAAGAGTCATCGACTCCCTTTTTCGCATTCCTCTATTACTAGCTCAAAACCATTGGATGTGGTGTTTTCTGACGTTTGGTCAGCACCGGTTTATTCTATTGATGGATTCAAGTACTACGTTATATTCGTTGATCATTTTACTCGTTTTTTTTGGTTATTCCCTATGCAACAAAAATCTGAAGTTGCCAACATCTTCAAAAAATTCAAACCATATGTTGAGAAACAATACGAAAGCACCCTTAAAATTCTTTACTCTGATAATGGCACTGAATATATCGCTTTGCGTCCCTATCTAGCTGAGCATGGCATTGCTCATTACACGTCCATCACCCACACACCTCAACACAATGGCATCTCCGAGCGTCGACATTTACACATTGCTGAAACGGCCCTTACCCTTCTTTCGCATGCCTCGATGCCTATTATTTTTTGGTCCTATGCTGTCAGTGCCGCAGCTTATCTAATCAATCGCATGCCTTCCAAGCATCTTGACATGCAATCTCCCTATCTCAAATTAACTGGTGAGGTTCCGAACTACGGCAAACTACGAATCTTTGGATGCCTTTGTTACCCCTGGCTAAAACCTCACAACCCACACAAATTGGCCTCCACATCCCGTCCCTGTGTGTTCTTAGGCTATTCGTTAACACAAAGTGGTTACCTTTGCTTTGATTTTTCAGAAAATCGCCTATACACTGCCCGTGATGTTCGGTTTGTGGAAGATATTTTTCCGTTTGCGACCGTTCCCGTCGATCCATCTCTTCCGTCTTTATCCACTCTTCTACCCCCTGCCTATTATACTCCTTCATTTATTCCCCAAGAGCCTGCATTTATACCCTCTGCGCCACTACTGCCTACCCACCCTGTGTCACCCTTGGCCTCTCCATCCCTCTCGGCCACTCACACTCCCCTATCCTCAACAAACACTTCCAGCCCCTCCACCAACTCGACAGACCCCATTACCCCTCCTACCAGCCCACCACATGATACCCCAACCTCCCCTACACACTCTGCCGCTTACCCCAATCTCTCACCAACTCAGTCGCATTCCTCTGTCTCGGCTGCAACCCCGCCCTCTTCCTCCTCGTCCACGGCTCCATCACCCGTGGCACACTCTCCTATCACTAATCCCCCCCGCCACCCAATGGTTACTCGATCAAAAAATGACATTCACAAGCCTCGCCACATCTTAAACCTTCAAGCTCAAGCCACCTCCAGTTACCTTTACACCGAGCCTACCACCTTAAAACAAGCCCTCCAGTGTTCGCAATGGTGTATTGCTATGTCCGACGAGTACAGTGCGTTGCTTCGTAATAGCACGTGGGATTTAGTTCCGCCGTCTCCGGGTATGAATGTTGTTGGGTGTAAATGGGTGTTTCGTATTAAACGCAAGCCTGATGGGTCTATCGAAAAATATAAGGCTCGTTTAGTAGCCAAGGGGTTTAATCAACGCCCGGGCTTGGATTATTTTGAGACGTTTAGCCCCGTTGTTAAGCCAACAACAATTCGGCTGGTTCTTAGCATTGCTGTTACCAAGGGATGGCCCTTGCGACAACTTGATGTTAATAATGCGTTCTTGCAAGGCTCACTCACAGAAGACGTATATATGGTTCAACCTCCGGGGTTTGAGGATGCATTGAAACCTACCTTTGTGTGTAAGCTACGCAAAGCCATATATGGCCTCAAACAGGCTCCACGTGCTTGGTACCATGAGTTGAAAAATTTTGTGCTTTCATTAGGTTTTGTGAATTCTGTGGCTGATTCGTCCCTGTTCATCAGCCGTACTGCAGATCGTGTAACATTAATTCTGGTTTATGTTGATGACATTATTGTCACCGGCAGCTCCACGCAGCATGTTCAACATGTGATTGATGCTATTGGGACTCGGTTTTCTGTCAAGGATCTGGGTCCGCTATCCTTCTTTTTGGGTGTTGAAGTCACTCATTCTGCTACGGGTTTGCTTCTCACGCAGTCTAAGTATATACATGATCTTCTGTCCCGGGTACATATGGAGGCGTCACAGGCAGTTTCCACACCCCTACCTGCTGATGCTTTCTCTGCGCAACCCTCATCCTCTCCTGCTTACTCCGACCCCTCTCAGTATCGCCAGGTGTTGGGTTCCTTACAATATCTTACGTTTACCAGACCTGATATTGCTTTTGCGGTTAACAAGTTGTCCCAATTCATGCATGCTCCTACGGACTATCACTGGACACTTGTTAAGCGTATCCTTCGTTACTTATCTGGCACTCCGAAGCTTGGGCTTCGTTTTTTCAATGACACACCATTAGCACTACATGCATACTCGGACTCGGATTGGGGGGGGAATAAGGATGATGTTGACAGCCCATATACTTCGACATCGGCCTACTTGGTTTTCTTAGGTCGTAATGCTATCTCTTGGAGCTCCAAAAAGCAGTCCTCTGTCTCGCGTTCCTCCACCGAGGCGGAGTATCGGTCTGTTGCGGATACTGCAGCAGAAATTGCATGGGTTGTTTATTTGTTACAAGATCTTGGTTTCAAACCAGGAGCGACGCCAGTTATTTTTTGTGATAATTTAGGTGCCATGCGGCTCAGTGCTAATCCAGTTTTCCACTCCCGCATGAAGCATGTGGCCATTGATTATCATTTTATTCGTGAGCGTGTGGAGAGAGGTTTGATTCGAACAGCCAGAGTGTGCAGTGCCGACCAACTTGCGGATGCTCTGACCAAGCCTCTGGGTCGGCTTCCTTTCTCTGTTTTTGTGTCCAAGCTTGGACTTCGCACCGCTTCGTCAGCTTGAGGGAAGATATCAGAGAAACTATCAACATATTTTATTGTATTTTATTGTTTTGTTATTTTACGGTTCTGGCCTTATGTTGTGGCCTATATATACGTTGTATGTGGCTATTTCTCATTTAATGGAATCATAATATTCTATTCATCAAAACCTATTAATATCTATTGGCTTGGACCACCAACTAGAATTTGGTCCAGGACCATAGTAAAATTTATGATACAAATATAATACAAGAATATCCTTCAAAAAAAACAAAATATATTACAAGAATAATATGATATATCGATATAGACTTGGTGACGCAAGTAAAGACCCAAAACGAAAAGTACTCTAAACCAAAGACCCAAAACGAAACGGACCAAAATTATCATCTCCTTCTTTAGATCTAAAATCACATTTTATGCTGTTTTAAAAACCCTTGCAATTGCCGTGAACCAATTTTTGTTGGACAGGAGTGGGATTGAAAGAAGATGGAAGGGAGTGGTCGATTCGAGTGTATAGCTACAACAGAGTCGAACCAGTAGCGATTTACGGTCGGAGATATTGCAAGAACGCTCGTAAGTCTCTGTCTTCTTCTCCAGTTTGTCTAAATTTCTGTAAAAGTAAATGGAGGTTTCTCTAATAATTTGCTGAAAGAGTAAGTGGATAGTGGATACAGTAAGAAAAAAAATGGCGAGGAAGAAGAAGACTAAAGACAAACCGTTTCTTTCAGAGGGAATAATCATAAATATTTTAAGCAGGGTTCCAGCTAAATATGTAATGAGATGTCGACTTGTTAGCAGAAGATGGAGATATTTAACATCTGATCACCTGAGAAATAGCCCTTCAACTATTCTTGTTGCAAATCCTACTGACCATTCTGGTTTAGATCTCTTTGCCCTAGATAAGCGTCCAGAACGTACTCGGTTTATAATTCATAGATTTCCTTTTTATTCTGGTAAGTTTTCTAACAATTTTCGTCTACTATTCTCCCATGATGGTATAGTTGTCTTCGGAGAAAACCTAATTACTCCCTTAGAACCAAAATTTGTTATTCTAAACCCTGTTTGGCCAGAATGTGTGACGATAAGCTTTCCTAAAATTTTTACTTTAAGCAAGATTTATGGTGTGTATTTTAATCCTTCGTTGAAAGAATACTGCTCTCTTTGGAAGATGCATGAATCAGAACCCTTTTATGGTCGGACACTACGAATCCAATACAAGATATTGAATCTAAGTTCCACCCCTTCCGTGAAAACGATTAGTAATCCGTTTAGTAACAGAATTGATAAGGATAATGAAAAAACATTATTGATCAACAATTACCTTTATTGGCTGTTAATACCTCAACAAATATGCTCTCTAGAAGATTTCATTGGATCCAAATACACTGGCCGCAATGATATAATGGAATTTGACATCATGAGGGAAGAATACATGGTTATACCTTGTCCTGTCCCCTTGAATACCGAGTGTACGGGGTGCCAAACAGTATTGCTAAATATTGATGGTATTCTCTCATTCCTCCTAACTCTTACAAGCGAAATCATCATATGGAGGTTGGAAGATCATGCAAGTAAGTTGTGGACAACCGCTAAATATACCTTCAGCATAGATTATTGTCCTAGTTTGGCACGACACAATAGAATTTGGGAATTAACTTCACCAATAGCTGTTGTGGATGGAAAGTTAGCTCTCCAATCAGTGGCGGACCCAGAACTTTTTTTTAGCGGGATCCGTAAATATTTAACACACTAAACAATTTTTTTCACGGGGTCCGAAATATTTTTTATAGGTAAAATGCAGTGTATTTTTATTTTTAGCGGGGTCCGTGGACCACCCTTAAGTGGCTTTAGATCCGCCCCTGTCTCCAATCGAAAGGAACCCTCTTTGTTTGTAACCTTATGGAGGGAACGATGAAGAAGTATCCGAGAAACAAGTACTCTAGTAGTGCAAGGTTTTTCTCTCATCAGATAAGTTTGGCTTCATTGAAGAATTGCAAGTCCACAATATCGATAGACAAAGACGGCGAGGTGGTCGAATGAGACCAACAAGAGCCTGCTCTCAATGAGTCGAGATAGCATGAAGGGAACTTGTGCTGAAATAGCTTAGTTAGTAAGCTTCATTATGTTTTGTCCATGTATACGCTCATAACATATTTGCTGTCATCTAAGATAATCCAGATTATCGATCTTCCGTGACCTACTTAAATTGTTATTGTTGTATAATTTTTTATTTTGCTGTCTTTTCTACTGTTGTTTCTAGTACCCAACTCTTTTTTAGTACGCAAGAATGTTTAGAACTTTGTGTGCTGAACGATCATCTGTTAGAAAGCATAAAGCAGCTGTTATGTACATTCATGATGGATAACTTCTTCCACTTTCATGGTTTTCACTATAAAAGATCCCATGTCATGTACTATATATAGATCAAGATCAGAAATTTTTTGCAACTGCAGTTCATTCCAAATATTCAGCAGGCCCAATCCTTTTTCCAACTTGAAGTTTTGAAAGAATCCAAGAAAGCCCAGAAAGAAAAAAGAGTTGATTTTTTTGTTCTGATCTGCTCTTGGTAGGGTAATTTCGTAAGGTTGGTTGGGTAGCCTTTTGAATCTCTTACATTTGCAGAGTCAAAAAAGGTAATGTATATTCTTTTGTCGTATATCAAGAATCCCTTATTCTCTTCTGCAGAATCATAGCTATTGTCACTGGTTCTACAGATATTCAGACAGCAGACATAAATGAATTCTTGTATTTGTAATGTGAAGGGTTTCGGATATCAATGAATTTTGAGTGGAGATGGTGGATCGGAGTATCAAACCGGTGTTTGTTTGTTTTGTGTTTCTCTCCTTGCTGTTTTGGACGACTGTAGAGCAGCAGCAGCAGCAACAACTGTTGAATTCTGGCGTGGAGAGATTGGCTTTGCTTCGATTGAGATCTTCATTGGGTTTGAGGGCTAAACAGTGGCCTTTAAAGTTAGACCCTTGCTTATTCTGGAAGGGCATTCACTGTCTGAAGGGCCATGTCACCGGGATCAGCATCTCAGGGTTTAAGCGAACCCGTGCTGGAAGTCGAAAACCACAATTCTCTGTTGATGCTCTCCAGAATTTCATTTTTTTGGCTTCCTTTAATGCCTCCAATTTCGCGCTTCCCGGTTCAATTCCTGACTGGTTTGGTTTGAAACTTGCTTCTCTTCAAAATATTGATCTTAGGTCTTGTTTGATTTTCGGTTCAATTCCTTCGACTATTGGCAATTTGAGTAGCTTGACTGGTCTGTATTTATCTGATAATAGTCTTTCTGGTGCAATTCCAGCCAGTTTGAGTCAATTAATTAGCCTTGAAGTTCTGGATCTTTCTAAAAATTCGCTGACAGGGTTGATCCCTGAGTCTTTAGCAATCCTTAGGAAATCTTAGTTTGCTCAATGTCTCTGTTAACTCATTAACTGGGAGCATTCCTCCTGGCATTGGTAATTTGTCTAAGTTGAAGTTCTTGAATTTGTCGGGAAATAGTTTGTCTTCTTTGATACCCCTTGAACTCGGTGATCTTTCCAATCTAGTTGACCTTGATCTCGGATTTAATTCCTTATCTGGACGTGTTCCCCCAGATTTGAGAGGGCTAAGAAGTTTGCAGAGATTGGTTATAGGGAACAATTCCCTTTCTGGGCCATTGCCTGTGAATCTGTTTCCGCCTCTAACGCAGTTGCAGTTTCTGGTAATGAGTCACAATATCTAGATTGCTATGAAGTTTCTTAATTTTTCCATGAAACCGATCTGCTTCATTTCCATGTTCTCTATGGTCCTTTTTTTTATTGATAATTGTTTCTCAACAGCTTAAACAAAGAGCGTGCTGCTTTAAATCTAGAACCTCAGTTCCTGAACAGTAAAAGTAGTGCTGCTAATTCTTTTTGGTGATTTCGGTTATTGGCTGTTGATGTTGATGTTGATGTTGATGGTTGTGCTGCTCTAGGTAAGTTGCTAGACCCACAAGATATCTTTTCTGTCACTGCCGATATCTCCTAGGTAATCAGCCTTGTTTTTCTGTGATCTCCAGTTTTATACTTTAACTAATAAAAGCTTGCATGCTACTTATTATTAACGGTTCACTCCTGGCATTTACGGTTGTGTTTATTGTAACAACTTTCCTTATCTAACCCGCCACACAGTCTATGTTCCTATGTTGGCATGCATAAAAATCTCGTTTATATTTGGCTTACGTGTATTCATTTTCCATGCTCTACAACTAGGACCCTCATGTCAAATTTCTATGATTGTATATTGCAATTCACATAGTTTAGTTGATTAGTAACATGTGAGATCATTAGTTCATGCTCTTTGAAGAGCCAGTCATTGAAAGTTGGGTAATATTGATGTATTTTTTGTGGTAAAATATAACTTATTTTTTTCTTTCTATGTTGCAGAAATCAAACGTGGATACACGCCTGGTTTGCCTTGGCTTTTGAAACTGTGTATAATATTGATGTGTTTTCTTTTGGTACAGTTAACTTCTTTTTCTTTCTGTGTTTCATAAATCATCCCTTGATTTTATGTTACAGGGACAAAATCATGCACACATCAGGGATTCTGTCGGTAAAGATATGAATTCGCAGCACATCAACTGGTTCAGTTTCTAAGGATATTTTCGTCATTTCAAAGAACCCTTTTTCGTAGTCTTTTATTTTTCAGCAATTTCCTATTAAAATAAGGGGGATTGAGGGAAAAGGACAAAAATATTTACAAAATAAATAAATAGGACATTTTTTTTTAGTTGAAAAAAGGACAAAAAAGAATTTAGACGGACAAAATTACCCCTTTTATTCAAAGGTACGCGCGCATATACAAGCTTCAGTACGTCCGCTGAAGACCGCTGCTTCAGTTTTTTGTGTGTGTGTGTGTGTTTTTTTTTTTTTTTTTTCAATACTCGTAACTTTCGATTTACAACTCCGATCGTCAAAAAAATTTCACCAAAATTCATATTTTTTTTTGGCTCGTTAATTTGAGCTCAAACACGATACCCTTTCGATGTATATTTTGAAAGCCGAAAAATATTTGTATAAACCGGAACGTTTTTTCTTATAAACGACCGTAACTTTTGATTTAGAACACCGATCATCAAAATTGTTTCACCAAAGTTCATTTTTTTTTTTAATCTTCATTTTGAGACCTCGTTTAATACCCTTTCGACGTAGTATTTGAAAGCCGAATTTTATAGAAACGTTTACATAGTAACACAATAACACACCAATAAAGTAACACACTAGTCTATTTTTGTTTCCAACAAAGTAACACACTAGTCTATTTTTGTTCTAAAAAAGTAACACACCAACAAAGTAAGATATGCACAACACAACAGATTTACAAGCCTGAGAATTGGAAAGAAAAACCCAGAACAAGAAATGACTCAAGCTTTCACAAACAAAAAAAGATGTAAACTTTGAATAATAAGTCTATGTCCCAAAACCATATAAATAAGAAAAATCAACCACCATCCGTGTAAAAATTCCATAAATTGAATTAGTACTCTAAATGAAACCCTTAAAAGGCTTATTAAAAGAAAAAATTATAGCATTAAAACCCAAACCCAAAACCAACACTTACAGTCTAGCACGTTCATTCTCAATTGAAGCCTTGTTTCCCAGCAATAACAAAATGAATTCTGAGATACTTAAACAACATCAATCAAGAACCCAGGCATTAATGAAGTATTCTTGCAATGTTTTCTCCAACAAGAACCAGAATCCAATGTATCATTCATTGTTCAACAAATCTCCAATTAATGATATTAAGTTTTTAATTACCGATTGGATTCATCAAACCAAGTAAAATCAATTGGTCTGCCACCGATTCATCAAATAACCAAGTAAAAGAAAACACGGAATTTCAATTTAATAGTATCACATACAAGACACCTTTGTCGAGGTACCATATTCCGTAGAAATCCATGGCTCTTCTTTCAGTAACTTTATCAAGCTGATTCTGTTCATCTTTTATGTTTTTGCTTAAAGACTCAACAAAAGCTTGAATTATAGCAAGATTAGTCGTCGTCTTCCGGAGATTGATTTTAGCTTGCTTTAATTCCATTGAGATTGATCCGGGCGACGCAGCAGGAGGACACCAGCTCAAACTTCCAGCTGAACTGTGAGCTTCGGGCTTCATATCAGAATTCGCCAGGAAAGTAGACATTTCTTGTATTAAATTCAACTTTCTTCTCCTCCTCAACCTCCTCATTTTCCCCAAAGTCAGCGTGCTACAATTCCGGACACCCATCGTCGGTGATCTGAACCATGTCCCCGCCACAGCCCTTTCCGATCCCTTGGCCGCCGTACTTGGTGGTGGTGTCTCTTAGGCGAGGTTCAAGAGCATGGCCGGTGGCTGCTGCTGCCGAGAAGTGACGCGGACCCATCTGAACGATCATCATTCGGGCCACCCTGGTTGCTGCACCTCGGCTCATCATCTTGAATCAAACAATCTGCTCCACAAACAAATTGAAGAACAAAATGAAACAATTTCGGGCTTACGATTGCAACCATTTTTGTTGCTGCTGTTGCTAATTGGGGATTAGAATAAGAATAGCTTGGTCCTTAAAAGAAAGGGCAAAATAGTCTGAAGGAAAATGTTTTGTCCTTATTGCAACAAAAAAAATAAGTGTGGATTAAAATTTATATACAGGGAGGAAATTGGACTAAAACCTAATATTCTTTTAAAATAAAGGTTTAAAAAGTAAGAAAAATAATAATTATTGATTTCTTAATATCCTTTATTTAAATGAAAAATTGAAATAAAAGAAAAAGAAATATATATTATTATATATATACATGCGGATCACACGGGTTAGTCTTCTATGGTTACTCCATTTGCATCGTGAGCCTGCGTGGCTCACTCCTCAAACATCCTCCTCATATAAGACTAACCCGGATCACACACACAATGCAATTGCATTGTCAGAAAACAAAAGCAAAAGTTGCGGCTGCTACCTCCCATCTTTTCCCGGTTTTTTTTACGGAGGTGGTATTGAATCTTTTTTAAGATGTTCCATTGATCCGATTTGTAGATACAAATAATCAAAACGATGACAACAATGAGACGAATAAATTTATCTAAGCCATCTAATATTTTCAGCAAGGTATTTTCCCCAATTTGCTACCTTCAGTTCAGCCCTACCTTTAAATTTAAAATCGTAGTTTTTGATATGGATTAGATGTAAGATTTAATCTTTTTGTAGAAGTTGTTCGTAGATTCAGTAATTGTCGGGGATACCTCAAAGTCCGAGATAAGGAGTTTTTCTTATCAAAATGTTTTGTTTTTTATTTAAAGATTCAGTCTCAAACTGTTTTAAGAAAGTTAATACGTTTTTTAGTTACATTTATGGCGTTTTGGTTTTCGTGTTAATAGTGGAGATAGGATGGGAGTTTGTTGTTGGTACGGTCTTTGAATGCTTTAGTAGGTTATTTATGGACTTTAATGTGGAATCTATATGATTTATGTGTTCCTATTTATTTAGAGTTAGCGACCTAACAATGTACTGTACGGAGTACCATGGGTTTTAAGTTCCTTGTCGGAGGTATGGTTAACTGTGTTCACCATGTCGTTCCCGAGACGACGGTTTTAAGTCCCGTGGGTTTTAAGTCCCATGATTGGAGGTACGGTTAGTCATATTAGCCGTGTTGCACCAAAGCCCTTATGTTAAATTTCATGGGTGTTAAGTCCCAAGATAAGTCAAAAAGATATGCTAAGTCTCATGGGTTTTAAGTCCCATGAAAACTAGTGGGTTTTAAGTCCTATGAGTGAAACATAACAGTGAAGACAAGAACAGAGACATGTTAAGTAAGTAAGAGACAGAGACAAGATAGACTATACACGAATATGTTATGGTTAGCAGACAAGTAAAGTATGGGTTAGTAGATAGCTTACGTAAGTTTGATCAATTAAGTAGTATAACGAACAAGTACGTGCAAGATGAACCGAATATAATTAATAGACATGATTTCTATGCATGGTTTAAAGTTGGTTTCCAAGTGGTATTCTGTCAAGTTTGGTTTTAAAGTAGATGTTTTTATGTTTCAAGTGTATTAAAAGTAGTTTACTTAAATGTTTCAAATAACACCTTTCAAGATGTTTGTGAACTGGATAAAGTACATTCATGTCATGCCTCCCGACTTCCGACATACATGAATCTCTCTTTTGATCTTCTTTCTCCTTACTGAGCATTCGGCCGGTGCTCACTTCTTTATTCGGAATAAGAAGGTTGCATGTACATGTTGGGTTTGATGACTAGCTTGGAGTGCTAGCTTAGGATGGAGTAATGAAGTCGTTTATTTTTAGTTTCCTTTTGTAGTATCCCTCATTTCCAGACAAGTGAGTTGTAATGCATTACAGTTGAGCTTTCAGTTATTTATGATTTAGTTTGACAGCAGTTGTTTTCTTGTTGATGGTTGTTTTGGAAGACCTTGAGGGTCTATTTCCCAAGTATTTAACTTGTTTTTTTCCGTACGAATCATTTATTACTCTGACATGACACGAGGCTTACGTGAGGTTTGGGGTTTATTCTAAATGTCAAGTGCCGAACGTCCCGTATCCGGATAAGAACTCGGTGTCCGGGACAGGGCGTTACACTTACCACTTGAGTCAAACTATTTGGTTTTAAATGCAGTTTTTTAGTGTCACAACATAACCTTTGTCGTCTCAATTCTCAAATAATTTTTTTTAATAAAAAGGCATAAAAATTTTCTGGCAAGAAATATTGATTTGTTGTGAAAACGTTTTGATTTATTGTCTCAAAAAAAATTTGACATTGGCGGGAGAGTATTTGTGACAACGTTGTAAGGTAGGTTGGATGCGTAGGGTAGGAAAGGGTGAGATAGGGTGGGGTGGTGGGTAAGATAGGGTAGCGTAGGGTGGTGGGTAGGGTAGGGTTGGTGGGTAAGGTAGGGTAGCGTGGGGTGGTGGGTAGGGCAGGGTGGATGGTGAGTAAGGTAGGGTGGTGTGTAGTGGGTGATGGTGGAGTAGAGTAGTTCGGTGGTGTAAAGTGGGTAGGATGCGTATGCAGGCTTGCTTTTGATCACTTCATTGGCAATTAAAGAAGAAAACCATTAGGATTTTTCTGCATATAGATCTCCTACTTCTTAGCAAACCAAGGGTACTATCTCATTCTTTGTTGAATCATAGTTCTTAGTGCTTCTTTTTGTGCCTGTTTGAGTGTTGGTTGTTCGCAGATCTGTTTTCTAGGTGGGGATTTATCAACTTGGCTGTTTTTTTTCACAAACTAAGTGGGGATTTATCAACTTGGCAACTTTTTTTTTCACAAACTATTTTGTCTATTTGATGATTCATTGTTATAGAAATAAAATTCATCTTGGTGTATCTGTCTATTTGTTGATTCATTGTTATAGAAATAAAATTCATCTTGGTGTATCCCATTCAATTCTGTTTGATTTTTAATGTATATAAACATGTTTGATTTGATGCTATGAAAAATGAGTGAATGAAGCTGGTAACGTTTGGTAATGTTTGTTTTATGTTCGGAAGAAAAATGCATTAGGTGAATACAATCTTCATTAAAAAAAGTATTTTTTGGGTTGAATTGTATAAATCTAATGTACATGTGATATGCAGATTAAATTGGTGTCATATATGATTAAATCATATATAAGACACACAAACCATAAAACGTTCTGAATGCATTGATGGTGGTTTAATGAATAGACCACATGCTTTGATTAAATTCATCACGGACTAAACAGTTCCAAGTGTATTTTCAGAAACTTAGTCCTCCGTGTGACACAAACTAAGTATTATGGTTACATATAATATGACTTGGGGATTTTCAATTGCGTATTTTTAAATGCACAAAGTAAATAATAAGAGTAATATATAATTGCAATTCGTGAAACTTTAAGCAATTGTCAAATTCATAGGTTAATTATTCAGAAATTTCCCCGATCAGATCATTAGCATTATTAGTAGTTGTTAAAACTGAAACATTACAAACCCAAGTAGAGATGGAGCGACTCCATCTATTGTCCAAACAAAACACATATAACATGATTAATTAAAAGGAAACATCAAAGATCACAAGGTAGCGGGGAATCTGGATCGCCGGACCTAGCTAGGGTGCTCCTCCGGCACTGCTACTTCCAGCCCCGGCATTATCCCCACCGGTCATTGTTTTCACCCACTTTTCCACTTCATCTTCCACAAATTGGGTTGGCACCGGATAAGCTGCCCCGTCGAGAGTTGTTGGGGCCAAGTTATCCATTTGAAGCTTGTTACCTTTTGGGCGGCCGTTTTCAAAAAAGATAAAGGTCGGAAAGCTAACACAGTACAAGTCATTAAGAGCCTGTAACATTAATTAAATAGTTATTATCAAGAAAGGAACAACTGAAATTTTGAATGCATTATATCATAAGGTATGGATAAAAATCAGATTTAAAGGAGAAAAATCAAACTTAAAACAATACGTACCTGGAGAACGTCAGAATTAACCACTATAAACTTAACGTCTTGATGTTGCAGAGCGAGTTTTTCCATTATAGATTCAGTTTTATCGCTGATATAGGCACCTTTTGCAAAGCAGCCCATGACAACCTAGAAAGATTGAAACAAATATAGACAATTAACGCAGGGCGAGGGAGAAGTGTAATTAAAGTGGAAATTTTGACCAATTATCATAAATCTACCCAAAATTAGATAATTATATGTGGAAGAGAAATAATGATTTTTTTCTTTCTTTCTTTCTTTTTAAGACTTTAAAATCCATTAGAATGTATTCTATGTTCAGGAGAAGCCCCAGTTTAGCATAGATTACTTGGCCAAATCCAAGGGCGGACAGACGTTAACTAGGGTGGGGTCACGTGACCCCGCTGAAATCCAAGATTTTCTTTCTGGGGAGTGATAGAGCTACTCCCTCAAGTCTACACTATTTTTACACCATTATCATCTCACCACATGTTTTTCACTTGTAAAAGAAATTTAAAAATATTGAAAAATTCACAACCACAAGATTAGATTGGGAGTAAAAATGGTGTAGATTTAAGGGAGTAGCTCTATCATTACTCTTTCTTTTATTATTAAAACGATATAGTTTTACCGTTAAAATATGTCATTTTATCGCAAAAAAAATGACATTTTAGGCTTAACCCGGCCACCGGAACAATTCTTTTTGACCAAAAATGTAGTTTTAGACTCTATGACAGTTGACACCACTGTATCTGCCCCCGGTTAAATCACCTCATAATATGATTATTATGAAATTCGTACTATATATCGCAACAGTACAGGAACAGGGAAACATGAACATCTACTATGATAGGGATTAAGGACACATGAACATCGACTATGATCACTAGGACCAACAGGTCATTGTGCATTTGAAAATTTTACCAAAGAAAAAAAAAAAAGTGAAACTTCCATCGACAACAACAAAAGTAACCAAAAGCTAGCAAACGGAAAAACATCTTAATAACAAGAAGCTAACCTTTTCATTTGTCCTAAGGAGCTCATTAACTTCTGTTCTTGTCTTCGGTGTTAAAGCATTTTTGGGAGCATTTTCTTCATCTCGAGGAGGAGGAAGTACTGTCTTATTTTGTTTAGAAGGTCCCATTTACTTTGGTTGGTTTTTTTTTGAGAAATTTCAAGCTCTCCGGTGCTCTAGCAAGCTTGTTTTCAGCGAAAGAAAATGGAGATTAATTTGGAATGAGCCTTTGGGAGGTTATAGAGACATCTTTCCTTTAAGACAACTCATTACTCATGTTACGTACTAGCTTGGAGGGAATCTTCCCTTAATAGTAATAGTACCATGCAAAAAGTAAAGATTATAAAAAAAGTAGTAGATATGGTTTCCATCTTATTTTTGGAAAGGGTCAAAGCCCCCGTGAATGTACTATCATAATAATACACATGCATTAACTTTTGAATTTTTGAATTTTTAAAATGTTTGTGAGAAAAATAAATAAACTAATTAAATAAAACGTGACTTTCGCTGAGAGTAATGATACGGACACAACGAGTATCTACACCGTTCATTCATAATGTAAACTCAATAGTCATTATTACATTCATCATGATCAACAATGTAGATACACGTTGTGGCACTCATTATGTCACAAAACGGTTGTGTTTGTATAATTACTCGTAAAGCAAATCACTTTTAGCATTGAAAATAATACATTCAAGGAAAATTTTGTTGTTTCGAGGAAATTTAATTGTTTGCGATTCTTAACAGTTTCAACACAACTTGGACGGACAAAAGTATCGCCCATCTAAATCATCTGGATTGTTGTTGAGCTCTTTACATTTTTATGATTGTGTCATTTGGATTTTAAAGAATGGTGGTCCTAGATCAAATCAAGTTTTAGATCACCATGTAAGGAGGATTTTCACGCAAACTAAAGTAATCCCTCAGGTGGAAATCGTTAGTGGATTGCGTCTGGACATTAATTTTAACCAAATAACGTTTTTTTTTAAAATGGAATTAAGTTTTTTCCTAGGTCCATTGAAATTTTTTTTTTCTATTTTTATTGTTGAGGTTTAATACACCAAGTCTGATTTGGTTCAAGAACAACTTAAAATTTATGTAAAGAGAAAGTGAAGAAAATTATTGGGACTGCGGTACCGGTCTAGTGCTCAGAGCCTATTTAAGGCACAAAATTACAAAGATGTCAGCATAATTCATCTTAAGTAGTGGAAATTCTTACGTAGAGAGTCCTTATTAGAACGGACCGTCGGACGACTGTCACATGTAGAAGAAGATAAAACTGTTTTGTTTGTTTGTACACGTGTCGCAAATTCAACGGTTGAGTGTAATAGGGAGTCTCTACAGCAGAATTACCCCTTAATTAGAACCTTAAATCCGCCCCTCGAGTCCCAGCTACCCTTACTTCAAGAAAAACATATCAAAAGTACGCGTTCTAATCTCGTTACAATCCCTTGAGAATCAAGTTTAATTGATCTCGAACAATCCAACATCAATCAACACAAGTTTGTTTAGTTCTTGTTAAGAAAAATCCATCTTTAATTTTATCAATAATATATATATATATATATATGTCGGTTCTTTGTTTCAAGTTGATTTTTATTGCAAAAGTTTGAATCGTCACTAATTGTAGTTTCTTGTTCTAATTAGGTAACACAATGTTTCCAGCCTCAAATCTAGAAGTCACAAAGTAGAATTCCACAATTAAAGGTAAGTATTATATAATTAAATGTTAGGGTTTTGTTTTTATGAGTTTAATTTGTTAATTTTCGCACATGTAATTTTGCAATTTTACACTGTTAATTACGAATTTCGAGTCAATTACTTCACCGCAGTGGCGGACCCATTTCGAGTCAATTACTTCACCAGTTCACCAGGAGAAGTTGAGGGAAATTCTTGCATTTCTAGTTTCTAGAACCACAGGCATTGGTGTGGCCTTCCACCGGCACTACGGTGGACTTGCCCTCACTGCTACTGCGATTTCCCAAAAATTGCACAGTACACGGTTCATAATTTTGTATGTAGATTGATTGTTCAAGCAACTAATTTTCCAAAATATGAATTATGTATGTATTTCATTGACTTTTGGCATATGTAATTGGTAGAAGTGTATTTTAGGTTCATTTGCATTATGCATGTCCAATTATTCTTGTTTAGGCATTCATATTCTCATTCTATGAATTCTCGAGACTCTTCAACATCCTTAAAAATACACAAAAATGTACCTTTTTGGTGACTTTCTTTTCTCTAACCTCGTAGCGCTCGAGGGTCAAGTCACATAGCCACGCACCCGGGACTTACCAGCTGCATTAGTCAAGAACATAAAATCAAATTGACTTATCATCTGTGTGAAAGAAACTCTATGAAAATGACCCCAAACTCATATGAACAAATAAATAAGAATAAAGGGCAGCAATACAAAAGAATGTTTAGAAAGTAAGCACTGCTAGCTGTATAGCTGATATCTTAAAAACCTAATACATTAGAGTGACCACAATAGTCCTCCTTATCACTCTTCATATTTATCTTATTTTCCGTTCCAGATTCACTTTTTCTACATCCTATAAAACAACCAACTCTAATAACACTCTCTATACTATTCCTCAAAATTACTTTTCTCTCACATCTCAACTAACTAATTGAACTACCAACACATTTTCCCTCTTTTTTTCTTCTCCTTTTAACTTGTTTACAAAAAATCGGAATGAAATATTATATATTTTTAAAATGAGATTTATTTTTTCTTTTGAACAAATAAAATGAGATTTTATTATGTCGTATGACCTTTTATAAACAATCCGTATGCTTGTTAAAAAATATCGTATAAGTTTACAAAAATATCATATTTTTTGAACACCTTTTGTTGGTTTGAGAGATGAACAACATAAAAGTAAAGGATCGATGACCAAGACACAGAGACACTGAACTTGGGGAAAAAGGAAAAAAGGAAGAACAAAACGTAAAGCATTTCAGTTTGTTTCATTTATTTGACAAAAATGTAAATGTTTAACATGAATTATTAGTCTTAAACAAAGCAGAAGCTGGAATACAACGAACATCCACATAAATAGCTAGAATACAACATATAAACAACAAATTTAAACGGATACATACACAACAGCTTTAGACTAATGCAAGCATTTACAGAACACTAGCAGCTAAACATATATTCCACAACATAGCATGTTAGCAAAACACCTTTGCGCATAGCAAAGGCTTATCAAACAGGTTGATAGATAAGTCACAACGTTGTACAAAAGTATATATACAAAAGGCTTATCAAACGATAGCGATTCTTAAACCTTCCAAAATAAAGACCAAAACAAAAATTACAATGGGTCGACACACCATTGATTCCAATCTTCGACAAGCTTCCAACACCTTCCATATTGGTTAACCAATGCACCAACTAAGCAAAACGGATTGCGTCTCAAAAACTGCATTACCCAAAAACAACACCCTACAACAACAACAAAAAAGCCAAAAAAAAAAAAAAAAAAAAAAAACCAGCTTCATAGTCATTCTCTGCAAAAGAGAAATCGAAAACAGGAAATCTACTGAACAAATATAAAAAGAAGGTGAAAAACTGTTAAAGCTTACAATGTAACATCATCAATCTTGTTCATTGGAATCAGACGATACATCGAATCGAGTTTCAAGATTGCATGGATCCATATTACTCACATTATTATTCAACCGTTTGTTTGCACTGCCTCCCGGAGAATACTTTAACCTTTCGATTTCTGCATTAAAAACCCAACTTTTAAGTATCTTTGATTTTAAAGAAAAGAAGAAAATACAACAATAAACTGCAGCAATTGAATTAGAGTGAAAAGAAACAAAACAAAGATGAAGATAAACTGCAGCAATAGAATCGACCGTGAAAATATCGATTATCAGTTTGTTGTCACAACAATAAATTTGGTTTAAACTCACTGGATGAATGCAAACTATTCAACATGGTTTCCTGTTTACAAGTCCAAGGGCCAGTTTTTTTGGCTAGAAGATAATATGTATCGTAATACAAACATATGAAGTTTATGCAAAACTTCATTTCAGACATTAATTGTCTCTCATGGGTTTGAAACAAACAAATTTTCTACATTAGCTATTTAAGTAGAACAAACAAGGTAAAAGAATTTTTCTTTTTTTCCAGATAGGATAGGATAAAAAAAGACAACTGACGATGCGTACCATCATGCTGTCGTGCATAATTTTGCAGTTTCATAAACCTTGCAGCCTGAGCAGCAACAACCTCGGGTGGGGTAAATTGCAAAATTGGTCCCATAACTTTGGGGTGATATCAATTTTAGTCCCGTACATTTTCAATTATCGATTTTGGTCCCGTATTTTAGAAAAACATATCAATTTTGGTCCCATACGTTTTTAATTATCGATTTTTGTCCCGTAACTTTAGAAAACACATCGATTTCAGGACCGGCTGTACTCCACTGTATTCCTTATTTGACCGTATGATCGTGTATACATCCGAAAGCTTGGTGTATTGTAAGCCACCTAAAAAAAAAGGGAAATTACGTGGATATGGCAGAGGCTTATTGAGCACTAATGAGCAGACTACAAATTAATTCGCTACGGTCTACAGTTAGATTGCACTTAATCCAGAAAATATATAATGCAGTTGTTAAAAAGAAAAACAATTTGGCCTATGTCATGAAATTTTAGAGGAGGTTATTAATTACCATTCACATACTGCCGAGAGAAGCCATCAGAATAAAAATTGCTATAGATTATGGACGCGACAATTTGCAGAAAAAGAAAGGGTTCAAGGCTAGTATAGTTCTTGGACAGGGAAGCATGTGTCTGTAAGCACGTATGAAACAAGGATTGTCCAGAACTTAACCGGACGTTGAGTTATATTTAGGCACAAAGCATATTGGAAATCTGGATTCACGAAGTTTGTTGTAATATTTAAAAAAATCGTGGATATCTCGTTGGAAAATATAAATGTCCTGAAATTGATGTGTTTTTCTGAGTTATGGGACCAAAATTGTTATATATTTTTAAGTTACGGGACCAAAATTGATAATTGTAAATGTATGGGACCAAAATTGATACCATCCAAAAGTTATGGGACCAATTTTGCAATTTACCCACCTCGGGTGTAAGAAAATTCGGAAATTGCTGGAGCATTTTCTCCTCAGCCTCCCCTAGTGATTGAACGATTGCAATTGGTCAAGCTTTGCCTTCCTCATCAATTCGAATCCATGAACTTCATTCGCTGCTTTCATGCACTCAAACTGAGCCTTCTTAGTTTCTTGATCTATACGAAATTGATTATCTTGGGAGGTCCTCCATTTAGACACTTCTTCCCACAATTTGCTATTGCGCACTTCTGCTTCCTTTACCGCTTGTGTTTCGGTGCAATTTTTTTTCGCTTTCGATATATCCCTTACTGGAGGTCTTTTCAACGCCTTAGAGCGAACACAACTTGGACCAGGGGCTGTAGGCATGGCAAGCAAGGGAGAGTTATCGTCTACATGAATGCCTGAGACGTGATAAGCACCGGTGTCATTCAAACCATCAAGATCGATATCACGAAAGTCATGCAAAGGGGATGGAGTTGGAGGAGTTGCATTGACATGATGACTGTTAAGGGTGATTTTATACGTTTTATAAGGATATATTTTATATCAATATTCCCCATATATGGATGTTTTTCATAGAAATCGAGCCTTATATTGATATATTGAGTAAATGGTGTTTTTAATAGGTTAATTGCAAAATGTAACGATTTATGTGCTTAAATTGTGATTTTATGTTATTTTGGGATTGTGTTATGCTTTGGTATATTTTCCTATATTGTAGATACATATTTTGGCATGCAAGAGGATTAAATGATGAGGTTTTGCATGGAAGAGAAGTGAAATGGAAGGAAGATGGAGATAAAGCTTGGAATGAAGCTTTCAAGCAGCCGAACTTCCGATGCAGTTCTTGATATGATATACACTGATTTGACTCTCGACCTCAAGAGAAGATTTGTAGGGCTTGAAGAGAGGATTCTACAGGATTTTGAATCACTTCATTCCGACTTATGAGGCCCGAGATATGAGCGTTACAAGTTTGGATGCTGTTGCTGAATTCGAGTGGAAAATCCCGAAAACGACTCGTAATACGACGGGCTAGTCAAAAAGGCGTTTTCTGAAGAAGAGTCCTTAATGAAAGTTGTAGAGTTTTCCGAGAGCTTAATTATGACATTCGGATCATAATTTTTGGAGGTCTACAACTCAAGATATGAATTTTAGAAGTTTTGTTCCATTCAGTCCAAGGTCAGTAAACGAGCGTCCATCCTCTTCAACGAGCGTTCGAGCAGCAGCAGAAGTACTGAGAGTTCAGACTGAGTGTAACCGAGCGTCCATCTCTAGTTCAGGCAACCAAACGAGCGTTCGCATTGCAGGACGGGCGTTCATGCTAATTATTGGAGCAGAACCGACATATGCTTAAATTCCTTAATTATTTAGGATAATTCCAGCCGCATTATTGGAGAGTGGCAGCCGACATTGTTCCCTATAAAAGCAGCAGCACTTTATACCTTAAAGACACAAATTTTCATACTCAGCCGCAAATTACACAAGAGAGCAGCCGACTTTTTCCAATTTTCTTTTCCTGTACGCTTTCATTCCGAAACACAATTAGGGTGTAAATTTGTTTACCATGAGGAGCTAATTTCCTTCTCAAGCAAACTTGGGGAAGCGTTTTGAACGGATTTCGGTTTTCAATTCTATTTATTTATTGATAAATATCTAAAGGTTAGAACTTTTGTATCAATTTCATATCGTATTTGCATTTCGATCGATAGATTATGTGTATGATTTGATAATCCGTTGATGATAATTAATGGAACCCTAGGTCACTATACAAAAGTTTGAATCTTTTAAACCAAATTATAACGAAAGTTGTGGTTTAAACGGTTTAGATTTTGGATATTGATAAATATCCCCACCTAAGAACGCTAAAGGATCAATCTTTGATAAAAGATTGTGAATAAAATCATCTAAGCCATTAGTGATTTGTGCACTCGGTTAGGCGTAATAATCGTAACCTTGGGATAGAATCATTTGATTAATAGTTTGAAACCGGTATTTGTTTGATTCGTGGAACCGTGTTTGCTTGCCTTTATATCACTGCATTTGGATAGTTGTTCAAGCCTTCACCCTAGTTGTTGATTATTATTTTTCTGAAATTTACTGTTCATCGCACTGTTCATCGTCGTTTTTACTGTTCATTACTGCATAATTAGTATAAACTCGTGACATTTGCAACTAAAACTTGAATCGATACAACCCCAATTCCCCGTGATCGACTCCGGTTACACCATTTTGCTACGACCTTGCACTTGAGGCCACGACCGGATTATAAATTCTATAACTTGTTTTGATCGTTACCTGAATTTAATCGATTACCTGCCCGAATAAACTTCCCTGATTTTTAGTACTTTAATTTAGTCTTTTGTTTGTGAATTGAATTTTAAACTATTTTGATCCCATTGAATTTAAGCGAAGAGATTTGCCGTTCTATTTATAACTTATTTTGATTTAGTTTTCTGTTTGTGAATTTTTATCAAAAAATAATAATAATAATAATAATAATAATAATAATAATAATAATAATAATAATAAAAATAAAAACAAAAAAACCGCTGCCCCTCTTTGCCGCTCCTCGATTTTCACTTCAGTGTATGCTTACACGAAGTAAATCAGGACCTTTAATTTTCAATCCGGAGATCGAACGTACTATTGTTCGTCCAAACCGAAAAAGGAAGCAACTCTCTTTAGGTGGTCACTCGATAGAAAACCTTGAAGAAGCTTGCAAGGATGAACTTGAAGAAACCGTTATCACAATGGCTGACAATAGACGGTCATTAGCAGATTATGCTATGCCGGGAGCCATCACGGTAAACCCTGCTGTAGCCTTGCCTGAAATCGAAGCAGATCACTTCGAGCTGAGACCTGGCCTTATTCAGATGCTGCAACATGCGTCTATCTTTTATGGCCTACCTTCTGAAAACCCGCATAATCATGTCCACGCCTTCCTGGAAATCTGTGGGACAACTCGCATTCAGGGAGTTTCTGAGGATGCTATAAAATTAAAGCTTTTCCCTTTCTCTCTGCGAGGAGAAGCAAAAGAGTGGTATAACTCTTTAACCCCTCGATCTATTACCACTTGGGCAGGACTCGAGAAGGAGTTCCTAAGTCAGTATTTTCCACCCTCAAAGACTGCCCAATGCCTGACTGACATTTTTACCTTCCAACAGAAAGGGGATGAGTCATTCTTCGATGCCTGGAAGCGTTTCAAATCTCTTTTGCGTCGCTGCCCCCATCATGGCTTAGATTTACAACGTCAAGTCAACACTTTCTTCAGTGGTTTGACTGAATTAACCAAAGGGATGGTGAATAGCTCATCCGGAGGAGCTTTTCTGAAGAACACACCCGAAGAAGGTTGGGCTTTATTTGAAGATATTGCCAGATATAACTATGCCCCTTCATATCAGGCAAATACAGCCCCGTCTGTTCCAAAGATTGAGGAAGTCCACTCTCAGAATCAGGTGATCGCCATGCTGCAGCAGCAGGTGGCCGCTCTTACTCTGTCTCAAAAACAGATCACACCTACTCCTCCTTATCAACAGAACGCTCAAGTTCTGTATTGCGAAAACTGTTGCCAGATTGGTCACATGATTGACCAATGTCATGCGAATTACCAAGTCAATGCTGTCTAAAATATGAGACAGTACACCCCGGTTAGTTGCCAAACTTGTGGGCTGAAAGGCCACACTTCTCTAGCTTGTCCCCTAAACAGGGACAATGATGAAGCCAATGCTTTTTCTGGTCAGCCAAACCAACGATTCCCAAATCAATTTTCTGGCCAGAATAACTTTCAGAATCAGGGTTATAACCAAAACCGAAATTTTAATCAAAACTCCGGTTATAATCAGAATCAAAATTCCAACTCGTACTATCAAAATCCCAATCGGAATTACTCTCAAAACCCGAATCAGAGTTCGAATTTTCAACAGAGGTTCAATCAGCCGTGGCCTGCCAACACCAATTCTCCTTATCAAAACCGGTCTAATCAACATCCTCCCGGATTTCAAAATCATCAAGGGCCATCTGGGTCCAATGATGCTCCTACCAGATCTGATTTTGAGGAGCAACAAAAAACTATTAAAAATCTGGAGAGGCAGTTGGGACAGTTAGCTGAGCAGCTAGCTTCACGACCTCAGGGTCATCTGCCCAGTTTCACAGAAAGAAATGCAAAGGGCAGCCAAGTGGCCCAAGCTGATTTGAACCCAAACCGGTGTACTGATCTGACACCAACCACCCCTTATGGTAGGGAGGAAACTAGTGCCATGAATTTAAGATCCGGCACTCAACTTCAAGGAAACCCTGCATTCAACCAGAACCAGGGAAACGAGTAGACCCTCCTACCACTGATTCGGTGGGAGGGGAAGTTGAGAAGACCCAATCCCCCAATCTGGGTGAAGAAAAAGAGGAAGATGAGATAGAAATCGAAGAAAGAATTCGGGTGGCTGACCAGACAACTGAGAAATCTGAAGAAGTGAGTCAGGAGGAGGATTCCCTGACAAGTAAGAAAACAGAAAAGACGGTGAGATGGAATGATTTAGAAGATAAAGCTGTTAGTGCCTCTTCTAATAAAGTTTTTTCTGAAGAAGAATTGAAGAAACTTCCATTTCCACCAAGGAAGAAAAACATCCCTTTATGCGAGGACAAGAAGTACGAGAAGGTACTCAACCTTCTAAAAAACACTCAAGTTAATCTACCTTTATCTGATGTGTTGGTTGAGATGCCCAAATACACCAAATTCATAAAGGATGTAGTCTCATCTAAAAAGAAGTTGGAGAGTATGGAAAAGGTAACCAGTGAAGATTGTTCAATGATGAGTTATGAAGAGTTACCGATTAAGAAAGATGATCCTGGGCGATTCGCCCTTACTTTGCAAATTGGAGGTCTTATTTTCCCTAATTCTTTATGTGATTTAGGAGCTTCAATTAGTCTTATGCCTTTATATGTGTGTCAACAGCTCCAATTAGACCATCTTTTGGAACCTACCACTATGAGTATTCAGTTCGCAGACAGATCATCCAAGAAAGCAACAGGGATTTTAAAGGATTTGTTGGTTCAGGTCGATCGATTTACCTTTCCTGTGGATTGGTATGTCTTAGACATCCAACAACCCAATACACCCCTGATTCTTGGACGACCTTTTCTGTCTACTGCTAGAGCCCTCATTGATTGTGATGACGGTGCTAAAGTCACTTTGCGTGTTGGAAATGAAGAAGTGAGCTATAGTGTATCTAAAGCTATCAAAAGACCTTCTGAATGTCTAACCGGCTACTCTATCGAGGAATCATTTGATGATTTCAGTGATTTTCTAGAAGAGCAAGTCCTTGCAGTAGATTCTGAATACGAACGCTTGATCGATAATCTGAACCAATATGGTAGGATGGATTTGAATGAGCTTGGAGCTGAGACTGCAGATGAAGTTGTAGTGAGTAAGAACCTTTCGCCTTCAGAGGAAGTAGATTTATTAGAAGCTATGTTGCTCTCCTCTAATAATTTGCAAAGTAAAGTTTTAAAGTCTAGTTTGGAAGACCCTCCGATTGACCTCGAGTTAAAACCGTTACCGAAACATTTAAAGTATGTTTTCCTGAGAGAGGGTGATCGGCTTCCGTTAATTGTTTCCGCTAAGCTGACAGAGGAAGAAGAAGCGAAGTTGTTGGCCGTCTTGAAAAGAAATGAGAAAGCTTTCGGCTGGCAGGTGGGAGATATCAGAGGTATATCTCCTGACGTCTTCATGCACAAAATAAAAATCGAAGAAGGAGCCAAGCATGTTAGACAACCCCAAAGACGTTTAAATCCTCACATGCAGGAGGTGGTGAAGAAAGAGATTATCAAGCTGCTAGATATGGGGATTATATATGCGATAGCTGACAGTGATTGGGTGTCCCCCACGCAGGTGGTCCCCAAGAAAGGTGGTATCACTGTTGAAAAGAATGATAAGGGAGAAGAAGTCGCTTTGAGATTAGTCACTGGTTACCGTGTGTGTATTGACTATAGGAAACTGAATGAGGTAACCATGAAGGACCACTTCCCTCTCCCCTTCATCGACCAAATGCTCGAGCGTTTGGCAGGACACCCCTTTTACTGTTTCCTGGACGGGTACTCTGGGTATTTCCAGATCCCTATAAACCCCGATGATCAGGAGAAGACGACCTTCACCTGCCCGTATGGTACCTTCGCTTATAGGCGAATGCCGTTCGGCCTCTGTAATGCCCCGGCCACTTTTCAACGATGCATGTTAGCAATTTTTGACGGGCTAATTGAGAAGTGCATGGAGGTCTTTATGGACGACTTCTCTGTGTTTGGTAACTCGTTCGATGATTGTCTTGCTAATCTGGACAAGGTGCTTAACAGATGTGTGGACAAGAACCTAATCCTCAATTGGGAAAAGTGCCACCTTATGGTGGATGAGGGGATTGTTCTTGGCCATAAGATTTCAGCTAAGGGCATAGAAGTTGACAGGGCCAAAATAGAGGCCATTGAAAAGATGAACTATCCTAAGAACGTGAAAGAAGTGAGGAGTTTTCTTGGTCACGTTGGCTTCTATAGGAGATTCATTCAAGATTTCTCGAAAATCTCGAAACCCCTATCAACTCTACTTAAAGAGGACGTCGTTTTCAACTTAGACAATGATTGCAAGTGTGCCTTCAAAGAGCTTAAACAACGCCTGATCTCCGCTCCAATTCTTATCTCTCCAGATTGGAACTTACCATTCGAATTAATGTGTGATGCTTCAAACTACGCCGTTGGTGCGGTTTTGGGGCAAAGACTTAATGGTAAATTCCAACCTATCTACTATGCAAGCCATACCCTGAATCCGGCACAAGCAAACTACACTACCACGGAAAAGGAACTTTTAGCTGTTGTCTTTTCTATGGACAAGTTCCGAAGTTATTTACTGGGTGCCAAGGTGATTGTCTGGACCGATCACGCAGCTCTGCGCTATTTGATGAATAAAAAGGATGCAAAACCGAGACTACTGCGTTGGATTCTTACCCTGCAGGAGTTTGATGTTCATATTAAAGATATCAAGGGTAGTGAAAACACAGTAGCAGACCACATATCAAGAGTGTTGCCCGTAGTAGAGGAAAATCCACAAGACATCGATTTATATTGCCCCTTTGAGAGTGTTATGTCTGTGAATAGTTGCACGTCTGATCCTCCGTGGTATTCTTCAATCGTTAATTACCTCCATTCCCAATATCTGAATCCCAAGTTTTCGTATCAGGAGAAGAAGAAATTCTTCTCTGATCTCAAGTATTATGTCTGGGAAGAATCGTATCTTTTTAAACTCTATAAAGATGGGTTGCTTCGCCGGTGTGTCCCTGAATCTGAGCAACGGGACATAATTGAACAATGTCATAGTGGTCCCACTGGCGGCCACTTTGGTCCCTGGAAGACCGTTGCGAAGATATTCCAATCTGGTTTTTACTGGCCCTCGATTTTTAAGGATACTGAAGCCTTTTGTAAAGGCTGTGATAGGTGCCAAAGAACCGGTGCTTTGACAAGGAGATATGATATGCCGTTAAAACCCATTTTGGAGTGTGAGGTGTTCGATGTCTGGGGGATTGACTTTATGGGTCCCTTCCCATCCTCATGCGGGAATAGATACATCCTAGTCTGTGTAGACTATGTGTCTAAATGGGTGGAGGCTATCGCCACCCCTCACAATGACCATAAAACGGTCATGAAATTTTTAAAGAAAAATATTTTCGTGAGGTTTGGCTGCCCGAGAGCCTTAATCAGCGACGAGGGGACGCACTTTTGTAATCGACCACTGGACAATGTATTAGAGAAATATGGTGTTAGGCATAAAATCGGTACACCATACCATCCTATGACAAGTGGTCAGGTGGAGCGTAGTAACCAGAGCCTCAAGAAGATCTTAGAAAAGACGGTTAACAGTCATCGGAAGGACTGGAGTCTGAAATTGGATGATGTACTGTGGGCTTACAGAACAGCTTACAAGACACCTATGGGTACATCTCCATATCAAATGGTTTATGGAAAGCCATGCCATTTGCCGGTCGAACTTGAGCATAAAGCTTACTGGGAGAAAGAAGTTCTTGAATTTTGATTCCAAAGCTTGTGGTGAGCACAGGCTTCAGCAGATGCATGAGCTAGATGAATTCAGGCTCCAGGCCTACGAGAGCGCCCGAGTGAGTAAGGACAGAATGAAGCTGCTCCATGATAAGAAAATTAAGCAAAGAGAGTTTCATGCGGGAGAGCAAGTCTTGCTATACAATTCTAGGTTACATCTGTTTCCTGGAAAGCTCCTGACAAGGTGGTCCGGCCCGTTCAAGATTTTGCAGGTCTTTCCAAGCGGAGTGTTGGAGCTAAAAGGAATTGGTGATCGACCGTTTAAGGTAAACGGTCAAAGGTGCAAACATTACATTGGTCTACCAAAGGAGGCACATTTAATTGTTCGGTTCCTCGACATATTTGAGTGTGTGAATCCTAAAGTCGATGACTTTAAGGAGTTTGCGCCAGATTTATTCACCGAGGCCGGTACCGAATCACCAGCTGAAGTCTTCGCTGGAAGTTGGGATATGGAACAGTATTGGAAGGAGATGCGTCTGAAAAGAAGGGGAAAGAAAAGGAAATCAACGGCTAGAAAGATCAAAGGAGCCTGGAAGAGTTTGAAGAGTAAGATTCCCTGCGTGCATTCTTGTTTTTGTGGTTACATTGCTGACAAGAGCTCTTTTGATAGAGTGACTGGCCGAAAGATCAAGTGGCCCGATCCGGATTGAACTTTCACTAATCGTCGAGCCCTCGACGTTAAACAAAAGCGCTTGGTGGGAGGCAACCCACCATTTCTTTGTTTTTCTTTTTTTTTTTTTGTTTTTTAAGTTTTTGTGATGTTTTGATGTGAAGTTGTATTCATTTTGGGTTTTAATCAAGAAATTTCTGTTTGGGTTGCATGCTGTTTTAGTCGAACGCCCGTTTTACTATGCACTGTGTTTTCCCTTTCTCTACATCTATCTCGTGCATGTTTCCCCGATGCCCCCCCAGATATTTTGTTGTGTCTATCAAGTACTGCAGGTTACTTTGAGCTATTTAGCTGATACGAGCTTGCCACATACGGGGATCGTTGCCTTTTTCATGCTACAGCCTGCTCAACGATCCGACCTTTATAAATCAGCTAAGTACTTTACTTTACTTTATTTCTGCACAACTTGAGGACATGTTGTGTTTTAAGTGTGGGGGAGGGGATAAATTGTGTACCTATATACCTTAGCTCATATCATGATAAGTTCAATGAAAAATGCACAAAAATTTGAAAAATTTGTTTTGTCCCGAGTGAGCAACTACATGCCTATGTTCAATGTTTAAACTTAATGGATGCCTGAGATTGTGTATGCGAGATGAGTTAGATGTTCACCTGACCCTTATTTCACGTGCCTTATCAGATGATGAGCTAATTTTTAAAAGTTATATCCATGTAGGTTAAGCATGCCTTGACTAGCTTACATTATGTGCTCAGTGCTATATTTCATAATAGTTTGGATTTGAATTCAAAGTATGACATATTGTGAATATCATAGAGTTTGAATGTGATAAGTAAGTCATTGCCAAAGTCTTGAAGTAATAATGAAAAATGATTCATTACATTGAGGTATTATGCTCAGTAGGTTTGTATAGCCCATGGCTTAGAACCAACTGCCAGCCAGAAATCTCATATAAGTAATGCTAATTGATAATAAATGTGTGTGTCGGAAGCTGGTTTATGATTTGAGTGAGGTAGGGCGTATCACGAACGTCCTATACCACTATGACGACCAATAGCTCACGACAGTCAGAAAAGCTGCCTTATGATTTGGGTAGTTAGGGCATATCTCAAAATGTCCTATTCTACTATGACGGGCAAGAGCTCATTTTTGATGTGTGTTAAAAAGTGAATTTAAAAATAAATAAATAGAACTTTAAAAAAAAATTAAATAAATAAAAAAATTTCAAGACTTGGCCAATGATGATTTTATACCCAGTATAAACTCTTATGATATGTTGTAGGAATCATCCTCTAAGTATGTCAGAAATGGTTTGATTACTTTCTATTATATTTTCGCATGCACATATGAGCGTCATCTATGCTTAACTTAAATGTGATACTAGCTAGTTTTGCTTGGAGTCAATTCAAGATGGGATCTAGTGGAAGTTTGATATGGCCCTTGCACACAAACACTTGGGTGAATTTCTACTTAGTTACTATGCACTTTATTTAGTAACCACCTATTCTGTGATTCTGAGCTAGGTTTTGTTTTGTTTTGCTCGGGACGAGCAAGGTTTAAGTGTGGGGGAGTTGTTAAGGGTGATTTTTACGTTTTATAAGGATATATTTTATATCAATATTCCCCATATATGGATGTTTTTCATAGAAATCGAGCCTTATATTGATATATTGAGTAAATGGTGTTTTTAATAGGTTAATTGCAAAATGTAACGATTTATGTGCTTAAATTGTGATTTTATGTTATTTTGGGATTGTGTTATGCTTTGGTATATTTTCCTATATTGTAGATACATATTTTGGCATGCAAGAGGATTAAATGATGAGGTTTTGCATGGAAGAGAAGTGAAATGGAAGGAAGATGGAGATAAAGCTTGGAATGAAGCTTTCAAGCAGCCGAACTTCCGATGCAGTTCTTGATATGATATACACTGATTTGACTCTCGACCTCAAGAGAAGAATTGTAGGGCTTGAAGAGAGGATTCTACAGGATTTTGAATCACTTCATTCCGACTTATGAGGCCCGAGATATGAGCGTTACAAGTTTGGATGATGTTGCTGAATTCGAGTGGAAAATCCCGAAAACGACTCGTAATACGACGGGCTAGTCAAAAAGGCGTTTTCTGAAAAGAGTCCTTAATGAAAGTTGTAGAGTTTTCCGAGAGCTTAATTATGACATTCGGATCATAATTTTTGGAGGTCTACAACTCAAGATATGAATTTTAGAAGTTTTGTTCCATTCGGTCCAAGGTCAGTAAACGAGCGTCCATCCTCTTCAACGAGCGTTCGAGCAGCAGCAGAAGTACTGAGAGTTCAGACTGAGTGTAACCGAGCGTCCATCTCTAGTTCAGGCAACCAAACGAGCGTTCGCATTGCAGGACGGGCGTTCATGCTAATTATTGGAGCAGAACCGACATATGCTTAAATTCCTTAATTATTTAGGATAATTCCAGCCGCATTATTGGAGAGTGGCAGCCGACATTGTTCCCTATAAAAGCAGCAGCACTTTATACCCTAAAGACACAAATTTTCATACTCAGCCGCAAATTACACAAGAGAGCAGCCGACTTTTTCCAATTTTCTTTTCCTGTACGCTTTCATTCCGAAACACAATTAGGGTGTAAATTTGTTTACCATGAGGAGCTAATTTCCTTCTCAAGCAAACTTGGGTAAGTGTTTTGAACGGATTTCGGTTTTCAATTCTATTTATTTATTGATAAATATCTAAAGGTTAGAACTTTTGTATCAATTTCATATCGTATTTGCATTTCGATCGATAGATTATGTGTATGATTTGATAATCCGTTGATGATAATTAATGGAACCCTAGGTCACTATACAAAAGTTTGAATCTTTTAAACCAAATTATAACGAAAGTTGTGGTTTAAACGGTTTAGATTTTGGATATTGATAAATATCCCCACCTAAGAACGCTAAAGGATCAATCTTTGATAAAAGATTGTGAATAAAATCATCTAAGCCATTAGTGATTTGTGCACTCGGTTAGGCGTAATAATCGTAACCTTGGGATAGAATCATTTGATTAATAGTTTGAAACCGGTATTTGTTTGATTCGTGGAACCGTGTTTGCTTGCCTTTATATCACTGCATTTGGATAGTTGTTCAAGCCTTCACCCTAGTTGTTGATTATTATTTTTCTGAAATTTACTGTTCATCGCACTGTTCATCGTCGTTTTTACTGTTCATTACTGCATAATTAGTATAAACTCGTGACATTTGCAACTAAAACTTGAATCGATACAACCCCAATTCCCCGTGATCGACTCCGGTTACACCATTTTGCTACGACCTTGCACTTGAGGCCACGACCGGATTATAAATTCTATAACTTGTTTTGATCGTTTTATTTATATAATCCGTTTTCTACAACAATGACTTGTTTGAGAAGAGTTCCCTTTGCGTTTTTCATCAACAGAAATGTGCCACTTGGGTGAGTGTTGAAGTATTTCCCAACAATGGTAGAACTTGAAATCGTTTCCATGCTTATTCTTGAATTCTTCATAACATGCTCCCCACTACAAGAACATAAGACACAAAAGTTATTTATATAAGTGATGATTTCATGTATTCAACCAAACACTTAAGTGATCTAAAACATATTCAAATTAAAAGTGTATAAATATGGCAAATTGCAATATTCAAGGTATAATACTATAGTATGCATGCACATAGAGTCACAAAATAAACAAGTGCAGTATTAGTGTTGGACCTAAAACAGGTTTGTACTCGTAGTTTTACATAACTAAACACAATTTTAAGACATACTACAAGTGTCTTATTTGCTATTCAAGTGTCTCTGCAATTCTTGCTTTTACCTTTTTCCCCAATGTCAGAATGACTAGTTCCTCCATTTTTGCAATACTTTTCTGAGTTAATATATGATTGTTTCAAGAATCAGTGTTGTCGTTTTCTGTCATCTTTGTTTAGATTCTATATTTTTGAAACATATAGTAGTATGTAATTAAGGGTAATTATTTACTTCAATGTCAGACTACATACCTCATCAGCCACATTTGTACCACTCATATGGCTTCTTTGGATATTCTTCACAACACCTCTCCATTTTGTGACCTCGGCGCCAATAATAGTCCACTTATTCTTCAATCCTTTTTTGGTACGCGGCGTTCCAGGTTGTTACTTACAAAATTCCTCAAATATGTGTGACCAAAAACTATCGCCAGTCTGACAATTACCGATAATCGGATTCTCCAAGCGTTGCACCCAAGCCTCGCAAAGTGCAATGTCTTCATCGTGCCTCCAATTTTTTTTCCTACTACCGACTTTAGGTGGCACATTTGAAGCTTCAGTGGAATTTGATTCGGTTTGGGTAGGAACATTTAAAGGATTAGGCATGAAAAGGGGATGTAGGAAACTGATATTGATAGTAAGTAGTATGAGGTGGTGTGCTAGACATGGGTGGTGTGCTAGAGATGGGGTGATGGGTACGTTGTTGATCTACTGTTTGCATTTGAACCTTAAAAAACGATGCATACGCAGCTTGGGCTGCTTGAGCAGCTTGGGCTTGTTGCAGTGCCGTTGGGTTGAAAACGAAACCGGATGGGCAGTTGAAGGTGCTTGACTCTTGTGTCGGCGGATCATTTATATTGAGATGCACCGGCGGCAAGTTAGGTTGGAAAGGTGGCCGAAATGGATCCATTGAACCTATACACATAATACAGATCCTTAATATATTGCACCTCAAATGACTATGTGCATATTAACAAATAACATGCCTTAATTAACCCTCACTGATAGGGAAAAAAATTCCTCAAATATGTGTGACAACGAGCAAACCATATGGATATATTGAAACAGAGGGACAGCTGTAGAGACAAAACTGACTGAGACTAAACTAACTTTAAAAGAACAGTTTTTTTTTCTTGACACATAAAAGAAGAATTTAATAATTCTAATTACCAGCAAAATCCGAGACAATTATAATAATGAATTACCAACAATAACAACCATTGTACCGAACAAAAGACCGAGAATCGGTAAATCAATAGCATCATATGCTTGTTCACGAGTTATGACCATTAGCATTGCACTTAAAAGTGAATCAACTGTTCTTTCAATGGGTAAAAATGGAACAACAGGAAAAACAGCGGCTAATTTGAACCCACAAACTCCACTATCAAGAAATAGTTCAGCTAATCAATCAGCCCAAAATCAAACAATGAATAAAAAGGAAAATTATTGGAAAAGGAAAGGATCTTTTGCAGAATTTTTGAAGAAGGGGGCTATTAATTAACTTCATCAAATTCAGAATGATAATGCTTAGCTCGGTGAATGAGACTTGATCATTTAAACATCTGCAAATTGCAAAAAAAAAAAAAAAAAAAACAAACAAAAACAAACAAGTAACAGAGGTGGACGAAAAAAAAGTTTGATTATTATCCGGAGGAAAAAGAAATAAAAAAATCTTTACAAAAATTGAAAATTTCAAGCAATTAAATCAATCTTTATATCATTATTTGTCATAATGATGGCTTAGGAGAGGAACAAGATGAATCTATTCATGGAGGGAATGATGATTGACATTGGAAACCATATTAACAAAGGCTGGAAAATTACCTGGATCATATGTCTGAAGAATCAATTTCATTGAGCTTCAAATTTAGATGGTGCGGAATTGCTAAAGTGAATTTTTTTGGCGCTATAATGAAGTCTCTTTGGCAATGATATGGTTTTGATGTAGCGGTAAATGTGACACTGTTCTGTTAGCAGACTCCTTAATTTAGGGGAGAGAGTTAATTTTATTAAGGGAAAGGGAATTGTGTTGGGTGCCACTGTGGGCTTGAATTTTGGATGCCCACCCTATAGCAGGCTTAGGGAAGATTAAAATGAGTCCATTGTGGACACTCTTATACTGATATCTTTTTTGGATCGAGCCCTAAAAACCTTTACTGATAACTTAACAAAACTAACAGAAGGCAGTAGTATGTATGTAGGGTCCAATGAAGACCAATCCGATCTGTCACCTAACCTACTTAAACAACCGTCAGGCTTTTTCAAGTCCTGTTTGGAGAATAACCCCTTATAGCACGGCTTAAGCCCCTATTGTACGCATTCTAGCCTTATTTTCTACAAAATGCTATTGTCACAACTAAATACCACAACAAGCCTAGCAAAGCATTCAAAGCATCCTGCATCGCGGAGGCATAACAAAGGCCATTGCGATGCTTTGCTATGCCAACATTGCCTGCTATTAGTATTTACTATGCTTTGCAAAAAAAAAAAAAAACCTCGCGATACCCTGATGCTCCTAGTGGCACTCGTGGCATTGTGTCGTGACAGCAACATGCAGGGCCGGCCCTCGCTTTTATTGGGCTTAAGACCAAGTCCCCGAATTGGGCCTTTTAGTTGAAATTGTTTTTTTTTTTAAACATACTTATTGTTAGATATTTTTTCATATATAAATATTTTGGTTATCATTTGCATACGAGTTGCCGTACGAATTAATGTTATCGCAACGAAACGGGGTTCGACCTGGTGAACAGTGACAACCCTACCCTTTCGTGCAAGGAGTGCCTCCATTCGTTTATGGGGTACTTGCAACCTATAAAAGACATAAGTATGCAGACGAAAATTCATAAGTTTGACAACATCATCAGAAAAAATTTGAGTGTCCTCGGATTTGATTCAAACAAGTCATTGTTTGAATCAAATACCTTCATTGTATCCTGAAAGAGATTTTCATTTGATCCCTTAGTGACAAATCGTGTGGGACGAAACATCTCTTAAAAGACAACGTTATTAACGTGCCTTGGAGTTTCTAATTTTCTGTCAAATCCTAAGTACTACATTTTTTCCAACACTTAGCGCGTTTTTAACATCCGTAAATGCAAAAAATTAATAAAACCTGTTTGTATGTCTTTTTTTTTTTTTTGGGTAAAATTTTTTATTGGAGCCTTTATCAATTAGAGTAAAAAAAAACTTTGGGCTTTTATCAAAAAAGAAAGTTAACATATTATATTAGGTTGGATCGGATTAAATCTACACGAATTTTTTTTTTCTTTTAGCGAAACATGTACCGTTGGACCCTCCGACATCGTTGGGCTTAAGACCCGGGTCTCACGGGCCTTAGCATAGGGCCGGCCATGGCAACATGGCTCTACTATTTTTACATTAGGCTATTTCAATTCCAAGGTGACGGCTGTTACTCGTGTATTGAACGAACAACACTAAAAAGAAGAATAGGGTACATGCAATTTGATGAATGCAAGTGAAGTAAGTTTGATGACATATGATACGAACTTACTTCCACTTCAATTCTCATTCTGCTTTTAATGTTGATCCATACACAATCTTAGCATCTCCGGGTCGGCGACCAACCATCTTTAATGGTATTTTCTAAACAATCACAGAGGAGAAAAACCAAATTGACACATGTAGAAACAAATTAATATCTTGCCTAAGAGCACTTTCAATAAATACCATAAAAAAAATGTTGAAAAGAGATCCACTGAAAACTAAATACCATAAAAAAATGTTAGACATTTTAGTACTTGAAAGAGTGCAGAAGTCTGGGGCACAAATCCCCTAATATATACAATCTCCCTAGTACCCCAAAAAGCTAACATTCCACTATTGATGATAGTGACTTACCCCCTGTACCATCCTTTGTTGAGTAATCAGTTCCATAAACAGTTAAAGAAGGCCGTCTACCGAAAGCTACTTGCTGTACAAATGGCATGAGGTTGTTCGGAATTCCTCGAGGGTCTTCACCGATATACCCACTGGGATGAGCACCTATAGGATTGAAGTACCGTACGTAGAAGTATGATTTTCCACCCAGAATCCGAGCCATGCATATCACGCAACATCTCTTCGATGAAAAGCTGTCCCAAAAACGATTATTAGGAAAATGAGAAAAACAAGTTACCCGCAAACTTATTGAGGTTTACTGAGGAAAAAGTTGTCCCAATTCGCTTCCGGATGATCCTAAAATTATTGAGGTTTTACTTAAAACAATGCTTAAAATAAAACCCCAACTTAATTAAACAATGTATAAAAGAAAACCAAAAAGGACTTTGTATTTTACTTTAATTCGTACACCTGTTCGGTTGACCACCGCTTGATTCCACAAAGTTCTACTCTCATGGAATGAACTGAAAAAGTAAATAAAGCTTCAAAATATCAAAAGCAACTTAAAAATGTCTGAAACCAAAAGCCCCGATTCTTTATTTGACTCCTCTACGTATGCACCTCATCTTATTAAACGAGATGCAAGTGCATAAGCATATGTAAGCAGATTTAAAGCTGAAACATTTATACCCCCTTCTCCAAGTCGATTAAAATTGAACGAAAAGAAAAATTGCAGCAGAAATAAACATCCACGTAGTGAAATGACAGTTATCCTAGACAACCGCCTTGTCCTCAAGGTGGTGAAATGACAAGGCCAAATGAGACCGGGATCCCATACAAAATTGTGCAGTCTGTCATACGTTCCAAGGATAAGCATAAGAGCAGGATTCTTATGGATCAAATATGACGGGGCCAATGTAGTTAATCCCAAAATTAGTGTTCCAAAAAGTTTGACATCTAGTATAACTGGCAAAAATGCATTACTATTGCACCCAATGTATTCAAATCCCAATGTAACACCAAAAGAACTTATCTGCCAAACTGTGCTGCACAAATGGGACCAATTTTGTTGCACAAGTGTAGTCACTAGTTGTTCTTTTTTGTCTAACAAAAACATGTCTTCCTTCACCATCCTTTCCCTCTGAACACTGTCGTGATCTCTGTCGATGGATACATGGCTTATCATGTCCCTTGACTTACACTTGCAACAGTAAGTATGATCCCTAGGTAGAATTTCATTAGTTGCACTAAAGAAATAGGGGAAACGCAAGAAGAAACGGGATGAAGGTTTGTTCTCACACCATAGATGCATTGAGTCGGGAATGGTTAGAGTATCAACTATTGGATCATTAGTATTATAAACAGAGAACATGGAATACCCATTGGATGAAATGATGTGGAATGTCTTCCAACATTCAGGATCTCCACAAGCAGGGTAAAATTCTACTAATGCATTAGGTAGAAACGAATCCGATTCCGACCACCCCATTTGTGTAACTATATATGCAGCCTCCACTTCTCAAGAGTTGTTCTAGCAAGATGTTTAAATGTCTCTCCCCAGATATTAGAGGAAATTACATCCCCATTCCAAGCCTTCAAATGATCAGATCTTCCCCCCGGGATCAAAAACTCTGATGTTAATCATTTTACCGCTTCCATCTTGAAACTTAAGGTTCCTCACAATTGTCAATAAGCACTTAACAGCCCCATCTATAGCTTTATGTCGCCAATGAATTCTCCTCAATTGGAAGTGAGAAGACTCTTCGAACTCCAAAAATCCAAACAACCCAGAATTTTATCAATATTTACTTGACAGCTCCACTGAGAGCAAGGTGGACTGCTAGGCCTTGAAGCAAATGCCTGAAGCAAACACTACAAAAAAAAAACTCTATTGCTACACTAATTTTTGCCACAAACAAAAAAAGTGTGGCTAAAATATACTTGGTTAGCCTTTTTGCCACGCTCCTGTAGCTAAAAATAAGTGTATAGCAACACTTTTTTTATTGTGTGACAAACAATAGTGTAGCAAAAGAGTGTTTTTCTTGTAGTGAAAGCATGCCATTGCTTACTATGTTTCGCACAAAAAACGATCACATGAACAACTCCCAATTCAAGGATAGGAACTTCACATCGCACATCCTTAGTTATAGATGCGAAAGTTGACGAGGTGATTGCTTCCATAACAAATGATGTCGCATCGAAACGCCCCCCTATTAATGGCTCCAAAAGAAATGTGTTCCATTGCAGATAATGAGAGGAATGGAGAACCGAAAACAGTACGCCGGATGTGAGGGCAGCATGTGGAGTGAATGTCCACAGGTACCAAGCATGTCAACAAATTTTGAACTTTTTTCTTCCAATGCAAGTTGCATTTCAGCTTCATATAAATCTCTTGGTGCAAAATGAAGTGTAGTGATGCCTTTTTTCAATAAATAACCCCCAACATCATTGGAATGAATGTCACCAAAGCAAGTATGAATGATAGAGGAAATATCATCTTCCTTGCTGTTTATGTACTCAACCAAACCTACACATTTGTGATTCCCATGGATACTATCATTTGGAGTAGTAAGTACAAGGTCAAGGACACCCATTCGCAGATAACATATATGCAGCAGGTCCATCAACTTGTTAAAGCAACTACAATCAAAGAAATTAGAATTTCTGCAACATACCAAATTCAGTTGTGTAAACATCTCCCTGATCTTTATAATATTGCCACCAAATGCTGCGATAAATCCTCCCCACGAGCTTCTATCAACGTCTCTTATACAGTGACCCTTTTGCCCCATTCCAATCTGAACAAACATATATAGACCATTTGCAGAAAATGCTCGATCAATGTAAACATTAACTCCACAGACAGAAGCAATTCTAGTCCTTAGTTTACGAATGATAGCCTTAACACTTATATCAGGCATATTTGCGTTCAAACAAAGATCTCTTTGCTCCCCGTTAAACTCAAAGGGATCACAACAACCCATTTGGGGCAAGGAACATCCTCCCGGATCAAAATAAAACAGTACCTCAATATCAGTAATGAGAATGGCATTCTGAATCTCTACAAAGGCTGCATATATCAAATTGTTGTCTCTATGGAAATGTAGACAAGTCGAGCACGGTTTGTTGTAATTTGAGGGTGTAAAGATGATCAACAATACTTGAATTCCTGCAAAATAAAAGACTTGGAACCTCTCCGTTTCACGAAAGAATCGTTGTCCTTCTTAAATTATTCGACCCCTATACTTTGTCCTGGGTATCACGAATATTTAAGTGAGATAAAACTGAGAGAACAACCTTTAAACTTTGGACAAAAGATTAAAAAGCACTTTGAAGTTTTGAGTTATATAGAATAAATAACAAGGATGCTTACATATGGTGTTCTTTTTTATTTTTTAACAATGTAAACTTGCTAATATATAGCACTTGGATCTGAAAAGAGAGCAAAGGAATACGTCCTTTAAGTGATAGAAACCAAAAGAAAAGGTACCATTTGGTTGTACCCACTTAAAACGGCCAAAAGACACCAAAAATCAGTTTTTCCGACCACAGGTGCCCATCCGTACGGATGCAGTTATCATCCGGACGGATAAATCACAGTATCAAAATTTTACAGTTTCAGCCTTTCATCCGTACGGATAGATTCTCATCCGTACGGATAGATTCTTATCCGTACGGATAACTCTCAATCAGAAAATTTGGATTTTCATTTCACATCCGTACACTTGTAAACACTTATATAAGCGTGCACTCCGCACCTCCATACTTATATTTTAGCTTTACGAGCATAACCACCCTTGTACTAAACCCCGATAACCTCAATGGCTTGTGATTATACTTAAATCACCAACATTCCTCCCCCATTTAAGTGTAATCCTTGGTTTAGTAAAACAACAATCATAATATAAACCAACTCATGCTTCAATGAAAATATCACGAAGATTGAATTTCCACCTAGTATTATTACACGCAAATATTCGAGTATTGGGGTGTGACAAAGCATTGAACCCCTTTACACATTTAGAATACATGTACATAACAATACACATGAATTGAAACTACTTCAAAGTATTATTCTTGACACCATTTATTAAAATCCAGCCTTGTGTCCATATCCATTCTTGAGCATATAGAAAGTCAACCCAACTTTCCTTGAAGTGGCCATACCTCAAACTCATATAGGTGAATCTTTAATTTACCATGCACCTGCATTAGCACTCTCAAAAGATTCATTAAGAAGGTAAACTTCAACCTAACTTCACAGGTTTATTGCACATACCTTCAGGATTAATACATGTGCTCAAGTTTCCAATAACAGGCTTACCACATTGAATTTAGCCTAAGGCATTGTACCAAAGGGAAATTGGGTGTCCCATTATCAGAAACTTATACAGGTTGTAGACCCATCCCAACAACCGACTTTTGTAATAAGTCCTTAGCTAATCCTTTCGTCAAATGATCAACTAAATTCCTTTGAGATCTCACATACACAACCGATATCACCCCGTGAGAGATCAACTCACGTACCGCGCTATGTCTAACGCCTAAGTGTCGTGACTTACCATTATACACATGACTATACGCTTTAGACAGTGTAGATGAACTATCACAATGGATAGATATTGGTGATATTGGTTTAGGCCATAGAGGAATTTCATGAATCAAATTCCTAAGCCATTCTGCCTCTTTTCCGGCTGCTGCCAAGGCAATAAACTCCGACTCCATAGTCGAGCTAGATATACATGTCTGTTTCTTAGAAGCCCAAGAAATGGCACCTCCACCTAAAACAAACACCCATCCACTAGTAGAAGAATGATCTTCTACATTAGATATCCAACTAGCATCTGAATATCCTTCAATCACCGAAGGATATGCAACATAAGTCAAACCAAAGTCTTTGGTAGACTTAAGATATCTCAATACACGAACAACCGCTCTCCAATAACAGTTACCTGGGTTACTAGTATATCTACTTAGTTTCCCAACTGCATAGGCAATATCCGGTCGTGTACTAGTCATTGCATACATCTAACAACCAATGACTCGTGAATATTCAAGTTGATTCACGGTTTCACCTTTATTAGGTCCAAGTTTCTCATGAGGCTCCATGGGAGAATTTGCCGGAGTACAATTTTCACAATTAAATTTCTTCAACACTTTCTCAATATAATGAGACTGTGTTAGTGAAAATCCTCCTTGATTTCTCTTAATTTTAATACCGAGAATAACATCTGCCTCCCCATGTCTTTCATAGAGAATCTAGAAGATAAGAGTTCTTTACACTTATCAACCTGATTGGTTAAGCTTAAAACCAGTAGACAAGACAACCTCATCAAACTTTTGATGCCATTGTTTAGGAGCTTGTTTAAGTCCATACAATGATTTTACAAGTTTACATACTTTATGCTCGTTACCGGGCATAATAAAACCTTCCGGTTGCTTCATGTATATTTCTTCATCCAAATCTCTATTTAGAAATGATGTTTTAACATCCATTTGATGGATCACCAAGTTATGAATTGCGGCTAAGGCAATCAATAACCTGATTGAGGAGATTCTAGCAACGGGAGCATAAGTATCGAAATAATCGATACCTTCCTTTTGCCTAAAGCCTTGTATAACTAACCGGGTTTTATATCGGTCAACAGTACCGTCAACTCTCATTTTCCTTTTGAAAATCCACTTGCAACCTAACGGTTTGCAACCACGTGGTAAATCTGTAAGAATCCACGTATTGTTACCCATTATGGAATCCATCTCGTCATTGATGGCTTCTTTCCAAAATGATACATCCTGAGATTCCATTACCTCAGAAAATGTTCTTGGATCATCCTCAATATTGTAACAATATGAGTATTGATATCCAACTTCATTTCTCGAACCTTCCACCAAATAAGTTACAAATTCCGGTGGAAATGTCTTTGCTATTCTAGCCCTCTTACTTCTTCGAAGTTCAGAAGACTCGACTTGAGAATCATTGTTCTCCACATAATCCACTCCAACTATTGTAGGAGCAATGCTTTTTGGTCTAGGAATAGAAGTAAATCTATTCTCATCAAAGATAGCATCACGTGATTCTATAACCGAATGTACAGCCACGGAATCACTAGGTTCTATAACATAAAACCTATATGCCTTTGAATGACTTGCATATCCAATGAATATGCAATCGATGCCTCTTTTTCCTAAAGTTTTAATTTTAGGATCAGGAAGTCTAACAACCGCCCTGCAGCCCCAAACTTTCAAATAACTTAAGTTTGGTTTCTTTTTGAACCAAAGTTCATACAGGGTAGCAGAATTCTTTTTATTAGAAATTATGTTTAGTAAATAACAGGCCGTTAACATGGCCTCACCCCAAAATCCATTACTCAATCCTGAGTAGGACAACATGGAATTTACCATCTCTTTTAGAGTACGGTTTTTCCTCTCCGCAATACCATTCTGTTGTGGCGTATACGGTGCAGTAACCTCGTGTATAATACCACACGACCCGAAGTAGGTTGGATCATAGTATTCTCCACCTCTATCGGTACGAAAACGTTTAATACTAGAATTTAATTGCAATTCTACTTCACTTTTATAAATCTTGAATTTATCAAGTGCCTCATCTTTAGTATTAAGTAAATACACATAACAAAAACGAGTACTATCATCTATAAAAGTGGTTACATATTTCTTATTTCCCAAAGACGGTGATGCATTAAAATCACACAAATCACTATGGATAAGTTCTAAAATTGTAGACGATCTTTCAACACCACGAAATGGCTGTCTTACAATTTTATTAAGCATACAAGTAGTACACTTATCCATATTGATATGAAACGGGGGAATCAAAGCATTTTTTGACATAACATGCATACGTTTATAATGCACGTGTCCTAACCGAGCATGCCACAACTTTGAGACATTAACATCAGAAATATGCATAACTTGATTAACTTTATTATTAACAATATTAAGCATAAACATATTATTACACAAATAACCAAACCCAACAAATACACCATGTTTAGACAATATATACCTATCGGACTCATATACTTGTTTGTAGCCCGATTTACATAATAGTGCACCGGATACAAGGTTCTTCCGGATGCACGGAACAAATAAAACATCAAATAGTTTTACAAATTTTCCAGAACTGAAATTTAAAATAACATTTCCAATGCCTTTTACAACAGCCATCGACTCGTTTCCCATATTTAGTATGGAACCATCATTCACCGGTTCAAAGTCTTCAAACCAGCGTTGATCTTTGCATACATGTCTTGTTGCTCCCGAGTCGATCCACCACGAAACATCATCATCCTGCACATAAAATGCTTCAGAAATAAATGGCACATAATTCATAACCGAATTAATACCAAAGTTAACATTCTGACCTTGATGTTTGGGTGGTCCTTGGTCTTTCGACCCCTGTTCTGAACCTTTGTTCTTTCCGTTCTTCCGCACTCGGCAATCAGCCTTGTAGTGCCCTGTTTTTCCACAAATCCAACAGGCACCCTTTGGCCTTTTTCCGGATTCATTGTTGCCAGCCTTGAATGGTTTCTTTTTCTTACCATTACCTTTTACCTTGTTTGATTTAGAACACTCCCCGGCCTCCATTACATGAATGGATGTCGATTCATCAATTTCTTTTCCCTTGGATTTTACATTCTCCTGCGCCCTGAGGGATTCCTCAATGCGCAGATGACTACCAAGTTCAACCAAAGAGAGTTCTTCCTTTTTGTGTTTTAACATATGCTTAAAATCTTTCCATGATGGTGGTAGATATCAATGATACTAGAAACAGAAATGGATTCATCCATTTCCATTTTGTGTTGTGCAAACTGGCCTAAAATGCGTTGAAGTTCATTGAATTGTTCAATTACAGACCGTGTATCTACCATCATGTATTTCATGAAATTACCAACTAGAAACTTTTTAGCAGATGCATCTTCATTTAAGTTTAGTTTCTAGTGCATCCCATAATTCTTTTGCAGATGCAAAGTTTTGATAAATATCAAACAACGAATCAGACATACCGTTAACAATATGACCACGATAGATGTAGTCATCATTTTCCCATTTGTTTCGCCTTCGCAATTCCTCCAACGGTGCATCATCATAAACTTCTGGTATCTCAGTGCTAAGAACATATACCACTTTCAATGTTGTGAGAAGGAAATGCATCTTCCTTTGCCACCTCCGGAAATCAACGCCTTCAAACTTGTCTAGTTTCCCGAAATTCATCATCAAATCCATTGCATTCACCATTGTGATCAGAACAATAATTTAAGAAGAATGTTGTAATTTGAGGGTGTGAAGATGATCAACAATACTTGAATTCCTGCAAAATAAAAGACTTGGAACCTCTCCGTTTCATGAAAGAATCGTTGTCCTTCTTAAATTATTCGACCCCTATACTTTGTCCTGGGTATCACGAATATTTAAGTGAGATAAAACTGAGAGAACAACCTTTAAACTTTGGACAAAAGATTAAAGAGCACTTTGAAGTTTTGAGTTATATAGAATAAATAACAATGATGCTTACATATGTTGTTCTTTTTTTTTTTAACAATGTAAACTTGCTAATATATAGCACTTGGATCTGAAAAGAGAGCAAAGGAATACGTCCTTTAAGTGATAGAAACCAAAAGAAAATGTACCATTTGGTTGTACCCACTTAAAACGGCCAAAAGACACCAAAAATCAGTTTTTCCGACCACAGGTGCCCATCCGTACGGATGCAATTATCATCCGGACGGATAAATCACAGTATCAAAATTTTACAGTTTCAGCCTTTCATCCGTACGGATAGATTCTTATCTGTACGGATAACTCTCAATCAGAAAATTTGGATTTTCATTTCACATCCGTACACTTGTAAACACTTATATAAGCGTGCACTCCGCACCTCCATACTTATATTTTAGCTTTACGAGCATAACCACCCTTATACTAAACCCCGATAACCTCAATGGCTTGTGATTATACTTAAATCACCAACACGGTTTGGCTTGTAACTGAATAGAACTATAGTTGTTTTGGTAGGATTTCATACATTTATCGTCTTCAAATACATCAACTGGTATTGCTTTGGTCATTTTATCGAACATGAGATGTGTAGCTTCCTTCATAGCATTTTGACCCAAAACAACATCCATCCTTGATGACACTCCTTTAACATATGCCTTATGCGAACCATTAGTTGAACCGATTTTAGATGATTCACAAACAGAGCCTAAAATCGATTGTACATACACAAATGAAAGCATACCACACCCATTATCATCATTTTCTTCATCTTGCTCATTTTCTTCATCGATGGAGTGTTTGATTGTAGACTCACAGCTGATAATCCCTTTTGAATCCGGCATTTCATTGACCACCAGAATTCTATCGTCAACGGGTTCCCTGCTGTTGTGCCCATTCCAGTTCTGCATCGCCATGGGCTTGGAGTTTTCAGCCATAGACACAAGCGTTGATTCTTCTGGGTCAGCATTCAAATGATCCAATGGAGCTCCAATCCGATCTGGAGGTTCTAATCCCTCACTTTTCATCATGTCGTGCAGCAATTCCATCATGGTGTCCAATTTAGAACGAATATCAGCCATTTCTTCATTGTGCTGAGCTCTAAACTGGGCAACTTCTTCCTTAAACTCAGCCATAAAACCATACAATTCCTCATTGATCTCGGCCTGGGATTTCGAAATTTCCTCATCCACATATCGGGTTTCATCACTAATTTCTAGCTTAAATCGATTCTGTTCTTCCATTTTTTTATTATTTTAATTGGCAGAGAATAGAGATGAGAAAAACCAGAGAAATGAAAATTAGAAGCGAAGAAGAAGAGTTCGGCGAGAATCGTTAGCTCTGATACCACTTGTCATGATCTGAGCAACATATTCCAGAAATTATGCAGAAAGAGAAAGGATAATGAAAGGGGGATTTGGAGAAGAAGTAGAAGAGAGAGAACGAGAAGAGAATAGAAGAGAAATTAGGGAGATATTTCATTAATCATCATCATATTGATACCCATGTTTACATCTCTAAATTATATAGCCCTTCACTACTTGGGCAATAAGATAAAATACTCGAATAATAGAAAATAGACATAAAGTAATGACATCACATATGACATCACTAACGGTTAACAACTCATATTTTACGGGCACCAACGCATTCTTCAGTCTTCTTTCTAACTTTAACCTCGGGACATGACAAGGTGATTAAGGGAATGGAGCAGTCTGCGAATGATGAACAACTTAGGGAACAGATTAGACAGCTTAGGGAATTAGGGAATCTGCGAAGGAGGAATCTGCCTTTCTCTTCCAATCGCCAAACGCCAAGATCGAGTAGGACAATGAAGACAGCGGCAAGGTCTTTGGACTAAAATGTTTTTTTATTAAAGAAACGCGCTTTTTTTCGTCAACGCCTATCGAGTCAATTAAATTTCATTGTCACTTGTCATCCAGATCCACGTATATACATTAATTTAAATGCATTCCTTTTCGGGGTTAAATGCCGATTATTTTTCCCTTTTTTTTAAATCTCGGTATTCAGAACCAACTGGTCTGACTAATTCGAACTCGGTTTGGGTCATGCATGCAGAGTCTGACTCTTACTCAGGGTAAGGCTTGACCAAGAGTTCTTTCAACATGACGCCTCAGAGGAGAATCGAACCGGTGACCTCCATATGCATTCTCAAGTCACTTACTGTAAAACTCTGAACTTTTATTAATGATATTTTCGTCACTTCGAAGAACCCTTTTTCGTATTCTTTTATTTTTCAGCAATTTCCTATTAAAAATAAAGGTTTAAAAAGAAAGAAAAAATAATAATTATTGATTTCCTAAAATTCTTTATTTAAAAGAAAAATTGAAATAAAAGAAAAGGAAGTACATGTAGGGTATTATTATATGTCTTATTTATTTATATAAGAACATGTTTTGAGATTTAATTAGGCATTTAGGACACATTTAAATAGATCATCGTTTATAAAGACCAAAGTAACACTAGTTGGACAAAAATAACCCCATCCTCCTATCTTTCTCATTTTTTCAGTTCCAGGAAATAAATCCATGGCGTCCTCCCAGGCTCCCACCCATCCCTTTGCCCAGCAACACTTTTCATCTCCTCCTTCCATGGCCGTTTTTCCAGCGTCTACCCCGGCCAAGGTTATATATGTTTGATATGGCATGCGGTGAGTCGAAGCAATCCGGTGACTCAATCACCCGGAGAAGCCACCGAAGACGGAGGGTCTATCGATCTTCGAAAATTGTCGAAAATCCTGGGCAAAGATCTGGTTTTAGGAATTCTCCAACCCTTAAAATGCATACTGATCGTGTGGTCGATGTAGCCTGGTCTCCCAAGTTTGGACATACAAAATCAATGATTGTTAGTGCTTCAGATGATGGTCAAGTAATCACTTGGACAAATCTGCAAAATGAATGGAAGTAATAAGAGTTCCAATTTAACAAGGTAATTGGGTTTATCCATGTTTTTTCCTATTCTCGTTTTGCTACTAATTTTGAGTACTAGGAATTGGAGAAGAGGTAGTTTAAGGGTGACTTGAAGGCAATGCATTTCCTTATATTTATATACACACACACAGAGATGGGAACGAGTTGGGAGTTATATGCTTTTCAAGAATGGGGTTAAGTTGCAGAAGTTATGATGATTTACAGAGAGGGTAAGCAAAGAAGGCAAAGAAAGAAAACAAAGGTAGGTAGATGAGAAGGAGGGAGGGTGTGCACAAAAATGTACCAGAACTATCCGTCAAAATCGGGCATCATTCTTTGTGTGTGTGTGTGTGTGTGTGGAGGTCTTTCAGATTCGTACACGACTACGCACCCCTTATCATTTTTGTCGGAGCTGCATAGTCACATATCCCACTTGTTAGTGCTTTAGATGATGGTTTTGAAGGATTTTGTGACCCCGGTTTCTGCAATTTCAGGGTCACGCACCGGCGATGTCCTTGCAATTGCAGATGATCAAAACAATTTTACTTTCTTGAAAGAAGAAGCAGATGGAGAGTGGAAGGATTTGCCTGCACCTGAAGCATAAACACTTGCCTTTAGCTTCACGGTTACACTGTTTTTACATTAAAGCTGACATTCAGCTCTTTGCCTTATTAAGTATGGTTGCCAGGTAGCCGAAAAATCTTGTCTCAATTTTGGAATGGATTGACTGAGTTTCATTTTGCTACTAAAGTTGCATACTGAATTACAAATGTTGATTGAGTTTCTCCTGGTTTTCATTTCACTGTCTTGCTTCATCTTTTAAAAAAATAAACTAATGTTCATAAACGTCACTGCATATACAATTTGATATGGGTTGCAACTGAGTATTAACAACATTAAAGAGTGAAGTTTGGTTGCAACAAATGATTGTATGGGTTGAAATGTTTTGTTTTCCGGTTCAAATTTTGTTTTTTTGTTTTTGTGTAATGAACTTTTATGCCGCATTTCCTTTGAACAGTTTCGATACTAAAACGTCCAATTACACCTCAGCAACATTGGGCATGGTTGAATATCCAAGTGTTGTTGATCACGAACAATTGATGAAACGGTTATGTCCGGCCCAATCAGTTGAGGAGGTATGTAATCTTTGTCTGTTGCTCACGAACAATTGCATTTTCAATTCATTAGAGAATTCATGCAGTGACATTGATGTCACTGCATTTACAATTAGAGAATTGATACAGTAACATCAATGTCACTGCATACACAATTTGATAACAATTTTGGTAACTTTGTAAAATATGTGTAGCGTCATTCACATTAGAGGTGTAACGAGCCGAGTTGAGTCGATATTCCATAGGGCTCGAGCTCGACTAAAAAACTTCAGGCTCGTTCGAGCCATAAAAAGGCATGATCAAACTTGACTCGTTAAGTACTCAATTTAGCTCGACTCGACTCGTAAGCTTGATTATTTTCATAGAATTAATTTAATTTTTAATAAAATATAAGAAGATCAAACTCGACTCGTCTAATAATCGACTCAAATAATACTTTTTGAATCATTAAAAACAAAATTTTATAATAAATATAATTATTTAATGAAGCTCGATTAGTTGCGATATACTCGATTACTATATTTTAAAACTTGAGATCGGCTCGTGAGGTGGGTGTTAACGCATAAATCGTTGCATAAGGTGTCAACGCATAAATCGTTGTAAATGTTGTTGTCACTGCATAAATCGTTGCAGAAAGCGTCACTGCGTAAAACGTTGTATAATGTAGGTGGTGGATGGATCGGTGTGGTGGATGGATCGGGGTGGTCAATGTAACGGGATGGTCACTGCATCGCGGTGGTCTATACGTCACGGTGGTCACTGTCATCGTGGTGTCGCTTCATCAAATGTCACTGCATCACGGTAGTCACTGCATCGGGGTGGTCAATGCATCACGATGATCATTGCATCGCAGTGATAAATGCATCGCGATGGTCACTGCATCAGGGTGGCCACTACATTGCGGTGGTCATTGCATCGCGATGGTGAATGAATCGCAGGGGTCAATGCATTGGGGTGGTCACAGCATCGCAGTGGTGAATGCATCGTGATGGCCACTGCATCTCGGTGGTCAATGCATCGCGGTGGTCAATGCAACGTTGTCACTTCAGAAATAATGTTGTATAAGCAAAAATCATATGTCACAGCATATATCATTGCAAATGTTCTTGTCAGTGCATCGCGGTGGTCAGTGCATCGAGGAGGTGACTACATCGCGGGGGTGGTGACTGCATCGGGGGAGGTCAATGCATCGGGTTGAGCAATGCATCGCGGTGGTCACTACATTGTGTTGGTCAATGCATCGCGGTTGTCAGTGCATCGCGATGTCATTTTATCGCGGTGTCTCTGCATCGCGGTGTCACTTCATCGTGGTGGTCAATGCATCGGGGTGGCCAATGCATCGCGGTGGTTAATGCATCGGGGTGGTCAATGCATCACGGTGGTCATTGAAAAAAAGAAAAAATAAACTTTCGCCGTCCAGGAAAAAAAAAAAAAAAAAAATCAGCGTCCAGGAAAAATAAATAAATAAAACAACAACAACAACACGTGCGTCAGTTTCAAAAAATAAAAATAAAATAAAATAAACATTCAAGTACCCGCTTGTTCCCCTTATTATTTTATTTTTTATTTTTTTCTTCATTAAGAGTATTTGGGTCTATCTATCTAATTTGTGTCTTTATAACTAAGTGTTTGTTTTGGGCTATGTTGCACGGACACAGACACGGACACGGACACGCCGGACACGGACACGGCTAATTCTAAAATTTAAGGACACGACACGGTCTCGACACGATATGTATAATATATATATACACACATATATACATCTCTCTCTCTCTCTCTCTCTCTCTCTATATATATATATATATATATATATATATATATATATATTTTTTTTTTTCGGAAACGAAAGATTCATTATGCAGCAAAACATGATTACATGGGGATACAATGTTGCCTAACATCTATATATACATCTCTGTCTCTGTCTCTGTCTCTCTCTCTCTCTCTCTCTATATATATATATATATTCAAAGTTATCAAAAAAAAAAAATATTCGTACAAGTCTAAACAACTAGACAAAAGAAGATATGTAATACTTAAACTCTATCAATATCTAAAATAGATATTTGTTATCTATACGGTGTCAAAAGTAAAAAGAAAATTATGATTGACTTTCAAAATATTACAAATTAAGTGTAAAAACGATTGTCTATAAAAAAAACATATAAACATAATATAGAGTAATCAAGATAGAAATTGTATATTTTTAGGTATCATCAAAAAATGATTGAAAAAATTGTGATTAGGGGTGTCGGGGCCGTGTCGGAGGTGTGTCGGATATTAAAATTTTAAATAATATTAATTTAATCAGCCGACACATGTCGGACACGGTGTCGGAATGTGTCGTGTCGTGTCGTGTCTTGTGTCGGACACGGTGCACGGCGCCCAGATTGAAGTGTCGGTGCATCATAGGTTTTGGGTGTCATTTTTATCTAATTAAGTCTAATATGTATCCTTTTGAATAATTGTCCCTGATTGTATATATACACGCGGATCACACACACAATGCAATTGCATTGTCAGAAAACAAAAGCAAAAGTTGCAGCTCCTACCTTCCATCTTTTCCCGGCGGTTTTTTTTGAAGTTCTACAGTAGAGATTCCCCTGTAGGGAGTCATCCGCGTGGATGATTCTGGACCACACAGTTTTATTCTGTAATAAAACTGTGTGGTCCAGAATCACCCACGTGGGTGACTCCCTATAGGGGAGTCTTCATAATAGAATTTCCCGTTTTTTTTACTGAGGTTGTATTAAATATTTTTTAAAGATGTTTCGTTAATCCGATTTGTAGATACAAACTGTCAAAATCATCACAACAACGAGACGAACATATTTATCTAAGCTATCTAATATCTTCAGCAAGGTATTTTCCCCAATTTTCTACCTTCAGTTCAGCCCTACCTTTAAATTAGGGTTCGTTATCGTATCTCGTAAAATCGTAGTTTTTTGATATAGATTTGGTGTTAGATTTTATTGTTTTGTAGAAGTTGTTCGTAGATTCAGTAATTGTCGAGGATACTTGGCATAGCCTTAGCTAATAAAACTTAATTAACATAATAATTAACATAATTCTTTTAACATTCCTTCCCTTCATTTGAGCTGACTCTGACTCTTCAGATTATTTCACACATTCCCTCTAATTAATTCTTGAATATATATATATCTATATATATGTATTTATGGACACATACACACGCACGCATGTATCGATGAAAATGTCCCTAGAATCCTTCCGCATTTCATGTAGATTTGTTCTTTTGATTGCGTTAGAGCACTTGCTGCTGATTCACAAAATGCATGTTCTCTATACACAGAGATTATAAAGTTTGTAGAGATATACGTCTACTATGTGAACACGCGTATTATAACCTGTGTTGTAAAGTTATTCGTCAACTTTTACATTGTAAATACAAAATACAAAACACACGTAGTTCAATCATTCAGGCAAAACTACTTGCTCAAACTCAGTATCCATAATCGCGTACGAATCATCCTTCATATTTTCATCCACGAAGCTCTCGTTCCATATCAGTCCGAGATCGCGTTCGAATGCTGTTTTGTGAAGGTAAGAAATTAACACTGTGAATCCCAGACTTTCTTCAGGTAGCATTTCGATTATTGAATTTCCAAAGTTTCCGATTGGTTTTTTGAGCTTGAAAACAGGTTTGAATTGTACTGATGGTGATGATTCTGGAAGTCTACGGTAAGGAGTTTCTTATGAAAAGGTTCTGTTTTTTATTTAAAGATTCAGTCTTTAATTTGCTTTGAATTCTATTTTATTTTATGTTAAGTTGCACAAAACCAGACATGACTATGTGCTGCCGGGTATTTGTCAAACTGTTTAAAGAAAGTTAATACGTTTTTTAGTTACATTTATGTTTTAGGCGTTTCGGTTTTCGTGTTAATAGTAGAGATAGGATGGGAGTTCGTTGTTGGTATGGTCTTTGAATGCTTTAGTAGGTTATTTATGGGACTTTAATGTGGAATCTATGTGCTTTATGTGTTCCTATTTGTTTAGAGTTAGCGATCTAGCAATGTAATGTACGGAGTATCATGGGTTTTAAGTCCCGTGTCGGAGGTATGGTTAGTTGTGCTCACCATGTCATTCCCAAGACGACGGTTTTAAGTCCTGTGGGCTTTAAGTCCCATGATTGGAGGTACGGTTACTCATATTAGCCGTGTTGCACCAAGCCCTTATGTTAAGTTTCATGGGTTTTAAGTCCCATGATAAGTCAGAAAGATATGTTAAGTCCCATGAAGAGTTGTGGGTTTTAAGTACAATGAGTGAAACATAACAGTTAAGACAAGAATAGAGACATGTTAAGTAAGTAAGAGACAGAGACAAGACAGACTAGACACGAACATGTTATGGTTAGCAGACAAGTAAAGTATGGGTTAGTAGATAGCTTACGTAAGTTTGATCAATTAAGTAATGTAACGAACAAGTACGTGCAAGATGAACTGAATGTAGTTGATAGACATGATTTCTATGCATGGTTTAAAGTTGGTTTCCAAGTGGTATTCCTTATATGTCAAGTTTGGTTTTAAAGTAGACGTTTTTATGTTTCAAGTTATGTATTAAAAGTAGTTTACTTAAATGTTTCATTGGATAAAGTAGATTCATGTCATGCCTCCTGGCTTTCGACATACATGAATCTCTCTTTTGATCTTCTTTCTCCTTACTGAGTATTCGGTCGGTGCTCACTCATTTATTCGGAATAAGAAGGTTGCAGGTACATGTTGGGTTTGACGACAAGCTTGGAGTGCTAGCTTAGGATGGAGCAATGCATGAAGACGTTTATGTTTTAATTTCCTTTTGTAGTGTCCCTCCTTTCTAGACAAGTGAGGTTGTAATGGATTATAGTTGAGCTTTCAGTTATTTATGATTTAGTTTGACAACAGTTGTTTTCTTGTTGATGTTTGTTTTGGAAGACCTTGAGGGTCTATTTCCCGAGTATTTAACTTGTTTTCTTCCGTGCGAATTTTTTATTACTCTGACATGACATGAGGCTTACGTGGGGTTTAGTGTTTACTTTAAATGTCACGTGCCGAACGTCCCGTATCCGGATAAGGACTCGGTGTCCGGGAAATGTCGTTACACTTACCACTTGAGTCAAACTACTTGGTTTTAAATGCAGATTTTTAGTGTCACTACATAACCTTTGTCGTCTCAATTCCCAAATAGTTTTTTTTTTAATAAAAAGGCATAAAAATTTTCTGGCAAGAAATATTGATTTTTTTGTGAAAATGTTTTGATTTATTATCTCAAAAATTATTCCCACAAAAAATTTGACATTGGCGGGAGAGTATTTGTGACAACGTTGTAAGGTAGGTAGGATGCGTAGGGTAGGAAAGGGTGAGATAGGTTGGGGTGGTGGGTAAGATAGGGTAGCATAAGGTGGTGGGTAGGGTAGGGTTGGTGGGTAAGGTAGGGTAGCGGGGGTGATGGGTAGGGCAGTGTGGATGGTGGGTAAGGTAGGGTGGTGTGTAGGGTAGAAGTGGGTGATGGTGGAGTAGGGTAGGGGTGGGTGATGGTGGAGTAGAGTAGGTCGGTGGCGTAAAGTGGGTAGGATGCATATGAGGGGATATAATGAGACAGGGTAGGGTATGATAGAGTGGTGCATAAGGTGGGGTAGGGTAGGGTGTGTGGTGGATAGGGTAGGTGAGGGGTAGGGCAAATGTGGGTAGAGATGTAGGGTGTGGTTGGGCTAGGGCTACTGATCGCGCCTGCGGTGTGAGAACGGGCTTCTACTAGCAATATGACTTGGTCTATCATAGTAGAATACTGGTGAGTCAAAGTCGAATCACACAGAGACTCGTAAGATACATTTAATTCAAGATTGATTGTCACAAAAGCAGTCTACGACCAATTATGGTGTAGAAAGAATAAAGTGGTAACTAGAAACACACAGGATTGTGCAAGTTCAACTAGAGCACACAAAAGTTTATAATGTATTAGTTCTAACTATGAGTGATTAGTTATTCTCCCCATATCATGCATCAATCATCGCCGTTGGTAAATTTTAATTCATTGTTAGCTACGTGTTCAATCTCCTAAACCTATCTACGTCAATTGTAAGGACAGCAGACAATCTATGTGCAATTAACCTCATTCGTTGGTTGTATTAATTCACACGCATTAAGTTATAGAGTTGCCGGCTCAAGACCGAGATCCTCCCTAAGCAGCTATCAACAATGACTAGCACGTTCCTAAGGATCGATAAAGACTATGTCCTAACTAACACTTCACTAATAGTCATTCCTGTTAATTTACGATGACATGCAAATAGTTGATCCGGATAATAACATGTAATTTAAATCTGTCGATCAACGTAGCTGGCGGTGATTATTATGAATTAGGATTTTCTAGGTGTTCAGATCTAGAGATAAAGACCGTCGCAGATCTGAACAACGCAACGTCTATTTCATGATTCCTTCACTAACGATTCAGATCTATATATTCATGGGGATAAAATAAACTAACTACTACATAGAAAAACAAAATAAACAATCAAAGCATACTAATCAACAAAAGAACAACAGATCTACATCTTGGAAAATACAAAAAACCATACCCTCGAAGGCAAGCGTAAATCCTCTGAAGATATCTCCCTAAGAGGAGAATCCGTCGACTTCGTGACTAGAACTCATAAAATAAAGAACAAAGGAACTTTTATTGCATAAAACTTGTAATATTTTTGGTACTATTGTTACATTGAAATCTTGGGCTAATGCCTCCTTTTTATAGTGCTAAAACCTACTTAGACACGCTTAAATCTACCCCTCGTCCAAGGAAACGTGTTCCAGAAGGTTCTGGATTGCTCAATTATCGGCCGGATCTCCCGATTAATCGGGGGCAATTTTGTCCTTTTTCTTCTGCCGACTCGGCTTGGAAGGTTCTGGAATACCCTAGACCCAATCCTTTTGTCCAGTCCGCTCCAGAATCGTCCAATGTTTTGCCCAATGTCTCGTATCTTGAAAATAGTCAAATAAAGCATGAAATAATATCGAATCGGGGGAAATAAACATTAAATGCAAAATACTCAACTCATGAACCCGACATATGACATTCAACTCAAATGGTTCATAATTAAAGGTTGAAACAACTATTTTTAGCTCATAATGGATAGAATGTTGATGCCGTAGGATATGCTATTTTAAGCGTCATCAACTACCCCCCACTAGCCCTTTGCTAGTCCTCGAGCAGAGTATCAAGGCGGAATGTACCTCCAAGAGAAATCCCCATCAACTACCACATATTAAATAAAGATTTCACGATGAACACACATCAAGCAACAATCTATAAGCTCCCCATTAATCATTACTTACCATGCATCAGCGTGTCGTGTGATAAATCCTTCGTGATAGTGCGTTCGTGAAAAGAATCAAGTTGTATTAACCCCACACTCTCAACTTACCTGTGCGTACACTCGCTCATCTTGCCTTCAGACTTGGTTACATAACATGGAACCTTAATCAGGCCAGGCGGACTTGGGGACCGAGTATTACTCTTAGGTCCTCGTTTGTTTTTTTATTATGCGAGGGTAGTGCCCTTTTTGATACGAGTTCGCTTCCCTCACTGCCTTGATATATTTTTCTTTTTCTTCCTCTTTTTTTCTTCTTTTTTTTGACAGATTTCTCTCCGGTTTTTCTTCCTCTCACTTTTGCAAGTCCGTTTTTAACCCTTTGTGGTATCACGATTGCTTCCCTTGTCCTCCAACAATCAGTTAAAGAATATACACAGACAAATAATGACTCCCAGTTAAAGCAACTCATCATCTAATCTAAAACACTTCTCACTCAGATTATGTGCGCAAAAATAATGAATGCAATGACAAAATAGTAATTAATAAGTCACTACTTCATATAACATAACACACACTCATTCTTCCATGCAAACTGAATATGCTATAGCTAACTTCAAATCGTTCTTGGGATCCTTTTCTACCGATTCCTTGCTCAGAACGTTCAATAAGCAAGCTAAAAACAAGGTAAAATTTTCAAAATTATCCCTGTTTCATGCTAAGGCCGCGTATCCCCACTTATTATAGGCATTGTCCCCAATGTCTAATAATAAAGAAAAGAAAAGGTACTTAGCTCTGGAATTGGTGTCCAAGCATCATAGTAAATCACGGAACATGACTATCTTAAATCAGTTCCTTGGCTCGCCAGTTTCCACTTCCAAAAACTTCAAATAACATGCAAAGGGCAATAAGAAGATAATGTGGTGGTAATCAGGCATACCAACGGAATGCACAAAAAATAGTTTAAGCCACTTTATTCTTTATTGGCCTCCATAAGACACGAAAACTTATACAAGGGATAGCATGAGAATTGCTAAGGAAAAAAACCACATATATCCAAAGTCGGCTGACAAAAGATATATGTGATGAAAAAAACCTCGCAACTGCCATGCTACTTTATTGACTCAAAATAATACTAATTAAAACGCAATAAATAAGGGTTAAGAAATAGTTCTGAATTTATAATCGCTAGCTCGAATGTACTTCTCGGGCTCCTTCATTCGTAAACTGGATCGTCCAACATAAAGACATCCAATTCAGGGTCATTCTTGCGCTCTAAGTAATGCTTCAGCCTCTGGCCATTTACTATGAAAGTCTTCCCGGGTACTTCATTCCTGACTTCACACGCAACTGAATTGAAGACTTTTGTGACTACTTGTGGTCCAAACCATCTAGACTTCAGCTTTCTAGGAAAAAGACGAAGACGCGAATTATATACCAGCACCTTATCTCCAACATGAAATGTGCGGTTGAGAATCTTTTTATCATGTAGGTGCTTCGTTGTTTCTTTATAAATCTTTGCATTCTCATATGCCTGAAATCTAAATTCCTTCAATCGATTCATTTCTAATAATCTCTTCTCGCCGGCCAAACTTTCGTCCAAGTTTAAGAACCTCGCAGCCTATAGGGCTCGGTGCTCAAGCTCAAACGGTAAATGACATGACTTGCCAAAAACTATCATATACGGTGACATCCTAATTGTGTTCCTATAAGCAGTTCTGTATGCCCAAAGAGTTTCATCTAATTTCAAAGACCAATCCTTCATTGTGGATTCACAGTCTTCTCTAAGATCCTCTTTATCTCTCTGTTCGTCACTTCCACTTGTCCACTTGTCTGGGGGTGGTATGCTGCTGCAATTTTATGTCTAACCCCACATCTCAACCTTAGTTTCTCAAACAACCTTTTACAGAAATGGCTCCATCCGTCACTAATTATAGCTTTGGGCACTCCAAACCTCGTCAAAATGTTCTTCTTAAGAAATCTCATAACAACCTTAGAATCATTAATGGGTGAGGCCACTGGCTCCACCCATTTGGAAACATAATCGACTGTTACCAGGATGTAACGATTAGATTTCGACAATGTAGAAGGCCCAACAAAATCAATTCCTCAAACATCGAAAAGCTCCACTTCCAAGATGCTATACAGTGGCATCTCATTTCACTTAGAAATGTTACCAGTCATTTGGCATGAATGATAGGCGCTTGAAAACTCGTAAGCAGACTTATGAATTGTCGGCCAATAGAATCCACACTGCAGTACCTTTGTTGCTGTCTTATCCGGTCTATAATGACCTCCAACTTCTCCCGTACTTGGAATCTCGTCATCATGGATTCATCTCCTAAGAATGGTATCAGGGTACATCTTATATAGGTAGCGATCGTCCCAATAATAATACTTCAAATATGTGAAGAACTTCTTCTTGTCAACACTAGTGAATTCCGTTGGTAGGTACCCTCCTGCTAGATAATTCACTATGTTAGCAAACCAAGGGTATACCTTATCCACTCTTGATGTAGTATATTTGGGCTGAGATTCGACCAGAGATGCTACTGAGATGGAAAAAAGTTGATCTTCAGGAAAGCTCTCCCTGATCTCAGTTGGTTGCTCATCTTCAAACAAAGTTAATCTTGACAGGTGATCGGCCACCTGGTTCTCAGATCCCTTCTTATCTTTAATTTCAACATAAAACTCATGTAGGAGTAGAATCCATCTCAATAATTTAGACTTGGAGTCCTGTTTGGTGAATAGGTACTTCAAAGCTGCATGGTCAGTGAATACAGTGACTTTCGATCCTATCAGATATGGTTGAAACTTATCAAAAGCAAAGATAACAACTAAAAGTTCCTTCTCTGTAGTCGCATAATTCCTCTGGGCACTGTTGAGGGTACGACTGACATAATAGACAGGCTTAAAGATTCTTTCCTCCCTTTGTCCCAGGGCTGCTCCAACTGCCATGTCTCTTGCATCACACATAAGCTCCAAAGGTTTGTTCCAATCTGGTGCTACCAGAATTGGGGCGGTTATGAGCATTTGCTTAAATGTGTTGAATGCTTGCTTGAACCCTCTCCAAATACAAAAGGCACATCCTTTGCAAGTAATTCCGTCAAAGGTCTAGAAACCTTAGAAAAATCCTTAATGAACCTCCTGTAGAATCATGCATGGCCAAGAAAGGCTCGCAGTGTCTTTAAGTTCGTTGGAGGTGATAACTTTTCTATTTCCTCGATTTTAGCTTTGTCCACTTCCATTCCTTTCTTTGAAATCTTGTGACCTAACACAATTCCTTCTATGACCATAAAATGGCACTTCTACCAGTTAAGCACTAGGTTGGTCTCTTCACATCTTTTCAACACTCTGCTCAAGTTTTCCAGGCATTTATCATAGCTATCTCCAAATACATAAAAGTCATCCATGAAAATTTCCAGAAAGTCTTCCACCATGTCCGCAAATAACGACAACATTCATCTTTGGAATGTAGCTGGCGCATTACAAAGTTAGTCACTTTCGGTTTTGGAATATTCAGACTATCTTTCCTATTTCGAGCATAATTCGGGGTAAATAAAAGGGTATTTTAATGTACTAAATAACATGTTATCAACATACCCATGAACCCCATCACTTTGGGTTTTGGAACCATCAGAAAACCTAGAAAATAGGAGAGTAAGGCGGAGAATTAATCACCCTAGACAACAAAAGTCAGGCCAAGATGAGTGGATTCACCCATCTCGACGCCTCCCCCTCCATTTTTTAAACCACAAGGCTCCAAACTACAAATAAATTACCCCCAGAAATCGCAAAGAGAAACGACGACATGCAAAGGGGATAAACAAGAGTAACAAGAATGAATGTTTCAGCCCATTCAACAAAAGGTCCTAACTTTAACCTCAAAATCTTTTCAAAAAATCTAATGGGTGTAAAAGTCGATGCCAAAGGAAGGCACGAAAAGAACCGCATAAAGAGGTCAAGAAATCAGAGGAAAGTGAATTGATTACCTGGAAAATTGGATGAAGAAGATATCGGATTCTGAAAGAAGCAGCCGGAACCTGGAATAATCTCCAAGCTTAGATCGGAATCTTGAACGGCGTCGGAAACCTCAAGCTCCCACCGGAACATTATTTGCTATAAAACTCAAAAATATGTAAAGTATTGAAGGGTTGAAGGCACGTCCTTTATATAGACCGAAGTAGAACGATCTGATGGTCAAGATCATGAAGATCGAACGGCCCAAATTCGTGCGCACTTTCGAATTTCAAATTTCGAAACCGTCATCATTATGGGAAAATTATCGAAACAGTTCAGCCAATCAGAAGCCACGACCCTTTGTATCAACGGTCACGTCCGGAAATAGTCAGAAACATCTCCTTAAGTCACGTGCTCAACCGCCGCAGTTACAAATGGCAGAATTGGTCCCACCAAATGTTCGTGCGCTTGATAGCGCGCCACCATAAGATCGCCTGCTTCATAGCGCGATCCTACAGGATAATTCAATTCATGACACAAGCCATATAAGGATAAGTCAATTCATTACACAAGCCATAAAAAACGAAGTTGATTTACGACATAAAAGCCACGAAAAAACCTACTCTAAGTATGGCACTTAGACAAAGCTAACAAGTGACTTGCCACATAGCAAGCCACAACGGTATATCGATCTGTGAACAGACCTTACTCCCGCATAACATTTCAAGAAAATGATTAAGCACGGAGCAGGGGGCCATTGATATGCCTGAACGTAAATTAGGCCCACGGATCCTTATTCGGGTCCGTCCGGAAGCCAAAATAATGGACAAGCCGTTGGCCACTTTAGTCTGCCGATGTACTGGCCAAATTGGGACCGCGGACCCATGGCCCCACAATAGGCCCTTTTGAAGCCCATCGCGGCATGAGGAAAGGCTAGGGGGCCGGTCTTCTGTTCCCATTGGCCACTAGGTCCGCCAGCGACTCGAGCCCGCAATATCAAGGTGAAGAAGCTACTATATAAGGACAACGGGACAGAGATACAAGAAATGGCTAAGTCGATGGGTCCGCGCCAAATCGGCCCCGCCAGATAATCATTAACTTAATTAGTATTTCATTGTACTTGATTGTATCTAATTGTCATTAACTATACCCTAACTAGTAACTCACCTACATAAAGGGGTTCAATGTAACATTTTACATATACACAATTAATAGAAAACACAGGCAAACTCTGCCAAGTTTCATATTCTCTCTACTATTTACTTTCAGCCGCCGTGAATACTTCACCACCACCGTGCACCATTGGTTTTTATTCACTTTCACAGCCAGATATCCACCACCAAACACTGCAAACACCACCGTGATAATTTCAACATTATCAATATATAGGACTTGTGTCTATCTTAGAAATTCAAATACTTCCAAGGGTGCTATTCTTTTGGACTTCACCAAGAAAGATATCTTTGTTGCTAGATATACTCGATTTCATGAGACTTATTTTGCGCTATTTTCACTAGTACTAAGAAAAGCTATATATCTTACTGATATGCTAGTGCCACTACTAGTGATGGACGGTTTTGATGATCTGTTGAATGAGTCAGCAGACTAGTCAGACACAGGGTCAGCTGCAGCTGAGGCATCTAATGAAGAGCATGCTCCTGTCAGCCATGAACCTGTTGTACATACACAATTAAGGAGATCCACATGGACAATGAGATCACGAACCTTTTATCATGGTGGTGTCAATACAGTTCAGCAGACCCAACATCTCTTGAGTGAGGTAATGAATCTAGACAAGCCTTCACCAGAATATTCATTAATACTATTGATGATGTTAAAGAACCTAATGTTAGGTGTAGTGCCCGAAAGATAATTTCTGACAGGATTTATAATTCATCTTAATATTTGCATTTATGCTTATATTAATACACTGCTGAAAACCCTAAGTATATCGGTATGTTATAACATAACTCGGTGTATGGCATACACATGAGGATTGAGTTGGTGAAGATATGCTTAAAACTATTTAGTCCGTGGAGAATTTAATCAGAGTATGGGTCTCATGATTAATATACCAATAATGTGTCTAGAACACTTAACGGTGTGACCGTCTTATCCGGACTGTCGGTATAGGGTACCTAGTGGGGTATTTATATATGATGTCTATCATATAGGGCTGGACCGATTTGGTTTGAATTCTCGATATAATTCCGTGATTGAGAAATCTTATCGAATCACAAGATGATCATATATGGATTAATCTCAATCCTGATATATGATCACAGTCTACGGCTTGGTTCAAAGTAGGGTTTGATGTGTTAGTTAAGGATCACTTGGATACATGTGATCTGAACACTTCTCGTTGGCTCTATTCTGGAATGAGTGAGTAGTCTGTGACTTCACAGATATGGAATCCATTCCTTCCTGCGGGAAGTAGACAGACAGTTCCCTTATTTGTTAATCCTAGAAACTGATCGATGCCCAGTTTATATTATATTAGTTATGAACTAATTGATTACTAGGGGTTAATGGTAAATAAGGATAAGATGTTTTGAGAAGGGTTTACGGAGATATCCCGAATCAAAACGAACAGTCTATGGAGGATTTATCCGTATGTAATGATTATATCAATGGACGCTTATCGACTCAGTGATTAGAGTGTAAGTATATATCTATAATCGATAGATTTCAGTTTCAGGTTTATGGTGGCGTAATCCCGGAATTAATAGATTGAATAAGAATAGTTCTGTCCGATGAATAATTTTATTTAATTTATTGTAGCTACTGGTTATAGGTCCATGGTCCCTGATGTGGCTCATAACGTTCATATGTTTCTTGACGTTGGGCCTCAAATAATAATTCAGTAGTTGGACTATTTAATTGATGTGCAATTTATTATTTATTGGACTAAATAATAAAATACATGGAAAAGACATTTTTCGTGTACTCGGCCCATTATGTGAAATTTCGTGTGAACCCTAATTTTCTAGTATTTGGGGCGTGTTTTGTGTCTTGTTATTTATTAAGGAGTTAGTTTTCTTGATAATTATAAGACATGTGATTAATTTTTTATTTGCTAAATAATTAAAATATATTAGATTGATCCTTAAATATTCTAGATTATTCTAGGAGTTTCTTTTATGGAAAATGATTATTATAATTGATTTTGTATTAATTATTAAATCCTTGGAGGACAAGGATTTCTCTCCTATATAAAGAGAGTTCTCCTAAGCCTTTTGATTATCACAATACACGCATTACACACCAAAATAAGCTAGGAATTTCGGCCAAGCTTAGGGTTTAGAGTTGGGAAAATCTTCGGGATTTTCCGGGTAGCATATCACGGAGGTCAAGCATCAAGGATCAACATCCACCGGTTGTTGCTTGGAGATACACATAGGAAGATCGTGGCATCTCAAATTGGATCTCGACTTCATCAATCTTTTGAATCTCTCTTTTGATTGGTAAGTAGATCTCACCTTCTTGTAGGTAGATCTTAAATTAGGTAGTTTAATTTTATATGATTGTGATCCTCTTGTTTATTCCGTTGCGTAATCGGGCAGATCTAGATCCGTCCGGCGATATTACATCCAACACCTAAGACTTACAATCAAGTTATCAAACATGATGATTCGAAAGAAGCAATGCAGAAAGAAATTGAAGCCTTACAATAGACTCACGCTTTTGAAATTGTTAATTTGCCTTCAAGAAAGAAACCTATTGGATGCAAATGAGTATATAGAATAAAGTATAATCCTGATGGTTCGATAGAGAGATGGGGATTTACATGAAGAATTTTATATGCAGCTGCCCCCTGGATGTGCAGCTACCAAACTAAATCAAATTTGCAGGCTCACAAAATCATTGTATGGCCTAAAGCAATCCAGTAGCCAATGGAACTGCAAGTTAACTGAATCCTTGGAAACCCAAGGTTTTATTCAATCCAAGTATGTTCACCAAGGATCAAGACAGTCTTTTTATTGCTTTGATGGTAAATGTAGATGACATAATAGCATCAAGTCCAAATGAGCAACTGATTCAGCAAGTCAAGGATGCCTTACATTAGTAGTTCACCATCAAAGATCTTGGAAAATTGAGATATTTCTTAGGTATTGAGGAACTCCTATAGGAGTATCCGTTTCTCAAAGGAAGTACACACTCAACCTCCTAGAGGAATATGAATTTTTAGGGGCTAAACCTACCAAGACACCTATGGAGTCCAAGCAGACTTTACAACATGGCATGGTTATTTACCATTTTTAGAAGATAATACTGCAGACAGATCACTAGTGGGTTAACTTATCTACCTCACTTTTACCAGACCAGATATAGCTTTTATAGTTCAACAACTAAGTCAATTCCTGGATACTCCCACTGAAAATCACATGAAGGCAGCATATAGACTGCTGAGATATTTGAAGGCCAATCCAGGTCAAAGAATCTTATTTCCAGCAGACAATAACCTTCTCTTGAAAGGTTTTACAGACAGTGATTGAGATCTTTTCTCTGAAACAAGAAGATCAGTATTAGGCTACATGATGTTTTTTGTAGATGCTCTTATATATTAGAATACTGAGAAACAAACCACTGTAGCAAGAATTTCATCAGAGGCAGACATGGCTATGGCAAATGTAGTTTGTGAACTTCAATGGTTAATTTACATCCTACAAGATCTGAAGATTCCTGTTCAGATGCATGTTGTGCTATTCTGTGACAATGCAAGTGCCATGCACATTGCTCATAATCCTGTATTTCATTAAAGAACCAAACACATTGAAATGGACTATCATGTTGTGAGAGATAAAGTCAAATGTGGACTTGTTAAACTTATTCCAGTCACCACAAAGAAACAAATGGCTGACATTCTCACCAAGGCCTTATATACACCTATCTTCGCCTACATGCTAGACAAGTTGGGAATTTCAAAGATATTTCAAAGTTCCAGTACTTGAAGGGAATGATGAGTGCAAGCTATTCATTTACCCTTCACCGCTTGAGGGAGTGTTATAGTATAAAAGCAGAACGGAATGTTGAGTGCAGTCTGCTGATGAACTCGGCAGACCACAAGAAGACTCGGCAGTCTGCTGAGTAGTTTAGTGCAGGAAACGGTTATTCAGTTATAGGTTGTTGTAGCCGTTTATGACTTACTTTTAATTGATTCATGAGGAGTATGAAGTTATAAATGCCCTATGGTCAGCCTCATTGTAACTGAACTTGATGATTTCAGTTCACTAATAATCCTTCCGCCTTTTCTTTTTTGTTTATATTCTACAAACTTCAATAATATCAGCTACAGAAGGTTGGAATTTACATCAACCAAATGTAAATAATGCCTTTAGACAGAGAGATCTAACACAAGAAGTCTACATGATTATTCCACAAGGGTTTACTACATATTCGGAAAATATGTGCAGGCTCAAGAAATCTTTGTATGGTCTCAAGCAAGCTAGTAGACTGTGGAATATTAAACTTACCCAAGCTTTGATTGAGAGAGGGTTTAGACAATCAAAACAAGATTACAGTATCTTTGTCAAAGGCACTGAGGAAGACTTAATTGCTTTACTAGTATATGTCGATAATGTCTTGATTACTAGCCGTAAGTCAAAGGATTTAAAGGATTTCCTAAACATAAAGTTATGAATTAATGATCTTGGAGAACTAAAGTATTTTTTGGGTCAGTAGGTTTCTAGATCAAAGAAAGGCATAGTGTTGTCACAAACGAAACATTGTCTTGAATTTCTTGAAGAATATGGATACATGGATAGAAAACATGTTTAGACTCCTATGGACGCTTCTCAAAAACTACACATCAAGGATTCTCCAAAACTTCAAACCAACAGGGTATTACAAAAGCTTGGTGGGAAATTTATAATACCTATGAATAACCAGACCAAACATCACATTAGCCACTCTACGATTCAGCCACTTTCTTGATGCACCAACTGAACTTCAATTCAAGGCTGCTCACAGAATCTTGAAATACTTAAAGAACCCACCTGGTCAATGGGTTCTATTTTAGCTCAAGGATCTTTGGAACTAAAAGCCTATGTGGATGCAGATTGGGCAGGATGTGATGACACAATGTGGTCTATCACAAGTTTTTCAGTCATTCTAAGTGACTCACTTATTAATTAAAGATAAAAAAAAAAAAAAAAGCAAACAACAACTTCAAGAAGTTCTTCTGAAGCTAAATATAGAGCAATGTGCATGGCCTCTTGTGAGTTACAGTGGTTGACCTACATTTTAGCAGAGTTCAACATAAACCAAGAAAGACTTATACCTCTTTTCTATGACAACAAGAGTGCTTTGTACATTGTGGAGAACTCAGTGTTCCATGAAAGAACAAAACACATTGAGATATACTGTTATGTAATCAGAGACATATATCAGTCAAGTTTCTTAAAACCTCTACCTATCTCTACTCAACTTCAGTTAGCAGACCTTTTTACAAAGGCACTGGACAGAACCAAGTTTCAAATTTTGTTTTCATTCATCCTATCGTCAATATCTACAAGCCTAAGTGAATTCAATTTGAGAGGGGTGTTAAAAATCGTCATAGAAAGCTGATTCACTAACTCATCTGATCAAGTAACATAACACAAAACTTCCAAGTGATAACTACATGCAGAGTCATTAGGTCGAACACCTAGGCTCTTAGTTCATTAGAATTCTATTGAAGTTGTTTAGTGTAATTTCCGGATATTTTGGGTAAGGGTAAATTGTAATGTTTGGGTTATATTTTAATCAAACCTAATAATTATGTTTTTACCTTATTTAAAATTATGGATAATTATTCAGCGGGATTTAAGTCAAATAAAACTCCCTTAGTCGATCAAAATCCCTATCAGTCGTATGTTGTTAAGAAGAAGAAAATAAACAGAGCGAGGCAGTGGAGGAAAAAAAAGGTTTGACAGAATCTTCATCCTAGAAGCTAATTCGTTTTATCGTTCTCTAGATAATTCATATTACGACGATCACCACGACGAGGCCAACGTTTTGGTATAAGAATCACCATAAACGAAAAGGTATATCGAAAAGCCCTCTTTTTGGAATCTAAGGTTCTTGAGTTTTCTAAGCAATTATGCTTTAATAGATGCTTTAGATTAATCATATGTTGTTATCTTTGTTGTAGGAATTGAAGGAAACACCGTAGTTGTTTCAAATTAATGTTTGGTTTTTTGATTCAAAATTGTTCTGGTGTTCAACCGTATTTAAAAATGTTATTGTTGGTGTTTTTTTGTTTTTTTGTTGCTCTCGTTGTTTGACCCTCTTTTATATATTATATTTTCATGTTACCGTAAAGGTTATTAAAAAAATAATAACGAAAGAAAAGGACAGGGGAAGGAGTCGGCCAAACCTCCTAGAAATTTATTTTTGTTTTGCTTTTGGTTGATACATGTATTTGTTTCTTTTACATATTCAACTTTACTGTTATTTTTAATTTTGCTTACTGTTTGTATTTCTCCGGAAAAAGGGAAAAGCTTAATTTGGTTGATCACTACCAGATGCTAAGGTTTATTCCTTACTAGATGCGGGCAATGTGTTCATAAATAAAAGAAACAGAATAATCAAAAAGAGAGCAGCAGCATTTCATAAGAAAATGGATAATTGTTTTTTTTATATTTTTTTTAAGGATAATAATTGTTTTTTTATTGGAGGTCTTTATTCGCTCCATAATAAGAGAACCGCTACGGTCCAGTTGGACAATTTAACGGGATGGTCCGGTTTATAATCTTTACCGTTGAAAACTAGTATTAATAATTATATTCGTTAGATCATTTTTTTAATACACCATAAACAATGTGTACTTTGACACACACAATCTATTCTTTCAACTTGCTAAACTTGTAAAATAAAAATCGAAACAGGTCACTCTGAATCTGGGGTTTCCTGCTATGTAATTGGCCGGGTTGCTGCATACTAGATACATTACTCAATTCATTGTCAAGATGGTGAATGCATTAATTTTTCTTACGGAACAGTATCAAAACAGAAAGAAAAAAAAAATAAAACCAAAGCATCCTACATTTTTCCTTTCTAGTTCATTATTTTTTTTTTGAACAACAACTTATATATATATATATAAATATTAAAAGACTTATCTATTAAGCTAATAGATAAGCTACCAAGATTACAGAGGTTGAGTTACTCCAATACAGTAAAAAATCAAACTCCTAACAAAAGTAACGTTAAACCAAGCAATCAACGCCTATCTAAAGTTATTTAATGGTTGATCTTTCCAAATATCTCAATCTAAAGAAAATTTGTCGCATCGCAAATTGATCCAGGAAAAACTGAGAGTTTGAATTTCTCCAAGCACATCGTCTACCGAAGCAAGCTTTGAGTTGAAGATGAGATTGTTCCTTCTTTTCCATAAGCTCCAACACGTGATTTTTATGATAGCGTCCCATACCTTTGATAAATTCATTTGTTTCATGCACAAAGGTACCTGCTGTAGAAACGGTCCCCAATCCACAGTTGTATGTAATGAAACATGCCACCAAGAAAAAACTTTGTTCCAAGTCAGTGCCGCAAAAGGACATCGTAGGAATAGATGAGTTTCGTCCTCCCGGTCCAACCCACAAGACGTGCAAACGAGGCTAGTAAGACTGATGCCTCTTATCGATAGATTATTAAGAGTGGGAAGTCTACATTTAGCTGCTTTCCAATTAAGAATGTTTACTTTAGAAGGAACTAAGCTATTCCAGCGAGTTGAAGAGACACCCAAAAGGCGAGGAACATCAGTTTCCAGTAGCAAGTTCTTTAATCTGATAACGGAAAAGACACCACGGGGATCAAGGGTCCAAGACGGAGCATCCGAATGATCTGTACCCAAGAAAAGATCGGGAAGATAAGCTAAAAGATCAATAAGCTCTCCTGATTCCCTTCCTCTTATCTCTTTTCTCCAGTCCCACACCCAACTCCAAGTGCCATCGTTCATTTTCCATCGCTCCCCCACTACACACTCCTTATCACTAGCAAGGTTAAACAGTCGTGGGAAACGTTGACAAAGAGGCTCATCCCCAACCCAAACATCCCTCCAAAATTTAATATGCTTTCCATCTCTCACCTTCCATCTAATGGACGAAACAAGGTTCACTCCCTTAGTTTTAATCTTTTCTAAGTTCCCTATTATACTACCCCAAATTTTTCCTTTTCTACCAGTCCCAGTTTCATGATTAAAACCTCCCCCATTGCCATATAACAATTGAATGATATTCCTCCATAGGCTCTCCTTTTCCGAAAGAAATCTCCACCACCACTTCCCTAACAGAGCAATATTTTGTTCACTCAACCCTCCAACTCCTAGCCCCCCTTGGCGTTTAAGTTTGAGAATACTGGACCATGAGATCCAAGAGATTTTGCGCTCATCCCCTGTCCCTCCCCAAAAGAATCGAGCTCTCATTTGTTCTAAGGTGCGGATTACCGCAATAGGAGCCTGAAAAAGCGAGAAGTAGTACAAGGGAAGGCTGCCAAGCACTGATTTGAGAAGGACAAGCCTTCCTCCTGCTGATAGTAATCTGCCCTTCCACCCAGCTAGTCTTGATCTGAATCTATCAATCACGGGCTGCCAAGCATTGATGCGGTTCATATTTTCACCGATTGGTAAGCCAAGGTATGTAAAAGGGAGTGAGGCTGCATTACATCCTAAGGATAGAGCACCCTCATTTAAATTGCCATCAAGGATATTCAAACCGTATATTTTGCTTTTATTCATGTTTATCTTCAATCTAGAGATTAGAGCAAAAGACTTTAGAATCCTACCAAGGTTCTTAAGATTATCCAAGTCCCAACTTCCAAAAAATATGGCGTCGTCCGCAAATTGCAAGTGTGTAAGGTTGATGCAAACACCTTGTTTAACAATATCAATACCTCTAAACTTGCCAATGGTCACCGCTCTCTTGATAAGAACATTAAGTGCTTCAGCACAAAAAAGAAAGAGAAAAGGAGAGAGAGGGTCACCTTGTCGAATTCCTCTCTCCATCTTAAATTCGCTCGTAGGGCTCCCATTTACTAGAATAGATACAGAGGCCGACGAAATACAACCCAAAATCCATTTCCGCCAAGTAGATCCAAAATTCATCTGATCCAAAATAGAGTCCAAAAAACCCCAATTGACTGAGTCGAAAGCTTTTTCAAAGTCAGCCTTAAAGATAAAGGCCTTACGATTGGATTTCTTTACATAATCAACCACCTCATTCGTAATCAACACACCATCAAGGATTTGCCTTCCTTTGATGAAGGCAAACTGGCAATGATCAATAAGAAGAGGCTTGACAATCTTGAGTCTCTCCGCAAGCAACTTGGCAATAATTTTGTAAAGACTACCGATCAAACTGATAGGACGATAGTCTTTGAAAGAAGTGGGGTTGTTCTTTTTGGGAATTAGAACAATAAAAGAGCTATTGCAGCCTCTTCCAAATCTACCGTAACGTTTGAAATCCTTGACACATCTCATCAGATCATCCTTCACCAGATTCCATTGTGCCTTAAAGAATCCGAGATTGAAGCCATCCGGTCCCGGTGCCTTGTTAGCTCCACAATTCCAAACAACATTCTTCACTTCTTCCATTGAAAATGGAAGCTCAATGGAGGAGCGCAATTCCATAGGAAGCTTCTTGAATAAATCCGACTGAAAGGAAGGTCTTTCTCGTCTAGTTTCGCTAAAATGATTACTAAAATATTTTACAGCTTCTTCCTTTATAACTTGAGCATTCTCACACCAAATCCCATTCAACAAGAGACCAGTGAAGTTATTTTTACTCTGTCTTCCTTTAATGAAGTTGTGAAAGTATTTGGAGTTCCCATCCCCCTCCTTAACCCACTTCTCACGTGCTTTTTGCTTCAGCATGCATTCCAACTGATTATCTTTATCATACATAAGATTAATTGCCTTGATTCTATCTTCCGTTTCTATAGGATTTAGGACCTCATCTTCAGCGCGCTTGTCCCATTCTTCTACAAGAAGTTTTGCTTGGGTCACTTCATCTTTAAGGTTCCCAAAAGTAGCACGACTCCACTCTTTTAGGGCAAATTTAACCCGCTTAAGTTTCTCCTTAAAAGTAAAGAATGGATTACCATAGAGCTCTGTTTCGTTCCAAGCCTTTGCCACTACATCACTAAAGTCGGGATGTTTCATCCAGAAGTCATAGAATTTAAACGGAGTGGGTCCGAAATCGATATTGGACTGTTTAAGGAGAATGGGGCAGTGGTCCGAGAGGCCTCTTTGTAAAGAAATAAGGGAAGTGTCTGGCCAAAAGTTCAAGAAGTTAGGAGATACTAGAGCTCTATCTATTCTGCTCATTTTAGACCCATCTTTGTTGATCCAAGTGAATTTTCGCCCCTCAAGTTTAAGATCAATCAAGCCAGCTGTGTAGATAAAATTCAGAAGCATATTTGCATCATTTTGATAAAAAGTACTGCCTTTCCTCTCGTGACGAAAACAGACAGAATTAAAATCACCAAACAGACAGAATTATATAACAGCAGCAAATAATGGTCTGTTAAGACATTCAATTTCAATCAATAGTTTTGCACAGATGAAATTGCTTTTCGTAAGCATCGGGAGATTGATAGAGTGGATTTCACCATCGATCCTAATTTTAATAATTATTGTAGGAATGCTTCTTGTTTTTAGAAGATTGATGAGGATGCTTTTAAATTGCAGAGATGAAATTTAGACTTTGTCGGGGAGAATATGAATATTTTTTATGTCAATATTAAAAAGAAAAATCGCTATTGCCAATCATTCTTTACTACCACCAAATTATTATATCATCATATATTACCCAAATTCTTTCGATTTACAAAACAACCCCATTCAATTTACAAACCGTCCCCCCCCCCCCCCTTGCTCCCTCATTCTGTGTTTAGTTCATTCCGTAAAAAAATAAAAAATCATTTTCTTCATTCAAAACTAGGTTTCCGCCAAATCCTCTCCCGTCGCCGCCGCCGCCGCCATTACTGCTTCAAGATAGTTCTGTATTTCTGGTGCACATCATCTCTCATCTTGTCTCCAACCACTAATTTGCATTGTTCGAATTTGAGTTCATCACAATTCAGTGCATCCCTGTAGCAAGATTTGATACTTCCGCGTAAATTAAGAAGGTTGAACGTCATCGAGCAATTTCCTACACTCTTAACCACGGCCATTGCCGCCCAAACTTTTTCATGCTCATCACTTGAAGCTATTATTTTGCAAAGCTTTGTAATTGGATTCACATATTTAACTTGAAATGAATTCATTGATGAGGCAAGGCCACACTCACCGAAATTTGTAAGAATGCTATCCCTGATATTTATGTTTTTTAAAGAATGTTTTATCAAGGGATTTGAGGGATTAATTCGTAATAATAGATAATTGGTGTGGAAATAGTTGAAACGTGTGGTGTGAAGGTAGATAAAGTGGTGTAAATAAAGAATTAGATATGTTTGAAAATCAATGTGGTGCAAAGGTAGATTTTACTTTTTAGGTGTGGTGTCTCTAAAATAATATAAAATAATACATATCCTTATTTTACAATATCTAAATTCAGAAACCTCCACAACAACATCCATATCCTTATCCCCATAACATTTCAAATAATATTAAATAATACATATTCTACCTCACAACCCTATTTATACACATATAATATTTATTATTTCACTCCAGCAGCATCCCTATCTCTATCCCTATAATTTTTAATAATTAAATATGTTTAGGGCATGAATAGTGCATCCCCATAAGTAGGGATGCACTGTTCATATCCCTAAAAATAAATAGGGATAGGGACTCTGTTGTGGAAGCTATTTTGGGTAATTTCTATTTTTTATCTTCATTTTAGGGATAGGGCATCATATAAGGCTTCTGCTACGAATGCCCTAAAGTGATGTAGCAGTAGTTTTGCTGTGGTGCGAATAGATGCCTCCTTTTTTATTTTAAAGAATGTGTATAGTGGTTAAGTGTTATTTGGTATTTGACATATTTTTGAGTATGGTTTCTGGTGTATTTGGCACAGCACCGTGGGGAGAACCTCTGCAGGGAGAAACACGGGATCACCGGAAGACAACTCTTAGCTATGTGGGGTGTTGTGCTTAGTAGTCAATGCTTTCTGCACAATGTGATAGGTAGTATATTGTAGAATGGACTAGGACTGGAAGTCTTTAGGGAAGCCTTTTATGTGGAATGAACCTAGGTGGTTAGCTTAACTACGCTTAAACATATTTGAGAGTCTAAAAGATTAAATACACTTGTCCTGGTGAGGCACGTTTCTTTTTCGCAACCGGGAGGGTTGATGCCCTAGGGTCGGTTAGACTCAGGATGTTGGACTCCACTTAGTGACTATCCCTATGTCATATGAGGGGTTGAATGTGTCGTGGTTCAGTATTCACCTCGCATAGTGTCCTTGGACTCGTGTACAACTCATCCCTTGTTTGGTCGAGGTTACTAGTTAGACAAGTAGAGAGGAGTGCTATACATACGTGTTAGTAAGTAATGATGATGATGTTGTTGATTGATAACCTTGCTTATTCTATTGCTAATGTTAAACACGGTTCTTCTACCCTTTACTGAGTGCTTATGTACTCACCCCTTTATGTGTATGTTTGTTTCCCACCCCGAGAAGGCGATGCAGGTTATTTTGGTGAAGATGTTTATTACGAGGAGTAGCTTGTGAAAGCTTTTGGAATTTATTTATTGCTTACTTTTGATGTTTCAAGAGATGAGAGGATGATACTTTTGTTCTGTTCATTAGACTTTTGATCTTTCAACGGAAGTTGTAATAATGTTTAGACTTTATTACGTTTCTTTCAGTTAAATGTTGCTGGGAACATCATTTACTTTTCTTTAGTTGGTATGACATTGTTTGTCGTTTAAGGTTTCTCCCGTGTCGTTTCTTTTCCGCTTTAACTCTGATGTAATTACATAAGGCTTACATATATAATATTGATCTAAATATTAAATTATATACGTGCCAAGCGTTCATTTCCGGATAAGGATACGGTGTCTGGAACCGGGCGTCGTAGTTGGTATCAGAGAGAAAGTTCCTCAGATTTGTAAAGTTTCTTAAGATAAGTTCTTTGAGTTTCTCAGAGCCTTAGCTAACCAATCTTTGTTACAGGATGGTGACCACTCGATCAAACCATAATCTGGATGGATCTGGCAGTTCTCAAGAACCTCAGGGTTCGAGAGGAATCAGTTATGGGCAGAATTTGCAGAGTCAAGGGGAACAACATGGTCCAGTGGGAGTAGGAGTTTAGACTACACTTGCAGCGGGGACTTTTTAGACGGCTCAACCAACAATGTTAGTTACTCTTCTAGCTACATATGGCTTTTCTGTGGTATCTGAGATTCCCATATCTTCAGTAAGTCAGCCATAAATCTCTCAGATTGAGATGACCTTACCTCAATCCTCGGGAACCCTATCACTACCACCATTGTTAGGAACATTTTATTTGTTTTGATGAAGGCCATACTAGCTGTTATATCAAGCCTGAAATAAGTTAGAAATCTCTGTATAAGTCTTTACTTAGAGTCTGACATGTTGTATAAGTTCAGTCAGACAAGTATTGTACTAAGTCGGTAGGATGGCTAAGTAAAACAGAAAATCGGCAAAGTGAAGACATCCTAGTACCAGCAGGAGAAGCATAAAGACATATGGACTGACTTATAACCAGGGAAGTCTGTGATGACCTTGGATAAGTCTAAGTTGTACTATAAGTGATGAAATCTAATGTTTTTAAATATGGTGTACACTGATCTCACACAAATCAAAGATCAGTGAAGTACAAGTACTCTTGCAAAATCAAAGGAAGAATGGAAACAGAAAAACGGTGAAGTAAAAGCTCTACCGGCTGACTAAAAGAATCAGTGAAGAAACAACAAAGGAAGAAGAGTCACTGAGCTGGTCAAGCAACATCTTAAAACGGCAATGTCAAGTTTGCCATCTACATTTAATCAGAACGTGGAATTAATGCAGAATCAAGCAATTATTGAAGAATCAATCAAGGTCGGATTTTGTGATAGAAGTTTGAGGAAAATCCGGATCACTCAATTTAAGGAGAATAAAATCAGGAGGATCAAGAATTAAATCAATGATTATTCTCCACACTAATTAGCCAGCGGACGGAATTTCAAATCAAGGATTATCAAGACTATAAATAGAAGACATTGACAGTCAACATAAAAACACACAAATATATACAAGAATATACTGAGAACAGAAACTCTGTCGAATTTCCTAAGCCTTATCTTTGATCTTAAAAGAACACTTGTGAATATCATTCACTGAGATTGATCAAGCACTGAGATCAACTCAGAATTCAGAACATAAAGTATTCATCAAGCACTGAGATTGATCAACACCTTGTGAATATCATTCACACCAGTTTGCAACAATTGAATTAGAGAAGTCTGAGAAGAAGTTGCAACCCTTTGTGATAGCTGCTAAAGGATTTGTTTCCAAGGAGTAGTGTTGAAGACTGAGTCACTAAAGCTTTTGTAGTCAGGGAGTGATAGTCTTGTAGATTGTGAAGCTTATGTTGATGAAGTTTATAGAATTATAACCTCAGAATAAAATGCGGAATTATATTGATCAAGTAAAAGTTACAATGCAGCTGATCATGGGGTATTTATACACCTCATAAATCATTCAGAAGTAAGTTACAAATGGTTATAACAAACTATAACACAATAACCATTTTCTAGATTACATCACACTAAAATTATCAGCGGGCTGCTGGGCTTCCATACTGTCATCATGCTGTTGATGTCTTCAGATTATTAGCAGGGTGCATTAGCTGACTGCACTCAGCATTCCCTTCATCCTTTATACTGTAACACCCCCCTCAAGCTGAGAGTGGTACATGAACAACTTGCACTCAGCATTCCCTTCAGCTACTTGAATTCTGGAAATAAGAGAAAATAGGTGCATCCAAGGCCTTGGTAAGAATGTCAGCCACTTGTTCTTTTGTGTTGACTGGAAGAAGTTTGACAAGTCCTGATTTTACTTTGTCTCTCACAACATGGGAGTCAATTTCAATATGTTTTGTTCTTTCATGAAAGACTGGATTATGAGCAATGTGAATAGCACTAGCATTGTCACAAAATAACACAGTAGGCAACAGAACTTGAACCTGCAAATCTTGGAGTATATAAATCAGCCACTGAATTTCACAAATGCATTTGCCATAGCCCTGTATTCAGCCTCAGATGAGCTTTTAGCTATAGTTGTTTGTTTCTTGGCCTTCCAAGAGATTGGAGCATCTCCTAGAAACATCATATAACCTGATACCGATCTTCTTGTTTCAGGACATCCAGCCCAGTCACTATCTGTAAAACCTTTGAGTGCAAGGTTGTTGCCTGTTGGGAATAGGATTCTTTGACCAGGGTTAGTCTTCAAATACCTCAGCAGTCTGTAAGCTGCTTTCATAGGATTTTCAGTAGGAGTGTCCAGAAATTGACTTAGTTGTTGTACTGCAAAAGCAATATTTGGTCTGGTAAAGGTAAGGCAAATCAATTTGCCCAATAGTGATATGTATGCAGTGTTGTCTTCTAGAAGTGGTGAATCACCATGTTGTAAAGTTTGATTAGACTCCATAGGTGTCTTAGCAGGTTTGGATCCCAAAAATTCATATTCTTCTAGGAGGTCAAGGGTGTATTTCCTTTGTGAAATGGATATGCCTTTTGGGCATCTAGCAGCCTCAATGCCTAGGAAATATCTCGATTTTCCAAGGTCTTTGATAGTGAACTGCTTATATAGAGCATCATTGACTTGCTGAATCAACTATTCACCAGGGCTAGCAGCTATGATGTCATCCACATATACCAATAAGGCAATGAAAGATTGTCCTGAGCCTTTTGTGAAGAGGCTGTGATCATTTTTGGATTGAATTAATCCTTGAGCCTCCAAAGATTCAGTTAACTTGCAATTACATTGTCTGCTGGCTTGTATGAGGCCATATAATGTCCCAGTAAGTCTGCAAACTTGATTAGGTTTGATTGCTGCACAACCTGGGGGTAGCTTCCTGTATACTTCTTCATGTAAGTCTCCATGTAGAAAGGAAGTGTTGACATCCATTTGATGTAGATGCCAGTTATTGGCTGCTGCTGCTGCAAGTAAGGTTCTAACTGTTGTGATTTTGACAACAGGGGAAAAGGTTTCTTGATAATCAATCTCATATGTTTGAGTGTAGTGATCTTTTGCTACCAGTCTAGCTTTGTATCTTTCTACTGAACCATCTGGGTTGTGTTTGATCATGTACACCCATTTGCACCCAATAGTTTTCTTGCTTGGGGGCAAATAAACTATTTCCCATGTATGAGTCTTTTGTAGAGCTTCAATTTCATGTTGTATTTCTTGCTTCCATTCATCATGCTTGAAGGCTTGATTGCAAGTTTTAGGCTGTTTAACAACATCAATGGAATTAATGAATCTGGCATAGTCTGCTGAAATATTGTCCATACTCATAACAACACTCAGCAGGTGTGGAGTCTGCTAAACATTGTGAGAACCCCCTGGATAAAAGGTTGGTGATTTTCTTGTTCGTGGATCTTCTTAGTTGTGTAGGTTCAGGTGCTTGGTTTACTGGTGCATGCTCTTCATTAGACGCCCCAGTTGAAGCTGACCCTATATTTGGCTGGTCTACTAATTCATTCAGCAGATCATCAAAAGTGTCCATTACTGGTAAAGGAACATGCATGTCAACAAGATATCAAGCCTTCCTAACACCTGTTGAAATAAAGGAAAATAAGTTTCATGAAATTGAGTATTTCAAGCAACAAAGATATCTTTGTTGGTGATGTCTAAGAGAATAGCACACTTAGATGTATTTGAATTCCCAAGACAGACACATGTCCTACATCTTGAGTCAAATTTTGTCCTATAGTGCTGAAGTGCGCAAGAAAAGACTAAGCAACCAAAAAAATTAAACACAAATAGTCTGGTTTAGTGCCATAGAGTACTTCATGTGGAGTGCTTTCCTTCAGCCACGGTGTAGGTGTAGCATTAATCAACTTTACAGCATGTAAAAGACAAAAACCCCAATATTCAATGGGTAGGTTACTCTGGAACCTCAAACCTCTTGCAACATTCAGCAGATGTTGATGTTTCCTGATGTTGTCAGAAAAATCAGGTTTGCGGTATATGTCTGTTGAGGTGGATATCTAGCTATAAAATGTGTATTTTAATGGTGTTTTCCGGTGAAGGCAATGGATTCCGGCAGTGGTGCTATATTAGAGAAGAAGACAGGGGCAATTTGGCTTTGCCATGTGTTTATATCATTTTTGCCCATGCTGAATGAAGTTACATAGCTCCCCTATTTATAGGGGAGCCACCGACTGAAGTCGGTTTATTTACAAATGAGGACATACAATATAAATAGATATTTATCTACAGTAGCGGGCTCATAGCGGAGCCGATAGGTTGCGGTCCTGATGGCCTCACTGACCGTTGTATCCGTTATATCGTTGTTGTGTTGATCTTGAGGTAGCTCTTCCTCTAGACGTTATGGTCGAGGTCGCTGGCGGACCCGTTTGTCGAATGAGATCGCGTGTCGGCCCCCTAATCCTTTCTGTCGTCGCATAGGGTTGAGGGCTCGGAATGGATCCGAAGGCTTGCGGTCCAAATTTGGCTTGCGAGCTCGCGGGCAGAAATGGCCGGTGGCCTCACCCACTAATGTCGGTGGCTGGTCGGACCTGAATAAGGATCCGCGGACCTAAGTACGATTCAGGTACATCAATGGCCCCCTAATCATTTTCCTGAAATGTTAGGCGGGGAGTAAAACCTGTTTACGGATCCGCTGCCTTGAAATACTTTGATGGCTCGCTATTGTGGTGGATCGCCTATTAGCTTTGCCTATGTGCCGTACTCAGAGTAGGTCTCTTCGTTGCTTGTGTCGTTGATCGACTTCGGCTCTTATGGTTTGTATGTCGTGAATTGACTTAGCCTTGGGTGGCTTGAGAACCTTTAGTCTTGTAGAGTGCTCGCTCGAAGACGAGTTCCAAAATATGATGCCGACCTAGAGGTCGGTCTTACAAGAAGGTTCGCTCGTAGGCGAATTCCAAATATGATGCCGACCTAGAGGTCAGTCTTATAAAGATTCGCTCGAGGGCGAACTCCAAGTATGATGCCGAGCTGAGGTCGGGCTTATAAAAGATGTTTGAGGCGAGCTCAAAAAATGATGCCGACCTGAGGTCGGGTTTATAAAAGATTCGCTCAAGGGCGAACTCCAAATATGATGCCGAGCTGAGGTCGGGCTTAAAATATGATGCCGACCTAGAGGTTGGGCTTATAAAAGATTAGCTCAAAGGCGAACTCCAAATATGATGCCGAGCTGGAGTCGGGCTTAGAGTGCCGATACTGTTTATCGGGCTTAGAGTGCCGATACTGTTTATCGGGCTTGAACTGGTGTTGGTGAAAACCACCTGCTATGTGCTGCGTATTGGAGCGGACATGCTTAATCGCCGATAATGTTCTATCGGGCTTGAATCAGTGTTTGTATCGCGTAGCGAATTACCGATTATATGCTATGCATTGCAGCGAACAGGCTTAGTCGCCGATAACGCTCTATTGGGCTTTTCATTGTAGAGAAATCCATGTTGATGGCGAGCCTGTAGCAGACTAGCAGAGAGCTCGTAATAAGATAGCTTGTAATAAATGAGCTTGCTAAAATGGAGCTTGTAATAAATGTTTATTTTGCTTTAGTGACGATTTTCCCAAAGTATTTTTGAGCTCGCACCTTCATCTTTGCTCAAAATATATCACCTTTCTCGAGTCTGCTATTTGTGTCCGACGTATCTGTATATGTATATATAGCCACCCTTGTTTTTGGCGAGGTCGAGGACGTTAAAGCGTCGAACTTGCTAAAAATAATTAAATTGAAAGGCTTACTTGTTTCTGTTGAGCTCGATGAATGAATTAAAAATCCGATGTGCGGCCCCCTTGTTTCAAGCAAGGTCGTTGTGGGCTTGGTTGAAATAAATGTAGAATTCGGGTCATTCCCGTCTGTTTGAAAATTTCTACCTGTGGCCCCCTTGTTTGGGACAAGATTGAGATTGCGAGTATTGTCTGAAACAAATGTTGAGGTCAAGCTTAGAGCTGGCCGACCGAGGTCGGACTTAGAGCTGGCCAATGAGTCGGACTTAGAGCTAGCCGACCGAGGTCGGACTTAGAGCTGGCCGATGGATCGTACTTTGAGCTTGCCAACCGAGGTCGGACTTAGAGCTTGCCGATGGGTCGGACTTAGAGCTTGCCGACCGAGGTCGGACTTAGAGCTGGCCGACCGAGGTCGGACTTAGAGCTGGCCGATGGATCGGACTTAGAGCTTGCCGACCGAGGTCGGACTTAGAGCTGGCCGATGGGTCGGACTTAGAGCTTGCCGACCGAGGTCGGACTTAGAGCTTGCCGATGGGTCGGACTTAGAGCTTGCCGACCGAGGTCGGACTTAGAGCTGGCCGATGGATCGGACTTAGAGCTTGCCGACCGAGGTCGGACTTAGAGCTTGCCGACCGAGGTCGGACTTAGAGCTGGCCGATGGGTCGGACTTAGAGCTTGCCGACCGAGGTTGGACTTAGAGCTTGCCGATGGGTCGGACTTAGAGCTTGCCGACCGAGGTCGGACTTAGAGCTGGCCGATGGATCGGACTTAGAGCTTGCCGACCGAGGTCGGACTTAGAGCTTGCCGACCGAGGTCGGACTTAGAGCATGCCGAGCTGTTGACTACAAAGAGTGATCTCTCTCGCCTTTAAATTTTTTTTTTGGGACAATTGACCAGTCAATTTCACAAAGTAATCTATGGACCCGTAGGGAGAAAATATTAGAAAAAGAAAAAACTCAAACACCTGAAACGGGAATGGTGGAAGAGAGCTGAGTTGTATTATCCTCCGGCGCCGCCGAAACATAACAAGGACCACCACACATGACTCTACCGGAGATGGTGACCGTGGAGAGCTTATCTTCTCCATACTCGACCCAATTCATAAAGTCGTCTCTCCCGACCAACAGCTCCACCGCAGATGGCTATTCATGATCACGATCTTCTCCGGTCATGACATTCGTTAATGCTGGAGCTCCACATCAAACAAAATAGAGGATGAACTTGAGAGAGTAGATCTACATCATTGTAGAAATCAGCATCGTCAATTCATTTGCTTGCAGCTCCGGCTAAGTTGACCGGTGTCGGAGGCTTCTTAAGATCCGATTGGAGTGTCAGAATTGCGGGCAGCATCTCTTTTGGATGTTTTAATCCATTGACTGTAACCCTATACTTGCCAGCCTCTCAAACCTTCCGTTTCCTATGATGAACGGCATAGCTTTCCATCCAGGTTTTCTTGAGTTTTGATGACCTCTGATTCAGGGGGCCATCTGCTTTTCTTCCCCATCTTGTAGTGACTGGCCGGAGTCCGATGGTGAAGACTCTGGAGAAGCTATGGCGGTCGGAATGCCACCTTTGGTGCAGCAAACAAGCCAGCAGCATCTCGGCTTCTTGTTATCCGAGGGTCGATCCATTTTTATGGAGATCTTGTAGATCTATACAGAGATATTGTAGATCTGAATGAAGATCTAGTAGATGTAGATGATGATTTTGTTGAAGACTTGGCCGGAAATTCTAGATATGGCCGGAAAAGTGACGAAAATGTTCGTTTCCCGGTACCGGAGCCAACTGATGTTGTCAGAAAAATCAGGTTTGCGGTATATGTCTGTTGAGGTGGATATCTAGCTATAAAAAGTGTATTTTAATGGGGTTTTCCGGTGACGGCAATGGATTCCGGCGGTGGTGCTATATCAGAGAAGAAGACAGGGGCAATTTGGCTTTGCCATGTGTTTATATCATTTTTTGCCCATGCTGAATGAAGTTACATAGCTCCCCTATTTATAGGGGGAGCCATCGACTGAAGTCGGTTTATTTACAAATGAGGACATACAGTATAAATAGATATTTATCTCCAGTAGCGGGCTCGTAGCGGAGCCGATAGGTCGCGGTCCTGATGGCCTCGCTGACCGTTATATCCGTTATATCATTTTTTTTGTTGATCTTGAGGTAGCTCTTCCTCTTGACGTTATGGTCGAGGTCGCTGGCGGACCCATTTGTCGAATGAGATCGCGTGTCGGCCCCCTAATCCTTTCTGTCGTCGCATAGGGTTGAGGGCTTGGAATGGATCCGAAGGCTTGCGGTCCTAATTTGGCTTGCGAGCTTGCGGGCAAAAATGGCCGGTGGCCTCACCCACTAATGTCGGTGGCTGGTCGGACCTGAATAAGGATCCGCGGACCTAAGTACGATTTAGGTACATCATTTCCTTTCAACAATACCATTTTGCTCAGGTGTACTTACATAGGAAGTCTGGTTTATGATACCCCGCTGAGCATAAAATTCATTGAGTTGAAATTATGCACCATTTTCAGATCTAATTACTTTAATAATCTTGTGAAACTGAGTAGAAACAAATTTAACAACAGATTTAACATGGTCAGAGGCTTTAGATTTGTGCCTTATAAGAAAAACCCAAGTAAATCTAAAAATATCATCTACAACAGTAAGAAAATATTGTTGTCCATTTACAGTATGATGTCTTAAAGGACCCCAAATGTCCATATGAACAAGGTCAAAAATAGCATTTACAGCAGTAGTACTTAAAGGAATTCAGTTTAGCCATATGGCAGACATAACAAAGTTCATGATTACAAAATTTGACATCAGCAGACTGTGAACTAATGACTTGCAGTCTTTTATCTGGCAAGTGCCCTCATCTGTAATGCCATAAAAGAGCATCATCTAATCTATCAGATAAAGTGTGATTTTCTACAGCATTGGAAACATAAAGTCTTATTGGTTGATCCATGACATAGATTCCTCTGTGTAACTCAGCTGAATCAATCATTTTCTTGTTCTTGTCCTGCAAAACACACTTGTTAGCTGAAAAAACAGCTGTATCTTTTGTATGATTAATAAAAGAAGGTAAAGATAAAATGTTATACTTAAAACCGTGAATGAAAAACACATCATGTTGGACCAATTGAGGGTTTACCTTTACTTGTCCTATATGAGTGACATAGACATTATTTCTATTAGGCAGACCCATCTGTATACCAGATGAAGGTTTGGGATTGCTTAATAGATCTAATGATCCTACAATGTGATCTGTGGCACCAGAGTCCAAGATCCATTGTATTGATCTTACTAAATTTAGATCACTTGTTCCTATAGCAAGTGAGTAGTGTGTCATAATATCAGCAGGTTGGCCAACAGCAAGTCCTGCATGTTTAGGAGGATCATTCAGCAGAGCCATTAACTTGTCAAGTGGCTATTCAGTAAGATTGGGAAACCCCGGTCCAACAGACCTACTTGGTGCCTGATCTTCTTCTACTGATTGTTCATCTTCTACCATATTGGCTCTTTTTGACTTGAAACCAGGGGAAAGCCATGCTTCTTGCAGCAAGTCTCCTCCGTATTGTTAGGAATCAATCGAGTAGCGCAGTGGAATTTAAAATTTGATTTCCCGATTCAGGACCGTCTCCGTTTAAACAATAAACATACAAGAGAGGGGACGGTAATATTACATTGTTGATCTAAAAGATCGACGCTTTGACCGTCCAGTAGGAGTAGATGTACGATCTGTCCAAGCGTCCGGCCTCTACCAGCAATCCACATGAGCACCTCGCCGGAATCCCACCAAGGATTGCTATTAGAAAAACTCGAGTGCTAGGTCGACCTTTTCTCTCTACAACCTCTCTCTAAGAAGCTCTCTTATTTTTCACAAGAACAATTAGTTCTTGGAATTATGGTGTGTCAAAAGAGCTAGCCAAGCCTCCCTTAAATAGGAGATGTGGCGCCCCAAAGGTCTCCAAAATCCTTGGGGAACAAATCTTGAGTAGAGTGGAGAGAAAAGAAAGCATTTTCCTAATAAAATAAGGATATTCCCTTAGATTGATTTATCTCATTTAATTTAATATTTTATATTAAATATTTTCAAGATTTTGTCAATATTCTATATTGAATATCTTTGTCTTATTACCATAAATCTATTTTTTCAAAATTAATTAATATTCAATATTAATATTATGATAATCTTATTAATTAAATTGCACAATTCAAATGTATCCTATACACAAAAGAAATTGCACCACATTATTTGCCAATACACGTGTTGGCCACATAATATATATATATATATATATATATATAAAATTAATATCTTGTATTATATTTATTCATAATAAATAAATACCACCATATTAATTTACCACTATAACCTTTATAGTATGAGATAAACTTTCCTTATTTGGTTATCAACTATAACCACTTTTAATATGACTCGATGTTTATATGTGTGTGACCCGATAGGCTTCCGAATATGTTGGTCGTAGACATAAGGCACAATTATGAAAATGCCCTTCACATCAAACGATCACGGATAGCGTCTAGCAACATGTCCGTGACCCCCAATCATCGGAAGAGTCAATATTCAATGACTACTACCTTTCATGTGCTCGGTTAGCGTGTAAATTGCAATCCTATCGCTGTAATAATATCCATATAGTCGCACGTCGAGTGTCAAGCATTGACGACCGTATCTTATTGTTGGAAATAAAATTTATGCTTTGATGATAATTCATCATATTTATTCAAAGTATTATCTTAACCTCATTGATGGAATGCTGAAGCTAGCTGTTATAGTGAAAAGCTAAAAGATGTCTAGAACTGAATGTATAGGTTTTACTAGAGTCTGATATTTGTATAGGTTACATCAGACAAGCACTATAATAGTTATAGTGTCGTGAAACTGAAAACTGGAAGTCATTCAGAAAACTGGAAACTGTCAAGATAAACAAACTGACAAACTGACTCAGACTACACCAATATGGAACCGAGGAAGATAAGTTCGCTGAGGGACACAAACATGGTTTTTGGCTTATCTAGAAGATTGAAGAACTGAGGGTTCAAAATCAATTGATTAAGAACTGAGGGTCACAGACTCAGTTATAGATGATTGAAGAACTGATGGTTCAAACTCAGTTTACACGTCGAGACTGTAAAGTTAGAATTCAGGCAAGTTTGTGGTGACCTGAACTGACTTTATGGATCTTGTATGGAGACCTAAGAGTCATAAAGACAATGAACTCTTAGATAATTTGTTTGGAAAAGGTGTACTCTGATCAAGTCGATAATAATCAAATGAAAAGCTGGAGTACTGATATTTGAAGAAGAGTAAAATTTCAGTCAATGCTCCAAGTCAGTCAAGAAACTGACAACTGATAAACACAGTATAACTGATCAGGAAACTCATTTTTACAAGTCATTCATCCAACAAACTGATAGTACAGTCGAACGTTGTAAAGGAAGCAATGTTATTGGATGAAATACTGACACATCAGAACGGTCACAAAATATAGCCGTTACAAGATAGCCGTTGATACAATTCAAATTCAAAGCAAGATGAACGTTGGACCTTACACTATAAATAGAGGACTTTGCACTAAGGATAAAAAGAAGAAGATTCATAAAAAGATTAACAAGATTACAAGCATTTTGTGCACTAGTCTCGTTTATTTGAATTGCTATCATCTCTGTGCTAAACAAGATCATATCTTGAAATCTTCCAAGTGTTCAAGCTACACAAGATTTATCAAGAATCATACACTTAGAAGAACCACAAACAAGAATCAATTTATTGATTCTTAACCTAACTTTGATTCTTAATCAAAGGTTCAGACTGTGAAGCAAACCGGGAAGGTTTTGCCAAGGACAATTGTCACAGCAGTCGGGTAGACTGTGTTGGTGGTGGTAGCTGGTGAAGAGGCATATGTAACCCTTCAAGGACCTGTGTTCAAGTAATTGAAGAGCAGCAATTCTACCTATTCTACAACTGTTTAGATAGTGAAGCTAGGATTAGCCAAGGAATATTGTTTAGGACTTTTTGTAACAGCTCACCTCAAGGAGTTCTAGGGGAATTTTCCTCCTACACCACAGGGGAAGAGAGGACTTACAGGATTACACCACCTGGAACCTCTATAATATTAGCCTTATTTACTTTACGCATTTATTTATTTACTCAGCATTTATTTATAGCATTCTGAGAATTGATTGTTATACACCTCACAGCTCACAAACTAACATTCGCCAGAATTTGGTTTAGCACACTCAGCTTTCGCATAGAATAACAAGATCAAGAAAAAGGCTAGAATTATATCCGCTGCCGGTTGACTCAGTTTTGTATGAGTCAGTTTGACTTAAACTCAGCTTTGTCAGCTTAACTCCACACAAGTTAAAACTGAAGTTTAATTTGTTTAAAATCTAGTTATAGGGACAAGTTTATTCACCCTCACTCTAAACTTGTGTTAGCCTTTCCAAGGGACCAAAAATTGGTATCGGAGCAGTGTTTCTTTAACAAGCCATTGTTAAAAGCTCATTTGCTCTAAATCTCCTGTAGTTGTTCTCATTAGAAAGATCAGTTTGTAGTTTTCATATAATCAGTTTTCACTCTCTCACAATGGATAACAATCAGTATGCCAGACAAATGCTAATGTGTAACATGGATAGGTTTGACGAATACAAACGTCGTATGCAGGCTTTTCTAGCTGCTACTCATGACGAGATAATGGACGTGCTCACTGATGGACCAATCCAGATCACTCACATGCAGACTGTTGGTGAAGATCAAGTTCGAGTTCCAAAACCTAAAGTTGAATGGACCAGTGATGATCGCAAGCAAAACAATAACAACAATGTTGCTATGGATTATATCCTCAGAACTCTTGATAGCAACATGTACTTGAAGGTGAAAGACTGCACAACTGCTAAGAAAATGTGGGACAAACTTCAGTTAGTTTGTGAAGGAACTGACTCAATCAAGGAGAACAAAATCTCAGTTGCAAAGCAGAAGTTTGAGAATTTCAAGATAAAATCCAGAGAAACCATTGACCAAATGGAGACAAGATTTAGTGCTATCATGGATGAATTAGATCTACTCAAGATTGAATACACAAAGAAAGTAATCAATACAAGAATCTTGAAGGCCTTGCCAATGTGTTGGAAGATGAAGGTCACTGCAATGGAAGAATCTATAAGAATTGATATAGAAGACTCCTTCAAAATATTCTCAGATTTGAAAGCTTATGAATTCAGTGAAGATTTTACAAGCACAGCTGCAATAATCAAAGCTCTGGAAGAACCAAAAACCACAGCACTTGCAGCAGCATCCAATGACTCTCAAGAAACATCCACAAACAATCTTCAACAATTGGATGAAATGGTAGAACAAATGGCACTCATGATTAGTAGAATCAGAAGGATGAAGAATGGTCATCATGTAACTCAGAAGTTCATTAAGAAGACTCCTGAGAAAAGAAAAGATGATGAGTATCTCTGTTTCAACTGTAAGAAACCTGGACATTATAAAGCTGAATGCCCAGAACTGAATACGAAGAAGACTCAGCAAAGAAGAACCGGCAGAAGAGCATTGTTAGCTAGAGATGAGTCTGACTACGAAGCTGGTACAGAAAGGTTATCTGGCGATACAGCTTTAATGGTACACATTGAAAATCCAAATGAGGTATGTGAATCTAACTCTAAATACTCCTCAGCTCAGATTTCCATGCAAAATGCATGTTCTTCAACAGCCGATTCCTATCCAAAGAACTCAGAATTAGAAGAAACTCTTGACGAATTGATGAGTCAGCTTGTCACCATACAAGCTAGTTATGAATCAATCAAAGCTGAGAAAGAATCTCTGATTCTAGAGGTCAAAAGATTGAATGATGAACGGAACACGTTAAAACTAAGCAGAACTGATAAATGAAAGAATCAGTGTCAGTCTACTGCATCTGCAGTAGCAACTGAATCTTTTACTCAATCTAGTTCAGCAACTGGATTCAAATCAGGCAAGCCATATGGAGATAGAACTGGCTTAGGATTTGATACACAGCAAACTTCGAAAGGAGGAAAGAGTAAGGCAACTGAACCTAATGCCAAAACTGGTGTTAAGTTCGTAGCTGAAGAATGTCCTCAAACTAAGAAGCATGCTGAACCAGTAAAACAAGTTCAACGTGAATCAAGTCAGTCACAGCATCAGTTTTCAAAGAAGTCAGCTGTAAACAACAACAGGGTCAACCAAAAAGGTAAAACAGCTGTACATCATGAAAATCGAAAAGGTAGATCAACTGCTGAATCTACTAATGCTAATCAGGCTAAGAACCAGAAAAACTACAGTCCAAGTAAATCCAAGAATATCAATTATTCAAAGATTTACAAAGTCAGGGGGAAATGTAGATTATTTCCAACTGATGATGACTGGAATTTCTCTGAATCTACTATTAAAATTGATTTAAGCGATCATTTCAAACAGAAAACTTATCACAAGTTTCAGTCCAAAGGTCAGCAGAGGAATCACTTCAGTCCTCAGCAAAGACCTCTGTACCAAGGTCAGCACAGACCTCAGTACAAAGGAAATGATAGCTATTACTCTAGTTTCAATAATTGGAAAAATCATGGAAATCAATTTCAGCCAAAGGACCTGAGAGATCATATAAATAAGACACAGTACAAGCATAGATACTATGGGAGTGTGGCTTACATATATGAAAACAAGTGCAACAATATCCGAAGGTTACCTAAAGGATCTATTCCCAAGGTTGTACTGACAACTGACCCCTATGGACCCAAACAGAGTTGGGTACCTAAAAATGTTTAATTTATTTTGCAGGATATATGGTACTTTGACAGTGGTTGCTTAAGACACATGACGAAGAGCAAGGAATGTCTAAGTAATTTTATTGCAAAGGATGGTGAAGGTTAATTTTGGAATTAAAGACAAACCTGGATTCACCAAAGGTTATGGTACCTTGATCAGAAATGGACTCACAATCAAGAATGTATCTTATGTAGAAGCATTGCATTACAATTTACTCAGCACTAGTCAATTCTGTGATATGGGATACAAAGTTACTTTTGATAAAGATTTTTGCGTTGTCGTTAGCGAAACAGCATTTCAAGTTGTTTTAACCGGAAGAAGAAAAGAGAATATGTATGTTCCAGATTGGACTACAGCTGTTGCAGAAACCTGTTTGCTTGTGCATACCAAATCAGAAATCAGCTGGTTATGGCACAAGAAACTGAGTCATTGTTAACGGTGAATTTTATGGTTTTTATCGCTTTATTCCGTAACAATTTTCTTCGTATTTTATTACTTTTTATAGAAAAGTAGGAGTTTAATTGAAATATTGAGATAATGAAGTTCGAAATGTTTAAAAGTGCAAAATCGAGTTGTGTATGTGTTTTTTTATATGTTTATGTACGACTTTACACTTTGCTCGTGTTTACCATCTTGTAGGTATGCTTGCATGCCTGAAAGGAGCTTAAAAGATGTTTACTTGAAGATTTAATGGCAAGAAAGAGATACAAAATTAAGATTGGCATGAAGACACAATGATGGCTGAACGAGCGTTTGGAGTCCCGTCCATCTGGACGGGCGTTTGAAAGGCTGAACTGGCGTCCAGAAGAGTTATTGGATTCAGAGAAGAGAGATTTTCACTGGACGAGCGTCCATTTTTGCATAGGACGGACGTCCAAGAAGACTCAGCCCGACTCGATGAATTTTGTGAAGACTGGACGGGCGTCTACCTTGTTGGACGGGCGTCCAATCGCCGACTTAACCCTAGCCGCCTCAAAATCTTATAAATACCAGCGCATATCAAACCCTAAGGGGCATCATATCATTCATTCAGAAATTCACAGCAGCCGCATATTCCACAAAGAGCAAACATAGAGATGAATTCTTCCATCTCTACAATCATGATCACCAATATGATTGTTGGCTAAGCATCTTGCAGTGGGACAACGGAGGAAACCAATCAACAACCACACCAACTAGAAGATTTTAAGCTATATCTTTAGTGAGTTAAATTTACTGTTTTTCATCAATTGAATGTTGTAATAATTGTTTATGTTTTATTGAATCGAGAGATCGATGAAACTACCGTTCTAATTGAATTTATATGAGAATATTATTCAAGTTGTGATTTCTTTCAATTGATGCAATTATTTGTGATTCAAGCGATTGTTTATGATTAATTGAGTAGAGTATTGGAGACAATCTCATTATCATGTTATGCATGCTAGTTTAGTTTTGCTTGAGAAAGAAAACGAAACCCTAGAAATTGATTAAAGAGATTTAATCGAATTCGTGATTTGATCATTAATAAAAATCATACCTTTAGCTCACAATCTAGTTGGGGTTGGTTGGTTGATTGGTGGATTCTAGTTGTCTTGCCGTTCTTTTAATTCTTTGATAAACCAATTTGTTCGTATCAATTGTGATTGCTACGATTAGTTATTTCAAGAACTTTAGTTGTTACCCGCTGTTTTCTGCATATTTCTATTTTCCAGCACGTCACCGGACGCCCGTCCACCCTCAGTGAACGGCCGTCCAGTGTTGAATTTTTCTTTTTTCAGCTATTTTAGTCACTGTTCTTCGTTTCTATTTTACAATTAATATAAACCTTAGTTTTAGATAATAATTTGTGACATAATCGATACAATAACTGCATCTTAATCCGATAAACATTCGACTCCCTTAGGACGACCCGTTAACACCCTTTACTACAAGCCTTATACTTGGGGTGTTTCGGTTTATATATTTAAAACTAGTTTTTACCGAACATTCATCTAAACTTTGATGACATCAACACCCTTGTCAAGAAACAGTTAGTCATTGGACTACCAGAAATCTCATATAAGAAGGATAGCTTATGTGATGCTTGTATACATGGAAAGCTAACAAAAGCAAGTTTCAAGACTAAATCTCAGCATTCAACAACCAGAGTCCTGGAGCTACTACATATGGACTTATTACACCAATCAGTATCAGTGGAAAGAAGTATACATTGGTGGTGGTAGATGATTTTTCAAGAAAAGTGAAACCTCAAAAGGCTTCAAAATTAGAAAAGTGTATCCGTTGTGAAGATAAGATCAGATAAAGGAACTGAATTCCTCAACGAAGTGATTATTGAATATTGTGAAGAAAATGGTGTTTTGCATCAGCTTGCTGCCACAGCAACACCTCAACAGAATGGTGTAGCTAAAAGAAGAAATAGAACACTCAAAGAAGCAGGAAGGACTATGATCTGTGAAGCAAAACTGCCTGAAAGATATTGGGCAGAAGCAGTTAACACAGCTTGCTATACACAGAACAGAGCTCTCATGAATAAAAGGCATGAAAAGACTCCTCGTGAAAATTGGAATGGAAGAAAGCCAAATGTCTCTTACTTTCATGCTTTTGGAAGCAAGTGTTTCATACATAATAATGCAAAAGATCAACTTCATGTTTTTCAGCCCAAAGCTGATGAAGGAATTTTTCTGGGATATTCAAGTGTCAGCAAAGCATTTAGAGTACTAAATAAAAGGACACTCAAGCATGAGGAATCAATACATGTGGTATTTGATGAACCAAATTTTCCTGGTGAAATAACTAAAGACAGACCATAACCAGTTTCTCAGTCTCAGTTACCAGTTTTGCCAGAATCAGTTTTTGTTGACATTGGAAGACTAAGGTTTTCAGAATCTTCAGATCAAGATCAGTCTCAGTTTCCAACTACTCAACAACCTACACCTGAACAACATAATTCTGACTTAGTTGAAGAAAACCAAGAACCAGTTCATGAAGAACCAGTTGAACAAAATGTAAATCCCTTGATGCAAGCTCCAGTACATCAATGGATGAGGAATCACCCTGAAGAACAAGTAATTGGTGATACCCAAGCTGGTGTTCGAACAAGACATCAACTAGATGCAATGATTGCATGTTTTCTAGCTCAATCTGAACCTAAAGAGATAGAAGAAGCTTTGAAAGATCCAGATTGGATATTAGCTATGCTAGAAGAACTAAATGAATTCGAAAGAAATCAAGTATGGGAATTAGTAGAGAGACCAGTTCATGTGAATATCATTGGAACCAAATGGGTATTCAGAAACAAACTTGATGAAGATGGGAATATCATCAGAAACAAAGCTAGACTTGTAGCTAAAGGATATTCTCAAGCAGAAGGCATAGATTTTGATGAAACTTATGAACCAGTTGCAAGATTGGAAGCATTCAGACTATTTCTTGCCTTTGCAGCTCATAAAAAGTTCAAAGTGTACCAGATGGATGTTAAAAGCGCATTTTTGAATGGAATACTTGAAGAAGAAGTTTATGTCCAACAACCACCTGGATTTGAGATCAATGATGAAGCTGACAAAGTTTTCAGACTAAGGAAAGCTCTATATGGACTTAAACAAGCACCAAGAGCTTGGTATGAAACTATATCTCAGTTTTTAGTGGATCATAGATTTATCAAAGGAACTATCGACAAGACTTTATTCAGAATGAAAAATGAAGAAAGTACACTCCTTGTTCAGATCTATGTTGATGACATTATTTTTGGATCAGAAAATGAAAAGTTATGTGAGAAGTTTGCAAGTTTAATGAAGAGCAAATTTCAGATGAGTATGATGGGAGAATTAAATTATTTTCTTGGATTACAAGTTAAACAATTAGATGATGGAATTTTCATTCACCAAACCAAATATACAAGAGAACTTATCAAAAAGTTTGGTATGGAAAAATCAGCTGGAATTTCTACACCAATTGGGACCAACATCAGGCTAGATAAGACAAAGAAGGCAAAAGTGTTGATCAAACACTTTACAGAAGAATGATTGGAAGCCTACTCTACCTTACAGTAAGTAGGCCAAACATATCTTTTATTGTTGGTGTATGTGCAAGATTTCAGTCGAAACCAAAGGAAAGCCATCTCACAGTTGTTAAAAGGACCCTGAGGTATTTAAAAGATACAGATGGAGTTGGAATATGGTATTCAAGAGAAGGAGAATTCAAGTTGATATCCTATTCAGACTCGATTATGCAGGATGCAAAGTGGACAGAAAAAGCACCTCAGGCACATGTCAGTTGCTAGGAAATAGACTTGTGTCGTGGTTTAGCAAAAAGCAAAATTCTATTTCAACTTCAACAGCTGAAGCCGAGTATATAGCAGGTGGAAGTTGTTGTGCTCAAGTTTTATGGATTAGACAGCAATTAAGAGATTATGGGATACAATAAGGAACAATTCCCATAATGTGTGATAACACAAGTGAAATTGCAATAACTGACAATCCAGTTTTTCACTCAAGGACAAAACATATTGATATGCGACATCATTTTATAAGAGATCATGCAGAGAAAAAGGATATTACAGTTCTTTATGTAACTACTGAAGATCAGTTGGCTGACATCTTTACAAAGCCATTGGATAAAGAAAGATTTGCCAAACTAAGAACTGAGTTGGGTATAATAAAAGTCAGCTAAGTCAGTTTAAGCCTGAAATTCGTCAAGGGGATTGATCTTTGTTCTGCTGGGTCCGCTCACTTAACAGATCAGTCATTGACATCAACAATTTCAAACTGACTAACTAAAACTTAAGTAGTAACTGATATTTAAGCATCAGTTTTTATATCAGTCAACTTAAGTCAAAGGTTGATAAGACAAAACCGACAGCGGTTGCATCGCATTTTATTACCACAGTTTATGTCAGAATATGTTGCGTGTACACCCTTTTAATGTCAGAACAGTACATGCATCGGTTACACAAACCATCATGGAATTTGAAAAGTTGTACCAATCAACCGCCAGTTCCTTACCCCTATATATCCAACCTCCATTCATATTTCCTCAAAAACAAAAATCAGATTTTTTTTCTTAATTCTTTTTCCTCTCAAAATTCAATCTTTTTCACACTAAATCCAGAAATGGCCACCTCAAAGAAATCTCAAGAAGAAAGATTGATCAAAGATTTAGATGTGTATACATTTGAAATTTATGAAGCTATGTGTAACAACACTCTACTTGCAAGTTATATCTGCGAGAAGATCCAGAAACAACCAGGATTAAGAAGCATTCTGGAGGTCACTTTCAACGAAAAACGTGATGTGGAAGGGATTTTGCAGTTCTGGGAGAACATGCATATGGTAAGAGACTCCCTCATCACTAAGGTTCGTGGAGATCGGATCATTGTCAATGAACGAGTCATGAAGTCACTATTTGGTTTCACAAATCCATCTGTGACATCAATAGACTTGACTTGTCTACCATTGAAAAGGGACGCCTTTCTTAGGCAGATTTCCTTATCTAAGGAACTAGCAGCAGTTGGTATTCATATTGATCAACTCAAGCCATAATTTGGACTCCTCAGCAGATGGCTCGGCATGCATGTTATTGGAAAATCCAAAGGAATCAACATATGACAGTGCTTATCTAATGAACATAATCTGGGACGAACTAGAATTCAATTGGGCCGGTTATGTCGTCAATTGATAAAGAAACAACGTTTAGCTGAATTGGAAAGTGTGCAGAAAGATCAAGCTGAAGGACAAGTAACTATTGGCAGATTCCGACTGAAGAAAACACTCAGTGGAGTCATTCAATACTATTTGGAGAAACTCAAGACAGGGAAGAAAGCAAGACAAACTGCAGCTGCAACTACTGATACAGAGGAAATTGCAGCAGTTGTAAGTTCAAGAAGAACAACTTCCCAACCTGAAGCCAAGCAGAAAACTGTGTCTCAGCACGAAGCTGAACACAAAGGAGTCAAGCGGAAAGCTGACTCAGCAAAAGAAAAATCAGTTGTCAAATGTTTGTACCCAGGTACTTCGAGTCAGCAAGGGGGTACTACAACAACTGACAGCTGAAACAACTCGGAAAGATATTCTTGCTGATGATACTACTTCTCATTTACAACAATCTCAGCACCAATCAGATCAGCAATCAGCCCCAGTTTTTGAAGCTGATAGAATTATCAAGCTGGTGAAGATGAAGCTCAAACCAGAAGACTCTCGTGATGCTATCTTACAAACTGAAGAAAAGTTACTCTTGGAGAAACTTGAAATTAGAGACCTATATACTCTATTTCCTATGTCAGAGTTTCTTGCAAATTGCTTCAGTAGATTCAATGAAGTAGCCCAACGAAGAGAATCAGCCACATCATTTATACCCAAGGATTTTTTAAAGAAGAAGGATGATGATGAAGATGATAATTCAAGGAAAGAAACTGATATGACTACAGATTTGTAGCCAGATAATCAACCTCAACTTCAAGCTACGCAAACTGTAACCCAGCGAGAAGAATTGCCAGTTGTAAATCAGACAACTGACAATCAGCAAGCAGCTAATGGACTTGATAATCAGCAACTTATGGAAATTGAAGATATAACTCAGTCTAAAGTCCAAACAGAAGACACATATGATCCTTCTGATATTTTGACAAAGGAGGAATCGGGCAAAGTTCATGAGAACTTGAAGATTATTGATGTGATCCGTCCCGAGACATTTTATTTGTCTTGTTTTTTTTTAGTTTTCGGTGTTTGAATGAATAAAACGGCCTTAAGCCCGTGTCAAAAGTTGCCCATATGTTAGTATATTGGGCCAGGTGTTTATTTTTAACAAATAATGTTGTGTATTTTGTGGTTATGTGTTGATTAATTTTCAAAAGTAATATTTCCCTCGTTAAAGCTTTTATAAGGTATCTATATGTGTTAGGCATTATGGTATTACATATTATATAAGTATGTATAAGTTTTCCATATTATATCATGATATGTTTATCTATGTTACTACTTATTTAAATATATCATCATATGTCACAAAGAGTCATGAAACGATACCATTTACACCATATGGCATTATTTTTGTGTATTATTTACTTTTTGCAAGCTTTATTGGTTAATTAATTAAACATCAATTTATTTTATTAAATTAATTAACTAATCAATTAAATTTTTTTATGCTGCTGAACCACCTTAAATCAAAAGCCTGATGTCATTACCCGTCCAGCCCGTTCCTTATACACATAAAAGTCTGACCCGTTTTTCTTCCCCAAATCTTCAAATCATTCAATGCTCCTCCATCAAAATCCCAGTAATTCGGCTCCCTGTTTTCTCCTTCTTGCTGTTTCTAGTATTATCGAACATTCCAGGTCGACTCACGTTTTGGTTCACAGAAATGTGAAAGCTATGATCTTTCCTTATATCTCTCTGATTTGTAACGTTAATGGTGATATCCTTTCAATTATGATTCGTTTCTTTCCTATTTCTGTTACAAATTCTATTATGTGCACTAATTGCTCGATTTTGCAGAGTTCTATGATGAGAGCGTGAAATTTGCCTGGTCTAGTCAAATTGACGCCGAGAAAGGCAAGAGGAATCGGGGATTTCATCACCCCGATTCTCCGGTGATTTGCAGTGATGAAAGAAGACAACTTTCTGAGCCATGTTCATTCCAGCATGTGAAAATCGAGAAACACTCGAGCTCTGGTTCGTATAACATCTAGAAACCAAGGTGGGCTAGTTGGGAAAATATGAAAAACGTGTCTGCTAGCACACTGTGAAAAAGTTGCCTATTTTAGTTTCTGTCACGTGTGATTTGTGCCTCGGATTTTGCTGGAAATCAATTTCAGAACCTTATTCACATTTCAAATAAGAGCACTTCACCTCTTATTTGACTATAAATGTCTAGCATATTTGGGATTGGTAGATTAACTCACACACACTGCCATCCCCACATTTTCAAAACAAAAAGTTTCTTTCCTCTTTTGTGTTTGTGAAAGGAGTGGGTCGGTTTTCTGTGATTCAGGAAAGTTTACAGTCAGTGGCATACTGGAACTGTAAACTTGACCTTGAATCAGTTGGTAGGACTGTGCTCGATCAAGCTTGGAGGTGATACAAGTTCTAGCACCTTGTGGCATACATAAGTGCTGAACAGTGGTCTGTAGACTCTCCTAGTTGATTAGTAAGTGTGCTACCCTGTTTTTACAGCTTTTCAAAATAGTGTATTTGTGAAAGTTGCTGTCTGTTTATTTGTGTTTGAGTCACTGGTTGAATTCAGTGTTTGTCTAAGTGTGGTTAGTTCTAAGATTAGTTGATTGACTGAACTTTTGAACAAGTCAGCCTTAGTGAGGACAATAGGCTTTTGTTCAAGTTGTTTTGGTAATAACTAATCTTCTGTCAATCTAGCCCTTAGCACAAGTCCTGAATTGTTTCAGTGTGTGATCTTGATTATACCCTTATTACCCCTCAGATATTTGGTCCTGATTTGTGTCTGTGACTGAGTATCATTGTGTGGTCAAAATTATTTGACTGCACTTTGTGTTGAAATCAGTGAATTTATTTACTGATTTTGACTCTGTGATTTGTGCTCAATTGCTTCATACATTCTGCTTGCACTCACACTAGTTTCACTGAGTTCACAACATGTATTGCACTTGAATATAGCCTTGCATCTGTTGTGAATCATATCTGTTGAAACTGTTGGACTCATTGCATTGCTGCATCATATGTACATCTTAGCCTGGTGAATTGCTTGCTCAATCTATTTGCTTTTGATTTCCTTGGTGCTGAATCTAGTGCACATAACCTGCTCTACTATCTGTTGTGCTACACATAGCATCTGCTGTTTTGGTGCATTTACACCGCTGCCTTGCATCTGTTATTGTGATCCCCTGATCAATTGCTATCTGCTGCATCTGTTAAGAATTGCACTTGCTGAGAATCATCTGTTGATCTATTGTAGTTGGTCAGTTCTTGGAGCAGCTGATCTATTTGTGATCAGTCTAAGTTTAGCCTTGATAAACAGGCCTGAGTTTATTCAGACTTGTTTATCGAGCCTGATACTCAGCTGATTGATTAGCCTAGTAATCAGCTCCTTCCGGTGTGTGTAATAAGCTGAATCCATTATTTTGGTGTAACCTTATTTGGCTGAATCTTCTTGTAATAGTTAGCTGAATCTGTACTTAATTCTGCTATACTTAAACAGGCTGTTAGATCTTGTAGTAGTTCTTTGTTTTGCTGCAAATTGTGATAGCATAGTTTGCTGCAAATTGAAATAGCAAAGTTTGCTGCATTTGTCTTTGTAACCTGAACTCTGTTTTTGTGTTTTGAACTGTGTTGTAAATCAGTTTCCAATTGTTAAATCTGAATTGGACTAAGACTTTGTTTGCTCTCTACTATATTATAAGTTGACCTGCTTGCGTTGATAATTAAAGGAAATTGTACCATCCCCTTTTGTGATGTTTAATTAACGTCACTACAAGTTCAAGTCACTTGCTGTCTTGCCTGCATTCTCTTTTGGTTAATAATTTCAACTAAAGTTTTGGTTAGCCTATTAGTGTATAAAATCAGGATTTACATCTACCTTGACTAAATCTTACAATCTGCTTGCTTGTCGTAACAATAGATATTGTATGCTTTTGGACTAAATCGTTTTTATCACACTTAATTAATCATATTGATCACTTTGGTTTTTATAATACAAGCGAATAGTTTATCAAGTGAGATTCCACACTTAATTTTCTAGTACTTGTGTTATCTTCGAAAAGAGCTTAAAAAATCACCCACACTCTATTTCCTCCCCCCTCCACTCTAGAGTGTGTTTGCGCTATATCGATCCAACAAATAATAGCCGTTTGGATTTATTAGGGTTGAGTTAGGATTGTTACAAAATAAAGTGGCGAAAATTACATTGTAATTTTTTCCCACATCGGTTAGGAGATAGTCAGTCTTTTATTTTGTAGCCTATATAAATGCATTCTACTTGTAATATTAAAATCTACCAATGATGAATCTATTATAATGAAATTGAGAGTTTTCTCTTCTTCCTTGGTCTGTGATTAATCAAGAATATTGCTTGCGAATGAGTGATCTCTTTGTCGTAGAGATTGCATCGTAGAGATTGCATCCCTTTCGAGAGCTTATCAGCGTTCTTGAGCAAAGCGTTGAGTTGTTTTTTGCCCTCTTCCTAGACTGCTGCTCGGTTAGGTTAGGGTTTCTTGCTCTCATTGATTCCTTTCGTCGATCTCCTGGGATCGTATCGCATCAGTTGGTAGCAGAGCTCAGCGACGAAGGTATCAAATATCCCCGTAATGATTTTTCTTTTGTTTCAATTTCGTTTCTTATACCAAAAAAAAAAATATATATATATATATATATATATATATATATATATATATATATATATATATATTTCCTGTTCTTCTTTGATCCTGTTCGACCATCATCATCATCTTGTTAAAAAAAAAAAAAATTGGTTCTAATTATTCTTGCTCCTTCGTTCATCATCATAAAAAATAAAAAAATAAATAAAAAATAAAAACTCTATTCTTGATTTTCTTGTGTCGTCCATTGTCATAACAAAAAAAAAAACAAAAAAAAACCGGTCATGTTTTTTTTTTCTTCCTGTGATATTGCCTCCCCCTTCCTGCATCTACCTTTTGCCATAGTTCATTCACAGCTTTGTGATCCAATTCGCATGTTATCACTATTGCCCCAGCCGCATAAACCAAAAAGGTTGACCTAGTTGTTCTATTTTGCTTTGTTTTTGTTTCCTGTGATATATTTCCCACGTTACCCTTATTTGTGTTTGGAGAAAAATAAAAAGTCGTTGAATAGCCTATTTTACCATTATCCTTAGTATTTCGCAATTTTCGGCCCCCACCCCTATTTTATTAATTTGGGGATGACTTTTAGAGAGAAAAAGGATTCAAAAACAGCCTATGTCACACCCCCGGTGTGACACTTTCTGATTTCCAACCTAAAATAAAAAATAAAAAAATCCCGACTCGTTTCTCTTGCATAGCCAAACTATTATTGTACTAGTATTTACTTCTATAACCATTTTCCTTCTTCCAAACACTCTTTTTCGCCTTATCCTAGTGGTCACATCTAGGTAGTAGGTCTTAGGTTCACTTTTCGGTTGCTCGTATTCTAATTTGCTCAACAAAGGGTGCTCCTACTACTCAGAGAACGAGGGTGAGTGACAAACACGAGTGATTTGTGAGGTAAGATGTCGAAACATGGTGAAGAGGGTATGACCGATGGTCGGTTTAAGATGATGGCCGACGGCTTAAAGCGCGATTTGCAGGATGACAATGAGACTTTTAAAGAGGAAATTAGGCAGGACATGGCCGGCTTGCAGCAAACCATGGTTGTCTTGGCCGCCCGGATTAATGAAATGATGAGAGGACGTGCCGGTGGCAGCGATGTTGGAGGTGGTGGTGGTAATAGTGTCATTAGGAATGGTGGTAACGGAGGTAATGTGGGTGACAATGACAACACTGTTGTTCCTGAGGATGATCCAGTGGATAACATTATGAGGCAAGTTAAGATGAAGTTGCCGTCTTTTTCGAGTTCAATGGATGCGGATGCCTGCCTCGAGTGGGAATCGAAGTTGGAGCAGATTTTTGAGTGTAATAACTACTCTGACGAGAGGAAGTTCAAGTTAGCTCAACTAAAATTCACCGGGTATGCCATGATATGGTTGAGGTAGTTGAATTTTGCTCGGCATTGTAGCCGTGAAGATGAAGTTAGTACGTGGACGGAGCTGAAGAGGGAAATGAAAAAACGCTTTGTGCCTCCTTATTATATTGAGCAATATCGCAAACTGCAAACCATTAATCAAGGGGAGCGTTCGGTTGCGGTGTATTATCAGGAGATGGTCACACTGATAGCTAAGGCTAATATACAGGAGACTGAGGCGAAGACTAAGTCATACTTTTTGGTTGGGTTGCGGTTAGATATTGCGAATCGGGTTAAAGCACAGGCGTGTCCTACCTTGGAGACCATGTTACGTGCGGATGAGACACATGAGAAGCTTATAAAGGATATGCAGGAATCTGACGGTCAGTGGAACGAGTGGCAGGAAAAATGGAAAAAGGAATGTGAACGTAGGCACCAAGAGTTTGAACATAAGCAGCAGCGTATACAGCCAGAGTTTGAACTTAGGGAGCAGCGTAAGAGACAGGAATTGGAACGTAGGTTGGCAGAGTTAGAGGGATTTGAACGTAGGGAGAAAAACAAAGTGATTGTTCGTGATTGCGAAGTGGTGATGTCAAAGGAGGCATGTGATAGTGTGGTGGAGGTGACTGATGTGCAAATTGTTGAGGATCACGTGGACGAGATAGTTGACGTTGAAGCGGCATCCGTTGAAGAACCTGTTGAGAGTAGTGATGAGCATACTGAGGTTCGTTATACACCATCCGAGGTTCCTGATTTATCTTTGCAGGTAGTTTGTGGTGAGAAACCGGTGCATTGATTTATTGATCCTTTTGATGTGCGTGTTGACGAAGCCCCTACACCATATTGTTATGATTACATTGATTCTACGCCGAGTGTTCTTGACATCAATCTCAAGCCGTTGGACTTTTCTTTTGTTGCATTGATGAAGAATGACTCGTTCGTTACACGCACCATTGTTGTGATGTCATCTGTCCACTTCATATTTGATCCCGGTATATCTTTGCTTCTGCTTGCTGGTTGTTCGGATATGATTTGTGATGCTGCTCAGTTCTATGACGTCCTATTGATTCGAGGACGAATCCTTTCCAACCGGGAGAGAATGATGTGATCCGTCCCGAGACATTTTATTTGTTTTTAGTTTTCGGTGTTTTAATGAATAAAACGGCCTTAAGCCCGTGTCAAAAGTTGCCCATATGTTAGTATATTGGGCCAGGTGTTTATTTTTAGCAAATAATAGCCGTTTGGGCTTATTAGGGTTGAGTTAGGATTGTTACAAAATAAAGTGGCGAAAATTACATTGTAATTTATCCCACATCGGTTAGGAGATTGTCAGTCTTTTATTTTGTAGCCTATATAAAGGCAACCACTTGTAATATTATAAGAGAATCAATGATGAATCTATTATAATGAAATTGAGAGTTTTCTCTTCTCCTTTGGTCTGTGATTGATCAAGAACATCGCTTGCGAGCGAGTGATCTCTTTGTCTTAGAGATTGCACCTCATTTCGAGAGCTTATCAGCGTTTTTGAGCAAAGCGTTGAGTTGTTTTTGGCCCTCTTCCTAGACCGCTGCTCCGTTAGGTAAGGGTTTCCCGCTCTCATTGATCCTTTCGTCGATCTCCTGGGATCGTATCGCATCAATTATGCTTAGCCAAAAGGATGCATACAATGGCCTTCTGTCAAACATCTCTGGATATCTAGATTATAGACAGAGAACAGATATCTCAGTTCATGCAAGATTAGAGATGATTCACAAGTCAAGTTCAAGTTCTGCCTCAGAAATTTTGACACTCAAGGAGAAACTTGAAATCTCAACCGCAGTAGATAGGGAAACACATGCTCAGGCTCACTGGCATTTGAATCAGCACATCTACGGGTTAGAGAATCAACTCAAAGAAGTACTTGCTTCTCAGCAACGTATCTCAGCCGATCAAAAGGCAACCCATGCTTTGGTAGATCAATTGTATGATGCCAAAAAGGGGGAAGTTGAAGAAGAAAAGCTGAGGCTAGTCAAAGAAAAGAAGCAACTTGAAGACGAATTGGAGAAATATAAATCAGCAAATCCAAGGTTTTTAAAGACAGAATTAACTGATGAGCAGCTCATTGAGAAATACAGTCAACCTGAAGAAAGGAGAGCTACTCTAACATGGGATCTGTGGTTAAAGTTTGTCAAAAATCACAATCCTATCAAAGCCAAGTACAAGGACAAGTCTACTGAAGAATCCTTGAACTACTTCTTATCTGACCTATATCACAATCAGAAGATGGCACACTATAAGAAGATCAAGAGGATTGAAGACAAGCTGAAGATAAGAGACAAAGTTGAACAAATGAAAGCTGATATAACAGAGTTTGGAAATTACTACAAGAATGAATCAGCTTTACCAAAGTTAGCATTATGGAGAAAATGGAAAGAAGGAAGTCAAGTGGACTATAGTAAGACTTTTACTAAGGAAGACTCTAAGCTAGAGTATGATTATCGTCTTCATGACAAAGAAAATAAATTTATCTCAGTTACACAAAAAGCACAGAAAGAGCTTAGTCTCTGGTTAAATTTACTTGAACAAAGTGTAACTAATCCAATTTTTACATATTCTAATGAAATCCAGTTTTCCAGTTTTACCTTGTTTTACACTGTTTTGATCTTTAAGCTTTTCTTTAAGGAGAGTTTTGGCATCATCAAAAAGGGGGAAATTGTTGGAAATAAAATTTATGTTTTGACGATAATTCATCATATTTATTCAAAGTATTATCTTAACCTCATTGATGGGTGCTGAAGCTAGCTGCTATAGTGAAAAGCTAAAAGATGTCTAGAACTGAATGTGTAGGTTTTACTAGAGTCTGATATTTGTATAGGTTACATCAGACAAGCACTATAATAGTTATAGTGTCGTGAAACTGAAAACTAGAAGTCATTCAGAAACTGGAAACTGTCAAGATAAACAAACTGACAAACTGACTCAGACTACACCAATATGGAACTGAGGAAGATAAGTTCGCTGAGGGACACAAACTCGGTTGGCTTATCTAGAAGATTGAAGAACTGAGGGTTCAAACTCAGTTGATGAAGAACTGAGGGTCACAGACTCAGTTATAGAAGATTGAAAAACTGAGGGTCACAGACTCAGTTATAGAAGATTGAAGAACTGAGGGTTCAAACTCAGTTTACACGTCGAGACTGTAAAGTTAGAATTCAGGCAAGTTTGTCGTGACCTGAACTGACTTTATTGATCTTGTATGAAGACCTAAGAGTCATAAGGACAATGAACTCTTGGATAATTTGTTTGGAAAAGGTGTACTCTGATTAAGTCGATAATAATCAGATGAAAAGCTGGAGTACTGATATTTGAAGAAGAGTAAAATCTCAGTCAATGCTCCAAGTCAGTCAAGAAACTGACAACTGATAAACATAGTATAAAACTGATCAGGAAACTCAGTTTTACAAGTCAGTCATCCAACAAACTGATAGTATAGTCGATCGTTGTAAAGGAAGCAATGTTATTGGATTAAATACTGACACATCAGAACGGTCACAAAATATAGCCGTTACAAAATAGCCGTTGATACAATTCAAATTCAAAGCAAGATGAACGTTAGACCTTACACTATAAATAGAGGACTTTGCACTAAGGATAAAAAGAAGAAGATTCATAAAGAGATTAACAAGACTACAAGCATTTTGTGCACTAGTCTTGTTTATTTGAATTCCTATCGTCTCTGCGCTAAACAAGATCATGTCTAGAAATCTTCCAAGTGTTCAAGCTACACAAGATTTATCAAGAATCATACACTTAGAAGAACCACAAACAAGAATCAATTTATTGATTCTCAACCTAACTTTGATTCTTAATCAAAGGTTCAGACTGTGAAGCAAACCGGGAAGGTTTTGCCAAGGACAGTTGTCACAGCAGTCGGGTAGACTGTGTTTGTGGTGGTAGCTGGTGAAGAGGCATACGTAACCCTTCAAGGACCAGTGTTCGAGCAATTGAAGAGCAGCAATTCTACATGTTCTACAACTGTTTAGATAGTGAAGCTAGGATTAGCCAAGGACTATTGTTTAGGACTTTTTGTAACAGCTCACCTCAAGGAGTTCTAGTGGAATTTTCCTCCTACACCACAGGGGAAGAGAGGACTGACAGGATTACACCACCTGGAACCTCTATAATATTTGCCTTATATACTTTACACATTTATTTATTTACTCAGCATTTATTTATAGAATTTTGAGAATTGATTGTTATACACCTCACAGCTCACAAACTGACATTCACCAGAATTCAGTTTAGCACACTCAGCTTTCGCATAGAATAACAAGATCAAGAAAAAGGCTAGAATTATATCCGCTGCCGGTTGACTCAGTTTTGTATAAGTCAGTTTGACATAAACTCAGCTTTGTCAGCTTAACTCCACACAAGTTAAAACTGAAGTTTAATTTGTTTAAAATCTAGTTTTAGGGACAAGTTTATTCACCCCCCTCCCCCCACTCTAAACTTGTGTTAGCCTTTCCAAGTGACCAACACTTATAATCTGGATATCATGCTCTCTCGAAGTAACTCATTAACTTCCACTTTGCAAAGATTCACGAGAGTAAGACATTCCTTATAAGAAGGCCCTTTCGGATATTCACCCTTACTGATAAGGTACGCGATTCCAGACGACCTAACATGTATACTCCGAATGCTTCAGTATCACACCCAATCACTATCCCATGATCGCCCCATGTTTAGGGGAAACCTCAATAGTGTCAAAGCATGACAATCCACACCGTGATGTCATATAGACTCCGGTCCTAAGGATAATTACACAACCGTCACATAGTGTGACACTTATTAGTGTAAGTGGGTCAGTCTAACGTACGCATTCTCTAATACACATCCACATACAGTCCAAGTGTCTCTACACTTTGATAGATAAGATCAATCCATGCCTTTAAAGACAGAAGACATCTAATATGTGCTAGTCTGTACGCACTATTAATGCCCTGTTTAATAGCACATCAGCCTAGAGACATTTAAGTATCAAACTTATTAAAGTGATTAGAGATCTCGCCTATCATGGTTTCTCTATCACAGTTTAATACTAAGGACGTTATCATATAACAATTCATAATTGGTTCTTTAAAAGAACATATATATGACAACATAAAAGCCATTTAATATATGTATAAACACAAAGAAATAGTAGAAATGATCCGACCCGGTCGGATCCGGTCCAACCCGATTGGGTTTAGGACACTATTCCAACAATCTCCCACTTGGCCTAAAACCAATCACTCGCACACACAAGACCAAGTTGAAACACAAGAATCTCATGCAATACTCGCAACTAGCCCTAGCCATAAACGGATCGCTATCCATGGGGACTCAGACTATCTTCATGTCATGCTCCAAATGACCAAGTCAACAGGAACCGCCTCAACACACACATGAATCTCTGACGAGACCCTGGTCCTTGCTTCAAGCAATGAATCCACTTACTATATCAACTATATAGAAAAGGTGGAAGAACCGTATAAGGTTCTGGAATGAACCTTCTAGATCCATGTACTGCTCCCGCTGCGCCTCTAAGGCACTACTGTGTTTTGGCTTAGTTGTAGAATTTACAGTGACCCATAGGCTAGAACATTTCCAGCTCACTGTATCACTTAATCAAAGTGATTGCAAACCCAGACAGTAGCTCCCACTCGCCTTCATAAGACTCAGGATCTACGTCTGTATATCTACGTTTATTTAATTCCAAGTTTCAATAAACTAGGAAACCATCCTTAACTTGTTTGAGGACATTCTCGACATTCATCGATTTACTTTCATACTTGCTCATGACTCTTCATGGACTATGAACATCCGGCATCATCTTTCACCTTATCTTTAGGACTAACATCCTAACATAGATAGATCTTTAGAACACCGGCTAGCAGTATCTCCCGTCGCGATCTATGCTAAACTCTTTTAGCATCACATCTATATAGGTAAACTATAATCTAATAGCAGTTAAATCTATCACTATAGATTCTTATTTTATAAAATAAGAACTGCTAATCCAAGTGCTTTCATAAAGACCTTGAACTACCAAACATTATTTTGACTGTGACACGGGGTGATAATTCTCGAGAGAGATATCCAATACCTTACTCAAAAATTGTAACACACTCCCACTAACCCTTTTGCACATTAGGCATATCCTTCTTTTCACTAAATAAAACTCCTTTGATTATCAAACAAAGAGATTGTCTAGAGAAAATTGTTTAAGTCCATTAATGGATCTCGTGGGCTCGCATATCATGTTATTGTCTATGAACATCGAGCTGTTTGCCCAACGTCTTCAACACTATCATATAGCCATGCTATAAAGTTATAACAAGCATAATCTGAATAGAACTGGGCTCAGCTGGCAGCATACAGATAATTAAAGGTTTACACCATGTACCCATCAGCCGTCACTATAGCCTTATGGTAATCATATTACCATCCATGTAAGCCATTCAAGGACATTCCTTCTAGGTAAGACAGACTAGGTTCATAACCTGGTTGTCACTAATGGAATCTACTTCAGATATTATGGCTTCTGGCCATATCTCTCAAACTTTCCTCTCAAACATTCCTTCATAAGTCGTGAGATATTCATTCTTACCAGCAGCCCTTTCAGGCTTTAGGTTACTCACAAACTTATAGAACTTTTGTGTGCACTGAGCAGATTACTATGTGGCGTCTGCTCATGTTCCTATGGTTGAATCTCTCTTTGTGGCTCTCAAACTCTTTTGAGATCTCATTTTACTCCCACTGTTTCTTTTGGAAGAAACACTTCCTCTAAAAGACGGCATGTTTGGAGATAAACACATTTTGATCCCCGGGAAAATAGACAATGTTTAGCGTACTTGCCAAGACATTCCACAAAGTTGCATATGTCGTACTAAGTTCCAAACCTTTCAGACATTGCTTGTAACAACTTCAAATCATCGGTTAAGAAAGATTCGACATTATCCTCTTCCATATTTAATATGGAATTTATTCAACCTTTATTGTTTGGAACTCGGTTAAGTATGTGTTTTAATTAAGGGCACTATCCCAAAACGTGTAAGGGATATTTCACAAGGCTTATTTCACACCTTTATCGTATAAAGTGTTGTTTCCATTTAGAAACACAATCTAATATTTGTGTATCCATGAATGGTATCCTTAAAGGGGGCCTTATTCCTTTTCAGACAAATTCTTAAACACCCTTCAGTTATTAATTGCTTCAATCCAATAGAAGATTAATTCCTAAGTTTCATTTATCTCATATTCGTACTAGCTCAAACTTGTCGGGCTTTCAGAATTGTCGTACTTCAATAAGTACATTCAACTATTTCTAAAATAGTCCACGAGAGATAAACAATCATTTATGGTATAAATTGTCATAAGCCAACAAACATCAATATGTTTTGGCTATAGTCAAATTTCTAGATTTTGTAACCATTTTCATAAAAGGGTATTTTAGTCCTCTTTGGATAAGATGCGTATAAACCACATGATTCATAATCACATGGTTCAGACGTCATCAGAATGACATCTTATCACATGACTCTCCTCCATAGAGACTATGCCTAGAACAACCACAAACATTAAGGATAACAGCCATACAAATACTTAGTTGAGATCTCATCACTTATATCGACTATATAGTGACATTAATCTAGTATGTTAGATTCAGTGACTGTTCAACCTTGTCGGATTAACTTTTATTCCTTACAATTGAATTTGTCCATTAAATCCTAACAAATTACTGAAGACATGTTCTTCATAAGAAACGGAACATAAAAACGTTTATTTAGTCCCCTTATCAGTTTACTAGATTCAGAATATGGTAAGTGTTTCAACGTTTGCTTCACCTTCCAAATCTGTATTAATCTCTCTAATTTAATCACACTCGTAGGATATTATATATCCGAGAGTTGACTTGAGTTGAGACAGATTTATCTCAACTATTTGCTTAGGGTAGAGACTTCGATATGTTCTCTTACTCAAGCACTTGCCTAACTTACCATTTTAAACCTTCAAGCTCTTATGAATATTTCTTAATTTAGTCTTCATAAGACTTAAGAATAATGACAAGATTTGTGTCTTCAATTTTCTTTCATAAAGAAAATCCAACATTTGTTAAATAGTATATTCAACCATTTGAATCATATTCAAAATATGAACTATTTAATTTACTTTCAAGCAATGATTAAAGAATTAAGTCGATACTTAAATATTTCAATTTTGAAAACGACCTTTCCAAAATTCGGCTTGGTCATCCTTATACAATCCATCTAATGTTCGAATAATCATCATCGTTTGACGGAGTGACCCATTGGATATCGTTATGTCCAATATGTGAGCTTCCGTTAATAATTAAAATGTTAGAGAACTGCATCAAATATGTAGCCTCCTTGTCTTCAACTACGAAAACGCGATTGCTCGTGTCATTGCATATTTTAAAAGGATTAAAATTACTTAACCAACTTGAGAACGTTTCTCAAAAGGTAACAGTCATTATTTGGTTTTACTAATCGAGAATAAAAAACATAAATATAAAAGTTTGCTAAAATACTGCAACATAAAAATAAAGATAAAAGAGTGTTGTTGATTATACATGCAAAATCAAAGATGGTCTTTGGAATTATGATTTTGCTCCCACTAGTCAACTACTCCCAATTGACTTTCAAGAATTTTCCAAAAAAATTTAGTGGCCAAGATCCCATCTAGTTACCCCGATTCCCGACGAGGGCCGATCAACCGGAATAATTAGAAGAGTAGGCAACGCTTTACCAATCACATCTCTATGTGACTCTTGGTGGTTGACTAGTTAACTCTATGACAATACACATCTTTATGTGGTAGTCAACCCCTTGCCTCTAGAATAAGACAGTCCTGACGAGGGCCAATCACTGCCATACTCTAGTCAAGTCATAACTCAATATTTGCGAGATCTCATACGATCATATCTCAAAAATAAAGATGATATACCCGAGGTAGGCCAACTCCCGACGATGGCCGATCAGTTGGATCCGAACAAGGGCTCTTCACCGTCGCTATAATATTGGGAGACAATATTTCGACTTGATTTTTGTCGTGGGAGTAATTTTTAAATTAATTCACTTAATTAATTTTATTTAATTACGGTCTCATCTATTACGTGCATATTACTACAATATCGTATAAAGTAAAACATACACAACATTCTGCGCATAATTTAACCGGTATGATCATGGACATTTCCTAGGTGCGGTTTCGAATACAAACTACGAAACCACGGGTCACAACTAAGGGTAGCCGCAACCACCAATGGATCTTTAATGTGCGCCATGTCCATGGATCTTTATTTCTCTCTCTTTTTTTGGATCTTCGTCTTTGTCTTCAATGCATCATTACATAAAATCTAACTATTAAATTTTACACCCGCCGCACATGGGGGGAGCTAACGGGAATGCGGCCTAGGACAACAATAAAATCCAACAGAAAATTAAAGCATTCACATCTATCCTATTGGTCGAGTTCATGATCAATTGTGGCCCATATAATCATATTATATCTACTATCTAATCAATACAATCAACATCTTATGAAAAAGATAAATTAACATTTAACTACTTGAGTCTTAATTAATCGATTAACGTTTAATCAATTAAATAATTTTATCCAATCAATTAACTAATAAATATTTAATTAATTAAATGATTTCAATCGAAATAAAATTAACGATTAATTTTAATCGATCTCAATTTTAATTTTAATTGATTAGAACTATTCTAAAAATAAATCAAAATTAAAATTAAGTCTCTTTTGTTTCTTTCCTTTTGATTTCTAATCAAAAGGGATGCATTTGGTTTCATAAACCAAAGGGCATCTTCCCTGGCCCTTTCCAAATCAAATATTTGAAAAGTGCCTAGGCCCATTCCAAACAAAGTTTGGAAATGCCAATATTATTTTAATGCCATGTAATGACCAAACTATTTGAATCATTAGTTACCCACACGACACAACTAAACAAAAGAGATATTAATCACAACTGTGAACCATATTGAATCACAAAACAAAATTTGGAGATCCACCACCTTTGACCAGTCAACTGACGCCGGCAACAGGTCTTCCTGCCGCCGTCGCCGCCGACCGCCAGTGGTGGTGCCACCGCCAGTTGGCCGAGCACCACCTGATCTACAATTTTTTTTCCATTTTGTGTATCGTTTTGTGAATAAAAAATCTTTCATCTTTTAATTATGTGATTTTAACGATAAAATTAACTACGTAAATTAACATGCTTATTGCTTAAGCTCGAAGACCGCACTGATACCACTGTTAGGAAATCAAGTGAGTAGCGCAGCGGAATTTAAAATTTTGATTTCCCGATCCAGGATCGTCTCCATTTAAACAATAAACATACAAGAGAGGGGACGGTAATATTACTTGGTTGATCTAAAAGATCGACGTTTTGACCGTCCGGTAGGAGTAGATGTGCGCGAGCCGTCCAAGCGTCCGGCCTCTACCAGTAATACACACGAGTACCTCGCCGGAATCCCGCCAAGGATTGCTATTAGAAAAACTCGACTGCTAGGTCGACCTTTTCTCTCTCTACAACCTCTCTCTAAGAAGCTCTCTTATTTTTCACAAGAACAATTAGCTCTTGGAATTATGATGTGTCAAAAGAGCTAGCCAAGCCTCCCTTAAATAGGAGATGTGGTGCCCCAAAGGTCTCCAAAATCCTTGGGGAACAAGTCTTTAGTAGAGTGGAGAGAAAGAAAACATTTTCCTAATAAAATAAGGAAAATCCCATAGATTGATTTATCTCAATTAATTTAATATCTTATATTAAATATTTTCAAGATATTGTCAATATCATATATTGAATATCTTTGTCTTATTACCATAAATCTATTTCCAAAATCAATTAATATCCAATATAAATATGATGGTAATCTTATTAATTACATTGTACAATTCAAATGTATCATAAACACAAACGAAATTGCGCCACATTATTTAGCAATTCACGTGTTGGCCAAATATAATATATATATATATATATATATATATATATATATATATATATATATATATATATATATATATATATATATATATATATATATATATATATAAAATTAATATCTTGTCTTATATTTATTCATAATAAATAAATACCACGATATTAATTTACCACTATAACCTTTATAGTATGAGAAACTTTCCTTATTTGGTTATCAACTATAACCACCTTTAATCCGACTCGATGTTCATATGTGTGAGACCCGATAGGCTTCCGAATATGTTGGCCGTAGACGTAAGGCGCAATTACAAAAATGCCCTTCACATCTAACGATCACGGATAGCGTCTAGAAAAACGTCCGTGACCCCCAATCATCGGAAGAGTCAATATGCAATGACTACTACCTTTCATGTGCTCGGTTAGCATGTAAAATTACATTCCTATCGCTGTAATAATATCCATACGGTCGTACGTCGAGTGTCAAGCATTGACGACCGTATCTTATAATCTGGATATCATGCTCTCTCGAAGTAACTCATTTACTTCCACTTTGCAAGGATTCACGAGAGTAAGACATTCCTTATAAGAAGGCCCTTTCGGATATTCACCCCTACTGATAGGGTACGCGATTCCCAGACGACCTAACATGTATACTCCACATGCTTCAGTATCACACTCATTCACTATCGCATGATCGCCCCATGGTTAGGGGAAATCTCAATAGTGTCAAAGCATGACAATCCACACCGTGATGCTATGTAGACTCCGGTCGTAAGGATAATTACACAACCGTCACATAGTGTGACACTTATCAGTGTAAGTGGGTCAGTCTAACGTACGCATTCACTAATACACGTCCACGTACAGTCCAAGTGTCTCTACACTTTGATAGACGAGATCTATCCATGCCCTTAAAGACAGAAGACATCTAATACGCGCTAGTTTGTAGGCATTATTAATGCCCTGTTTAATAGTACACCAGCCTAGAGACATTTAAGTATCTAACTTATTAAAGTGATTAGAGTTCTCATCAACCATAATCGCATATCATGGTTTTTCTATCACATTTTAATACTAAGGACGTTATCATATAACAATTCATAATTGGTTCCTTAAAAGAACAAATATATGACAACAGAAAAGCCATTTATTGTATATGTATAATCATAAAGAAATAGTAGAAATGATCCGACCCGGTCGGATCCGGTCCAACCCGATTGGGTTTAGGACACTATTTCAACAAGTATGACCATTGAATCCACAAAAACTACAGTGCATCTTCTTGGGATTTTTAGGTCTAGGATTTGCAGCAGAGTTGGGTCTGCTGACAATCTGATTTTGTCTCTGTCCATTCTTTTGTGACTAGAGAACCATGGAATCTTGATTCTTGGCCTTGTTATCCACATACAACTTCTGTCTTTCAAACTTGATTGCCATTGAAAAGGCATCATGAATTTCTGGAAAGGGCACTTTAAACATTGCATGTAAGACCATTGGCTTAAATTCATCCCTCAAACCTTTAAGGAATTTCATGACATGTTCAGCCTCTATGTGATCCATCAGATTGCTAATTTCATTACAGTGACATTGAAGGTCATAAGAACAGACTACTGGTCTTGATTTCTTCCCAAAGAATCATTAATTTTGTGAAACATTGATTAACAGAATATGTGCCTTGCTTCAGCAGATGCATTTCTTCAAGAAGATCTGAAAGTCTTAAGGCATCAACATTTGAAAATATTGCTGCAAGATTCTTCCAAACTGCATGTGCATTCTTGAAGTACATCAAACTTTGAGCAATGGTGTTCTCTACAGAATTTAAGATCCATGATCTCACCATTGTATCACATTGCCTTCATGCATAGAAATCTGCCGAATCTGCTTCTGGCCTTTTGATTGTGCCGTCTACGAAGCCAATTTTATTCTTGGTGATTAACACCATCTCCATAGACATTTTCTATGGATTGTAGTTGTTTCCATTCATCAATGGCTGAACAAGAACCAGAGACGGATTTTCATTAGGATGAACATAAAATGGACTGGAGGGCTTATGTTTTGTTTCTTAGCTGCCATGGCTATCAAGAACTCCAGAATTGATCACAAATAAATAATGAAAGTGAGAATATGGGAAAAATGATCAAGAACTGGTCACAAAACTCAGGAAAAAGATGACAGTTTACTCTCAAGAAACTGTAATCTCAGAAAAGATGAAGAACACTCTCAAGGTTCTTCAAAGATTGGAGAAAAACGCAGGAAAGCATTCAAAAATTCTCAAATTTCTTCTCTGATACCATGATGAATTTTAAAGAATTATAAACTCAGAATAAAATGCGGAATTATATTGATCATGTAAAAGTTACAAGTTATGTTACAATGCAGCTGATCATGGGGTATTTATAACTTCATACACCTCATGAATCAGTCAGAAGTAAGTTACAAATGGTTATAACAAACTATAACAGAATAACCGTTTTATAGATTACATCACACTAAAATTATCAGCAGGCTGTTGGGCTTTCATACTGTCAGTAGGCTGCTGGTGTCTTCACATTATCAGCAGGGTGCATCAGCTGACTGCACTCAGCATTCCCTCCAGCCTTTATAATGATACACTTAACATTCCCTTAAGCCTTTATACTGTAACATGTGTATCCAAGGACAATCACACTATTGTTTTGGTGAAAGTCAATAGTGAATTCATGCAGTCATCATAGGAGAAGAGTGGATTAAGGGATTACACCACCCTGAACCACTATAAACCTTTGTGTTCATTTACTTTACATCATTTTACTTTACTGCATTTCTTTATTGAATTTTATTCATACTCTGTGTGTGCAAAACCTACTTTGAAACAGTTTTTAAGAAGGGACTTATCCACTGCCCAAAAGCTTTTAAATATGAAAAGTTTTTGAAACAACAGTATAGTCATTCACCCCCATCTGACTATACTTTTATTCTTCTCTGAGACCCACAATTGGTATCGGAGCAGTGTTCCTAGTATCAGAACCTGTTCAGATCTGATTTTTGGTAACAAGGAGATCACTTATTTTCAAAGTAGTTTTCAAATCTGTGCTTTCTATATATACCTTTTATCTGTGATTATGGATTCTTCAAATTTCATGTCTAAAGTACGTGTATTCAATGTTAATAATTTTGATGAATATAAAATAAGGATGTTATCTCATCTTGTAGCAACTCATGAAAAGATACTGGATGTTATCAATGATGGACTAATCAAGATTGACATGATAAAAAAGGATTGGACCAACGATGAAAAAAGGAGAGCAAACCTAGATTATGTTGCAAAAGATATCATTTCAAAGATTGAAAAACAACAAAGGAGACGTGGGACAAGTTGGCACTCATCAATGAAGGACCAGAGGTAGTCAAAGAAAACAAATTATTTGTTGCCAAACAGAAATTTGAGAATTTCAAGATGAAGAGTGGTGAATCCATTGATCAAATGGATAGCATCATCAGTGAACTGCAACAACTTGGCCACAAATATCCACAAAAAGAAGTTTTCTTGAAGATATTGAGGAGTCTACTAGAAAGATGGAGAATCATCACATCAGTGCTCAAGGGAACAATAGATCTTGCAAACACTGACACTCTGACATTGATGTCTCAGTTAAAAGCTCATGAATTTAAATTAAAAGCGAAGACAGTGCACCAGCAGAGCCACAAAAGGCCAGGGCACTGGTTGCACCCCAGCAAAGCAAAGCAGTTGACACAAGCAGCAAAGAGACATAAGAGCTAAAAGAATAAATTGTTTTACTAATCAAACGTTTTGACAGATTTAGCAAGAAGAAACAATTCAAAGGAAGTTCATCAGCAAACAAGAAGTCAAACTCAAGCAAAGACATGAAGAAAAAAGATGATGAATACAAATGCTTCAATTGCAAAAATAAAGGACATTTCAAGGCTGATTGTCCTGAAGAGAAAGACAGAGAAGAAGACAAGAAGAAATACAAGTCTTAAGACAAAAGAAGAAGCAAGAAAGCACTAAAAGTTGAAACTAGCAGTGAAAGTGGTGAAGAATCATCGATAATGACTTAGATGACAGTGAAGGTGTTGGATCGCAATAAATACTCTAGAGGGGGGGGGGGGTGAATAGAGTATTATGACCTTTTTAAAAATTCTTTAACCACTTAGGAGAACAGTTATGTAGTTTAAAACAAAACAGTGGTTTATCAGAGAAAATCAGAGTAAACACTTAACTTAATTCAGTTAATGAACCTTGGCGGAAGATCTAGTTTCAATTAACTAAAGGAACCTAAGTTAACTTCATTTGAATAGTTTCTAAAGCAAGTTCAATTTGTTAAGATAAAGGACTGTGATATGCAGAAACTGAAACTAATACCAAATGAAGAAACAGGTTGAACACTTAACTAAAATCAGAATAGAAAAACTTGCAGATTCAGATTTTAAGTTATTATCCTAATACATGCAAGTCTAAGGTGTTCAACAATATCAAGGAATTGCAGATTCAGATTTTATCTTTGTTTAAGCCTAAGCATGCAATTCTAAGGTGTGTCAAGGATATAAACTACGTAAAGCACAAATGTGTGATCTATAAAAGATCACACTCACACACAAAAGTTTTCACTAGATGTATCTTGAGTTTAATTACAAAACAAAAACAAATAAAATTACAACACTTTCACTGTTAAAGTGTTACTAACTGGATAACCAAATTAGTGTTAGTCTTACTCCGACCAACACTAAGATGTCTTAAATCCTTAGTAACAACATTCAACAGATTTGTACAAACACCCTCACCAAAGGAGTGACACTCGCCAAAGGAGTACTTACCAAGAATCATTGCCCGGATTCTTGAACCCGAATTCAACTCCGTGATTCATATATCAGCAGGACCGAACCCTGAACCACAGCTTGGTTAAGCTGTGCCCTTGTCATTGCTCCTCAATAACAAGTGGAGAACACCTCTTTGCTACAACAAACACTCACTAACAATTTCCTTTAGAGATACACTCTACACTCACACCTCACTCTTATTAACACTCAAGAAACAAGACTATTTACAAAACAAATGTGCTGTAAGAAAATGAAGTTGAGAAGTTAGTGAAAATTGTTGACTTGAGGGAGAGGGCTATTCTACTTTCTTTGATGTGGCTGGGGTAGTATATATACTACTAGACATTGAAGATGGCCTTGAATAAATCAGCTTTGAAGTCCAACAGTTATAATGCTGTGTTGTGACTAACAGCTTTAGCTTTATAAGTCCAGCTATACAGAGGTAGCTTTTGCAGATCAACTTTGCAGTCCAGCTTTTTGACTACTCCAACAGCTACAAAAGGGAGTTGTTTCCAAAAAAAAAAATCTGCACACTTAGCAAACAAAATTAAATCTGTGGAACGGATAAGACAAAATAGAGTACACGTTGGGAGAACCAAAACACATTTATCAAAACACATAACACATGGGAGAGAGAAAAATGAATTGGAGAATATATATATATATATATACACACTTAGCACATATGCATAAGATGTCTATTAATAAAACAACAGATGAATATCTTCCTATACTAATAAGAAGGGAAAAGTTGTCATTTTTTGACACTTTTTTTTTTTTTTATTGGTTCCCCCTTTTTTACTGTTCATCGGCCCAAAAATCTAGCCCAATCTTTTTTTTCTTTAAACTTTTTACTGTTCATTGGGCGACCCAGCCCAGAAAAAATTGTTTCTTTTTTTTTTTTTTTGAGGTGAAGGGTTTGAGTTAAATTGTTCCATTTTAGAGGACTCAATTGTATTTTTAATCTACACATTAGCTTTAATTTATTCTTAATCTTATTATGTGTGTTGTGCTTAAGATGTATCCGATTCCAATTTAATTACATATTATTTTGCTTTCCATCGAGATCTTTTTTTTTTTTTTGGTCTTATCCTAATACGATACGACCACGTGATATTTCAATATACTATAGTTTGTTTGTGTGTGTGTTCTTTTCCTTTTTTGCGTATATATATTTTACATTGTGTGTCTATGCCGGTTTTTTTAGGGGCATCGTTTTTTGGGGTGCTACGTATTGATTATTTTTTTCCGTCTTCGTTTTTTTACTTCTATATATTGTGTGTGTCGGTTTTTTTCTTTGGTCAATGGTTTAGTAGTGTCGAAAGGTGTCGATTTTGTGTCGTGGAGTATTGATAGTGTGTTAGATTTTAATTAATATTCATTTGATCAACCGACTACCGTTGGATATGGCGTCGGGGTGTATCGAAGGGTGTCGTGTCGTGTTTTGGGTATAACACGTGTTTTTGCAGATAATGTCGAAGATAGCTTCATTTTTTCGGTTAAAATTGATTTACGTAGAAATTGAAAAAAAATTATTCGGTAGTGTCGAAAAGTATCCATACGATGTCGGGAGATGTCGAAGATGTGTCGGATATTCATTTCATACGCACTTATATTATTCTTCTATGAACATATTTTGATGCCACCCTAAAAGGTGTGAGGGGTGGGTTGGGTTAGGGTGGTGGGAAGGGTAGGGTATAGTAAGATGGGTGGTGGGCACGGTAGGGTAGGGAGTTGTAGGGTAGAGTAGGATGGGGTGGTGGGTAGGGTAAGGTAGGGTGGGATGAGATAAAATAGGGTGTAATAGGTTTAGCTAGGATAGTGAATTAATATGTAGATTGGGAGGTAGGTTAAGGTTTGTAGGTAGGTAGAGAGGTAGGGTGCGGTAGGGTGTGCTAATGTAGGTGAGGCGAGGTATGAGATGTAATGCGGTGATGTATGGTATGGTAGGATGGTATGGTTGGATGATGTGACGTAAGTTAAGTAAAGTTTGATAGGTTGAATAAAGTACGTAATATATGATAGTGTGATAAGATAATATGTGGTAAGATAATGTGGTGTAGGGCATGGTGAGGTAGGATTGGATAGGTGAGTGTTAAAAAAATGTTGGGATAGAGTGCGGTTGGATGATTGATAATTTGTGTAGTAGATAAGAAAGAGTGTGTTGACTAGGGTAGAGTTGTGTGGTAGGTTGTGGTATCCGAAAGGAGATCGACGTAAAATGTTTTATTTTTCATTGTTGCGCTTAAAAATTGCGTTCTGAACGGTTCGTTACATGCTACATTTCTTCGTATTTAATATCATCAAATAAGTTAAAACTTATAGCATGGGCACTCCGTGCGTTGCACGGAGTCCCGTTTTCACTAGTAATATATACAACAGACATACACATCAGTCAAACAGAGAATATGGATCCTTTAAAATGATTTACACAGAAAGACTAATTAACCATCTGATTTGGATAAACAAATAACGCAACTTATAAAGTTAATTAGGCGCACAAGACAGAAATAGCAGATTATTAACCAGTGATTACGACATGGTTCAGAACATGCATAAAATGGTTTAATCAATTTGCAGACTGCTGAGACAGATTTCAGATTAAAAATTACTCCTTTAATCTCACAAAATTTCGGTTAAACATATCTGAACATGCATAGCTCGATTAAGCATCAGATAAACAATCAGCTTTATTTATAAATCGAACTATTCTCTAATTTTTTGAGATTATTCCATACTTATTTCGATTAGGCTCAAGATTAACAAAAGTTCCCAGATTTTAGATCTAATACGAAATCAAAAAGATATTACCCGATTTAGGCATTACTGAGTTGCGGTTTGGAGAAAAGGACATCATAGGCCTCAGATGAGGTCTTCATCGGCCTCAGCTATGGTGTCGATTCATCACCGGACACACTGAGCACAAGCCTGGCATCAACAAGTGTTGCAAAGACTCCATACTCCAAAACAGAGCTATTTCGGGTGTGAAACAAAAGCATAACACCGAAGGTTTTTCAAATCGAAACTGAGAGAGGAAACATAAAAGAGAAGGCATGGGTCAAGGAGAGAAACGATTCAGAGAACGAGAGAGCATATTTGATTAATAGAAAAAGAATAAATCTTTTCTGGAATTAAGAAAGGAAGGGAAGAGTTTTCTTCAATTAGACGAGTAGACGTTAGGCTTTACAGAGCAATTGGAGACTGGGAAGAGATAGTGACGTGTGGGAGGTGGGGGAGATATTCTAGGAGGTGGGAAAAATTCTAACATGGAGACTCCTCCATAAGGAGAGACAACATGTTGGTGATTCTAGACCATACAGTTTTATTGCAGAATGAACCAGAATCGTCCACTTAGGTTACTCTCCATGGAAGAGTCTTCATGATAGAACTTCTCAGGAGGTGGAGTTAATGAGATAGTTTCTAGGAAGCAAAAACAAAGGGCGGTACACGGTTTTAGTTTTATGGAAAATATGGGTTTTGTGATATAATAATAAAGTAATATAATTAGGTAGAGGAGATAGCTGGGCCAAAAAAAAGGTTGGGATAAAATAAAATAAAATAACAAAAACTGGGTCCAAAAAGGAATTAAAATGTTGTAGAAAAAAAAGAAAAGGCTGTGGATGAAGAAAGAAGCCGGCCGACATTCAAGAGATATATATGTACATACTTATATATAATTTAGGATAATATAAGAGTACTATATAATATAAATAATAAATATAACATATTATATAAAAAAAAATTATGTCACAAACATAAAAGGTTATAAAGATAAAATAATGTGACATGTAAAGTAAGATTAGAGTAATGTCATATGTCACATAATTGTTTAAATGATGTCGTGAACAAGATCATTTGACACACTTATTAAATTAAGTACTAAATGTAACATACACATAGGCTTAGATAAAATACTTGTAAAACAATTTGTCACATATAAAGGTTGATAGAAATAAAACAATGTGACACATATCATATCAATTATATGGCAATGACATATTTAGACAAGCTTATGTCGCATAGAAAACTTTAGTGTGACGTTCACAGGATGTTGATCAAATAGGTATAATATCATAAGATATTTTGGTCACATAAAATATAGTAAATAGCTTTAGTGTGACATGCACACAAAAACTTCTTATAGTAAAATGATATAGAAAGCAATACGTATGTCACATGTATGAAATAGAAAGATAAGCTCTAATGTGACTTAGATAATTTTCAAACATAATGTCACATAAGATATAAAACAACATTTAGTGACATAATTAATTGTAGAGTAAATGTGTACATATCCCAAAATCAATATATTTTGAAATACATCAACACAAAATACTCAACGGAAGGCACCAGCTCAGACAATGACAAGGCTTGTCTATGTCTAATGGCTAAGGAAATTGGTGAAACAGAGGTAATATCTAGTTCATACTCATCAAATGCATTCACATCTGACACTGCACAATCTTCTATTTCTCCATTAGATTCTGCAACCCTGATTCAAAATCTTATGAGTAGATTTGAAGAAATTCAAACAAATCATGAGATTCTGGAACAAGAATGTGAGAATCTAAGTAAAGAAAATAAAATATTAAAAGAAGAACTGGGTAAGATACAAGCTGAATCAACTAGTAAGGAAGTATACTTAGCAGATCAACAAGCAACAGATGATCACTCATCTGGTGCTGACAGACCAGCTGAGAAAACCTCCCTACCAGTTAAGACCACCATTGCACCACTTGATGTGCGCACCAGCTTACAAACCCCCAAAAAGGTTTGGATACAGATCTGGTCTTGGCTACAATAGTCAAGATGAGAAAGGAAACCATGGACAACACCACTCTGAACCTAGAACCAAAACTGGACCTAAATTCAGAAAGGGATAGACCACAGTTTCATCTACTCATCCTGCACCAGTGAAGTCAAAACCCAGTGCTGTTAAACAGAAAAGTAAATCATCATACCAGCCCACTAAAGGGAAAGGTATATTGAAAGGTAAAGGCAGACTTTACCCTACCGAGTATTATGATTGGAATATTGCACCCCCAAAATACAATAGAAAACCATTTCCTAAACAATCAAGTGTATTTGGGAAAAGTCGAAATGGCATGGTCCTGGATACAGAAGACAATATGGAAATAGGCCATCTGATGTAATTTGGAAAGTGAAACAGGATGCAAGAACACCAAAAAGTAGAGAATTATATCAGAATAATTTTAGTAAACCTACAAGAAGTTATTCTGCCATGATACCTATGAAGTTGATGATTTCAACTATCCAAGAAGGATATCCTTATGGATGTACACTTGGAGTAGGAGGCATGACTTCTAACGGGTATGGACCCAAACAGTGTTGGGTACCTAAACTTGGTTAATTTGTTTTGTAAGATGTCTGGTACATAGACAGTGGATGTTCCAGACACATGACAGAAAATAAAGGATGGTTGACAGACTTTAAAGCTTTTTATGGACCCAAAGTTACCTTTGGAGGCAAGGAAAACCCCTGTAAAATGAATGGCAAAGGCATCATGCTGAAGAACAATCTGAAGATTCAGAATGTAGCATATGTTAGGGGATTGAATTTCAATCTTTTGAGCATTAGTCAATTCTGTGACAAAGGCTACAATGTGCGATTTAGCAAAGAATGATGCAAAGTTATTCACAATCAAACCAGCACAGTTGTTCTGGCAGGAAAAAGAGAAGACAACATGTATGTTGTAGATTGGAAGACAGCAAAAGCAGAAATTTGTTTGCTTGTCAAGAACAAACAACTAACCAGCTGGATCTGGCATAGAAGATTGAATCATCTGAATTTAAAAACTATCAACAAACTATCAAAGAGCAATCTTGTAAAAGGCCTACCTGACATTACATTCAAGAAAGAAAGTCTTTGTGATGCATGTCAAAAAGGGAAACAGATCAAGAGTTCCACCAAGTCAAAGCCACAACAATCAACAACAAGGATCCTATATCTACTGCACATAGATCTTTTTGGACCAGTTACACATGTAAGTGTAAGTGGAATGAAATACACCTTAGTAGTGGTTGATGACTTCTCAAAATTCACATGGACCATCTTCATGAACAAGAAGAGAGAAACACTCAAGAGGCTCCTAGATCTACTAAGAAGAATTCAAAATGAAAAAGAGTTGAAGATCATCAAGATAAGATCAGACAGGGGAACATAATTTCTAAATAAAGTGAGTAGAACCTACTGTGAATAAAATGGTGTACTACATCAACTATCAGCAGCAGGAACCCCACAACAAAATGGTGTAGCAGAAAGAAGAAACAGAACACTCAAAGAAGATATTAGAACCATGGTTGCAGAAGCATGCTTGCCAAAAAGATTTTGGGCTGAAACAGCAAACACAACATGCTATACTCAAAACAGATCTATCATCAACAAACATCATGAACAAACTCCATATGAGATATGAAATTGAAGAAAGCCTAACATTTCTCATTTACACATGTTTGGATCAAAATGTTTTGTTTTGAACAGGAATCAGCTACACACCTTTGATGAAAAAGCTGATGAAGCAATATATATGGGATACTCAAACACCAGCAAAGCATTCAGAGTGCTCAACAAAAGAACCTTGGTGATTGAAGAATCAATTCATGTAGTTTTTTATGAACCAAACATCAGTGGTTAAGACTTACACATCCTTGAAGAAGAAGTTGCACAAGGACAAGTCTATATGAATACAACAGTCGCAGTTACCATTCTGGACCACACTTTTGGTAATCAAGATGAAGTACCAGTTAATGCAACAATAGAGCCACAACACAAGCTTATGAAGTTGATGCATAAGCAGAGACAGTGGAAGAGCCAGATCAAGCACAATTTCAACCTGATTTAAATTGGCTCAGAGATAATCTGAAAAACAAGTCATTGAAGATGTTCATACAGGAGTCAGAACTAGAAGACAACTGGAGAGCATGTTAACTTGTTTTCTGTCACATGTGGAACCCAAAACAATAGATGATTCAATCCAAGATGCTGATTGGATTACAGCCATGCAAGAAGAACTCAATGATTTTGAGAGAAATGAAGTTTGGGAACTTGTTGATAGACCAGACATGGCAAACATCATTGGAACAAAATGGGTATTCAAAAATAAGATGGATGTGTTGTCAGAAACAAAGCAAAGCTAGTTGCAAGAGGAATTCTCAAGCAGAAGGGATAGATTATGATGAAACTTTTGCACCAGTAGCTAGATTAGAGGCAATTAGACTCTTCCTAGCTTTTGCAGCACACAAGGATTTCAAAGTATACCAAATGGATGTCAAAAGTGCATTTCTAAATGGACTTTTGGAAGAAGAAGTATATGCGGAACAACTTCTTGGTTTGCAACTCAAAGGAAAAAGAGATAAAGTGTACAAACTCAAGAAAGCATTATATGGACTCAAACAGACACCTAGAGCCTGGTATGGGACACTATCTCTTTTCTTGATCAACAATGGAATCAGTAAACCATTGACAAGACACTCTTCAAGATGGAAGATGGAGCAAGCATATTCATAGTTCAGATCTATGTAAATGACATCATCTTTGGACCAGAAGATGAAAAACAATGTGAAAAGTTTGCAAATCTTATGTTAGGAAAATTTTATTATGTTTTAATGATGGCTATACTAGCTGTTATAGCAAGCCTGAAATAAGTTAGAAATCTTTGTATAAGTCTTTACTTAGAGTCGACATATTGTATAAGTTCATTCAGACAAGTATTGTACTAGCTGGTATGATGGTTAAGTAGAACAGAAAATTGGCAGTGGAGACAGCCAAGTACCAGTAGAGAGATGAAGACATATGGACTGACTTACAACCAGAAAAGTCTGTGATGACCTTGGATAAGTCTAAGTTGTATTACAAGTGATGAAACTCATTGTTTAAATATGGTGTACACTGATCTCACACAAATCAAGGATCAGTGAAGTACAAGCCTACTTGAAAGATCAAAGAATCAAAGAAAGCAGTAAACCGGCAAAGTAAACTGTCTACCAACTGAGTAAGGATAGCAGTGAAGGAAGATCTCAACAGCTAATTAAGCAGACTCACTCAACCAATCAAGCAACGTTCAAGCAAAGGAACATCGAGTAATATATACCTGCTATACTTATTTTCCACGTTCTGAAAATAAGGAGATCAAGCATTAAATGCAGAATCAATCAAGGACGGATTTTATGATGGACGTTTGAATGAAATCCGGATATCTGAAGTTAAGGAGAATAAAATCAAGGAGGAATCAAGAATTAAATTAAGGATTATTCTCCACATTAAATAGGCAACATACGGAATTTCAAATCAAGGATTATCAATGCTATAAATAGAAGGCATTGACAGACACCAAAAAAACACGTGCAATACACGTTAGCAGAATCTCTGTTAATTTCCTAAGCCTTATTTTTGGTCTTAAAAGAACATATCTAGAAGATCAACTCAGCATTCTGAGCATAAAGTCATTTCAAGCACTGAGATTGATCAACACATCTTTGAATCTCATTCACACCAGTTTGCAGCAATTGAATCTGAGAAGTCTGAGAAGTCTGAGAAAGAGTTTCACCCTTTGTGATAGCTGCTGAAGGATTTGTTCCCAAGGAGCAGTGTGTTGAAGACCGAGTCACTGAAGCTTTTGTAGCTAGGGAGTGATAGTCTTGGAGATTGTGAAGCTTGTGTAGCCAAGGACAATCTTACTATTGCATTGGTGAAAAACAATAGTGAATTCTTCCAATCATCACAGGAGAAGAGTGGATTAAGGGATTAAACCACCTTGAACCACTCTAAACCTTTGTGTTCATTTACTTACATCACTTATTTATTGCATTATATTCATAATTTGTGTGAGCATAACTTACTTTGAAACAACTTTTAAGAAGGGACTTATCCGCTGTCCTAAATCTTTTAAAACAAGAAAAGTTTTTGAAACTCCAATATAGTCATTCACCCCCTCCCACCCTCTAACTATATTCTTACATTTCTCTGGGACCAACATCTTATGAAGAGCGAATTCCAAATGAGTATGATGGGAGAACTTAACTATTTTCTTGGATTACAACTGAAGCGGATGAAGGATGGGATCTTCATAAATCAAGCAAAGTATACAAAGGACTTAATCCACAAATATGGTATGGACACAAGTGGAACTTCTGAAACACCTATGTGTTCAAGAGTTATTCTTGGGAAGGATGAAAATGGAAAAGATGTTGATCAAAAGTTATATAGAGGAATCATTGGATCCTTAATCCATCTAACTGTAAGCAGACCTGATATAGCATTTGCAATAGGAGTTTGTGAAATATTTCAAGCACAACCAAAGGAATAACACATTTTAGCAGCAAAGAGGATTATGAAATATCTGAAGCACACAATCAATGTGGGAATTTGGTATCCAAAAGATGGTGGATTCAAACCGATATCTTATTCAGATTCAGACTATGCTGGATGTAAAATTGACAGGAAAAACACTTCAGGAACTTGTCAGATGCTAGGCAGTAGACTAGTGTCATGGTTTAGTAAAAAGCAAAATTCCATATCAACTTCAACAGCTGAAGCAGAATATATAGCAGCATGTAGCTGTTGTGCACAGATATTATGGATCAGACAACAACTAAGAGACTATGGAATAGAGGAGAAGACAATTCCAATCATGTGTGACAATACAAGTGCAATTTCCATTACTAAAAATCCAGTGCTTCATTCAAGAACAAAGCACATTGATGTGAGACATCACTTTATCATAGATCATGTGGAAAAATGAGATGTAATCTTGAGATATATATCTACTTAAGATCAACTTGCTGATATTTTCACAAAACCACTCAGTCATGAAAGATTTTGTAAGTTGAGAACTGAGTTGGGCATAATTGAAATTGACTAAATTACAAGAGCATCTAACTAGAGTAATCAGCGGAGTAACTTCACCAGCTAACGGAACATTTGCCATTTTGGGTGCGCTCACTTGGCAGGTAAAGCACCGGTACCAACGAAGTTTACTTCACTGATTGTTAGGAACAGTTTTGATGAAGCAGCTCAGTGAAAGACAGGCAGAGGAAACGACACATTAGTTACTCCACCGGTGAAGGAATAATCAAATGAAGTGTGAAATGAATAATATATTCACACATGTGGAAAATCTGAGGATTTATACAATTATTATGGAAGATTACCCATGTGGATTATATTATAAAATCGTGGAGGTTGTTTTTGAATTGAAGAAATGACAGCAATGTCTCGATTCCCGGGATTGGTCATTACATACCTCAATTCTCTCTCCCACTACACTCAAAAACCGTGATTTATATATATATATTATCATGCCATTACTCCACAAAATCCTTCCATATTCTATCATGTTCACACTATTGTTTTTCTCTCCACCTATATAAACAACACTTCAGTTTTTATACAATCTTTACGCTCTCTTGAATTTCCAAACCCTTTTTTTCAAAAAGTTGTAGCTTTTCTACTCTCATAACTCTCTAAGGAAATGGATTCATCCTCCTCAAAAACCAAATCCGGAAATCAATATGAAAAATCAATTGCTACTGGATCCTTTTTCCAGTCCATAAATTACTTAAGGTTGTGTGGGGACGATGAACAAGCAAAAAGATTGGCAGCTGGTTGTGTCGATCTAGGATTGATGACCTTCTTCAACCCTCCAATCACTGCATTTGTTATGAAAGCTTGATTTCATTTTGGAAATCTGCCAAATATGTCTCGGGCATACTTGTTGAAGAAGGTGAAGAAAGCGAGGACAAAGATTGTTGCCACCGTCAATGGCAAAGAGGTGATAATTACGGCGAATGTGATCCATAAGCACCTTGAACTCTCAAATGAAGGACAAGCAAAAGTGGGACTCGTTCCACAACACATGGATGAATTTTGGTTGGAGATTAACCATATATGCAGTGCCATCGTTAATCATATATGCAGTGACATCGGCAGTCATATATGTGTGACATCAACAATTTATGCAGTGACATCGGCAATCCGATATGCAGTGACATCAACATTTTATGCAGTCATATCAAACAATATATATGAATGACATCAACAATTTATGTAGTGACATCAGCAATCATATATGCAGAGACATCGCGATGCAGTGGCCACTCCCCGATGCAGAGACACCGCGATGAAGTGGCCACCCTCGATGCAAAGACACCGCGATGCAGACGCCATCGGGATGCAGTGATCACCGGAATACAGTGACATTTGATGAAGCAACACCGTGATGACATTTGATATTTTTCCGACTTAATTTCATAAAATCGACTTCAAATGACTATATCTTTTGATATAAAACCACGATCAACATAAATATTTCACCTTAATTCATATTTTTATGTAGTGACATCGGCAATCATATATGCGTGACATCAACAATTTATGCAGTGACATCGGCAATCAGATATGCAGTGACCACCGCGATGCAGTGACATTTGATGATGGGACACACAGATGAAGCGACACCACGATGTCATTTGATATTTTTCCGACTTAATTTCAGAAACTCAATTTTTTCTTTATAAATTCGACTTCAAACGGTTATATTTTTTGATATAAAACTCCGATCAACATAATTATTTCACCCTAATTCATATTTTTTTTCGTCCTCTTTATTTTGATATCTCATTTGATATTTTTCCGAATTAATTTTAGAAAATCGATTTTTTTCTTTATAAATTCGACTTCAAACGGCTATATCTTTTGATATAAAACTCTGATCAACATAATTCTTTCACTATAATTCATATTTTTTCGTCCTCTTTATTCTGATATCTCATTTTATGAAATGACACCTTATGCAGTGACACACAATAACACCAACATTTTATGAAGTGACATCAACACCCAAATTGCAAAAACAAAAATTTTGTAAATTGCATATGTAGTGACACATGCAGTGACATATGCAGTGACATCAATGTCATTGCATCAATTCTCTAACTGTAAATACAGTGACATCAATATCACCGCATCAATTTTATTTAGTTCTGTCTTTTTTTTTTATATCTTCATATGTCCATGCAAACCTTGTGATGTATTCCTGTATAATCCCATAAAAATAGGTACTGTTGTTCAATCAAGTAAAGACGTGCAGGGACGGATTTCTGTGTTTGGAAAAAAGGACCAATGAGAGACAGTAGATTCAAAAGATAGAAGTAAAGACAAAGTTCGGGAATCAGAGTGTTTGACTCCATTCATTAAAGAACCACAGATTTTATGAGATCATCAATAAGAAGTAAAATAGAAACATTTATATTTGAATTTGTCAGTAGCACATTTGAACTCTTAATGAAATGAAAATAATGAAATAATACAAGTAATATCAGGATGCAATGCAACTAATAGAAATTACACTTGTCCCAAAATTGTGGTCCATTTATGTTCCAACAGGGTATACAAGTTTCTTGCTATAATTTTTTTGTAATAAATTAAACAACCTGATCAATAAGAGGTAGATAATAAGTTAATGCACAATCTTGTACATTTTCTCCCAAGGAAAGCTTTGGAGATAGAAAGCTAGGAAAATGCATAGTGACATCTGTTCTCAATTGTCCCAAAGTCTCGAAAATTCTGAAAGTGCGATTTCTAGGACTGTAAGAAACCAGATAATGAGTCCTGCAATGGAGCCATAGATCTCCATTATCCAAGAACTTAAGAGGCCTCTGTAAATCTTCCTCTTTCAAACCTGTATAAAACTTGAAGTCGATGCTGAATTCCTTTCTCCATGACTCCATAACACCGTATTTTTTCATTACCCAAACCTCAAAATAAGCATGTTATAACACATAGCACAAACAGAGACATCATGTTAAGGTCCCCACGTTGATCCAAGATACTTTGTTGGTGTAATAATCATTACTGAGGTGCTCAAGTGGTGGGATATATCTGAAGCACTCTTTCTCCAAATCCAATGAACATATCAACTGGGATGGTTTCTTGCTAACAGTAAGCAAATGGAACAATCCGTTTAGGTAAGGATCGAACGAACCTCGAAGCTTGGGGGTTGGAACACCATAGATCTTTCTCCATGAATCTGATCCTACAAAGGCATTAAGAAAGCTTCAAATTTCAGGTAGAACCTCACACTATGGATGATCCAGAGTCACTTTCAACTATCACATCTTAAACTAAACCGAACGAAACATTATGAATAATTGCAAACAGTTAATTAGAAGATTAAGGACTGGAGGACTCATTTGATGCAAGTGAGAAAGAACATCTGATGTTCAACCTTCAAAATGCAGAAATTGGACTAACAAATGCTTGGCAATTTCGATTCTTTACTCACCTAGTTAATGATTAGCCCCATATTATCACTCTTCGCAAAATCAAAAGACTCAGTGGGCAATTTATGACTTGCCCCATTTCCACCAAAAGAAACACCAGCATGCTCAAATTTCTCTTTAAGCCGATATTCACTTGGAAGTGATTTTTGAGCTTCACCTTCCAGATTTAGGACCCAATTTATTTTCCTTTGGATTTGAGACTTCGGTTGGCCTGAATCTGATGGAACTACGTTGATATGCGCAAGAATATAACAATCAAACAAGTTCTGGTTCTTGCTCCCACTATGAATAGGCTCCATTTCAACGGTAATTGGAGAAAAAATTGCTCCACTCCCTTCCATATCACACAAAGAATACTAGCAAAGGTATTCCATGGTGGCAAAATAACGAGTTCCTGAGTTTGCAAAACGGTTTCCACCTAAATCTCAAGCTCCACTGCCATGGCCGCCGAAGTTTTCATCGGATTGCCGCTATCAGCTGTCGCTGGAGCTGCTAGTTATGCTTTGTAGCCGAAGTTTTGCTGGACTGTGTTTTTGTTTTACGGAGGTTTTCCGCTTCGTCTACAATGTAACAAATGAGGTGGGTAATTTTGTCCGAGCATTATTATTTTATACTTATAACTAATGATTGTGTCTAATTAAATTTCAAAACACGTTCTTATAAATAAATAACACAAAAAAAATTATCATCATAAAGGTATTAGTGACTTTTAGTTTTTTTTCCTACAATTTAGGGTTTCAAAAAGATATATTTTTAATTTTTTATTTTAGGACGACTATTTATTGGAATTTCCTTTCGGGGTAAAACATCCTCTTCGCTTTTACATCTCTCAGTTCCATACTACGCCGCCGGCTTAATAAACGAACAAGGGTACTTGTCGATTTATGTTTGATCAGATATGCTTTTGATTCCTTAAAAAAAAAATCAAATTATGCTTTTGATGAGTTGTTCTTTTGTTTTGGAATGTTTGTTTTTTTCTCTCTTTTCAATCCGTTGTTCCATTTATTTTGGAATGCTTGTTTTCTTTTATTTTCAATCCGTAGGGTTTTTTTTGGGAGGAAGATGGCGGGGAAGAAAAGAAAGAGGGCTCCGCCACCGCCGCGAGTGCCGCCGCCGCCGCCGCCGTCACCGCCAAAGATAGTCAGGCCTCCTTTGGAGTCTCCTCCATTTTATCATTTCATGTATGACCCCGACCTCGAGGTTTTTTTTTTTTTTTTTTTTTTGTTTGACTTATTTGTTTATTATGGATCTTAATCGCTTTATTTTGTCCAATTAAGGGATCAATTCTTGGAAAAAAGCATTGACACAGATTTTGTTGAGGTGAGAATAATGTTTGCATACATTATTTTTTTCAACTGGTAGATTTTGTTTATTTGGTTATTGTGTGAACTAAAATATTGTCTATCGTTTATGGTGAATTAGACCCTGGAGGCTGCGAACACACAATGGGAGAATATGTCTAAGAAAGTAGGCTAATTTTTTCCACGTCGTTAGGTTGTTCCAGTTTTTTTTTCTCGTTCTTTTGAAATCATTTTTTTTTTTCCTGGTTCTTTTGACTTCTAATTAGGAAAAAAGACCGTACGAGGAACTCTCTGAAAAGGAGAGGGAAAATTTTGCATTGCACCTATCACAGAACGAGAAGCAATTGGAGAAGGATAGAACAGAGTTTGATAATTACAAAAAGGAACTGAAAAAACTTAAGTACTATTCGGTAAATATATTTTACAACAATTTTGTTAATTTTTTTTAAACTTCTTTTAACTGATTTTGTTTTGTTTTCTCTATCTATCAATCAATAGAAGGCTGATTTGTTTGGTTTTCTCTTCTCTATCAACAGGAGGCGGATAAGGATGATGATGCCTGTTTTCACCCTGGATGAGGATGAGGATGATGACAAATGTATTGAGGGCTATTGTTTTAGGATGATGCATGATTATGGAAAGTTCTGGTTCTTTCTTTTCCCTTTTCTTCTCTTAGATTTCTAATTTCCTGGATGCAGGTTCAGAAAGTTCCAACTTATAGATATATATGGAATAGCTTGTGTGTAACAGAACAGTTAACCTGTAAGCACCTAGAACAGTAGAACCAAACTAATACTTCTTTACTATCTGTAACACATGAGAGACAAGGGAGTGGAGAAGTCACATGATAGTGTTTTTGCAAAATTTTAGTTATCTTAACTTCTTTGATCCAACTCAGTAATACAAATTCTCCTTCTGTTTTCTCTGTTAGCGTTCTCTTGAAACATTGATGTAGAATTTCTTTTTGTATTGGCCTGTAATCCCGCGGTCAATCTGGATCTTTAACAAAGCAAAGCCCCAGATGAAATTTTGTAATTAGTCTTTGATAAAGATTTCCCTTATCGTCTGTAACTAGTTTCAAAGAATAATTCAAATTTTAAAATGGACAGACTAGCACTAACTACTTACTTGCTATTGTGTTTATGGACAGATTCTACCACAGGCCACAGCTGTGGTATGATTTTGTAGAATTTGTTTATCACGTAATTTCTCGTGGCCTTTAATTTAAAGGATAACACTCGTGCTTCATTTAAATTTTTGGCGATGCTGTTCTGTTCCTTCCAAAAGTAGGCTTGGTCTTCTGCTGTGTCATGTTGTTGGCATTTTTTGCAAGTTGCTATTGTCTGCATTTTGTAATACTACTTTTTGTCCTAATTTGTTTCAGACGAGAAATTATATATTCAGGTCTTGTAGGCCCCCCATATTTTCTGTCAGGTCAAATCAGACCTGACATTTCTTTTTAAATCCCCAGTTGAAAATGTCACAGTCCACAAAAACCCCGTTGAACTTTAGAAACATCCCAAAACGAAACTCCTCGTTGAAATTTTAACAGGTATGTCAAAGCCCTCGTTGAAATTTGATCCGGCTTCTTAAAAAAAATAAAGAAATTTGAACGGGCTCCCCTAAGATTCTCCCTGATATTTGCAACACAAATTCCCGGCCATTTCCATGGTTTTCTTACCCCCAAAAAAAAAAAAAACAACGAAAAGCCCCTTCTTCCTCTTCATCATCCTCCGCCCCTTCCTCTTTAACAACAACAAAAAAAAAATCTCCTCCGCCCCCTTCAACATCCTCCGGAAAATCACAGAGATTGAAGACGAAAGTTCGGTTCAAGAATCAATCGAAGTTTCATCCATCGTAGAATACTCGGTGTTTCCAACTACTCAATAAGTTGAAGATTAAATTCATCCATTGAAGAATCCTTGGTGTTTTGCACAAGTGAGGTGTGTATACATTCCTTCTGATACTTCTAGTCCATTTTTTCCCCCTTTTCAGTAAGGTTTAAATTTTCGATTTTCGGTTGATTTTTTTTTTTTTGTTTTTTGATTATTGGATATGAGCCTATATTATGATTTTAGTTGTTAAAGAACCAAACTTGCTGTGATTTAGTTGTTATTGTTTCCGGGGAAGTAGTAATAGTGCTAAAATATTATGAATTCAGTTGTTACCAAGTCTAACTTGATGTGGTTTTGATGTTGTTTCTACTAAAGTCCTAATAGTTCTATTATTTTATGGTTGTAGTTGTTATAGAGTCGAGTTTTGTCTGTGGTTTCACCCATATTTTGCTCAAGGCAATGATGGAGGCACAATGTATATTTTGGTTTCGTGCTAATATGTATGATTTTGGTTGCTACCGAGTCGAACTTTGCTGTCGTTTTGTTGTTGTTTGTGGAAAAGTCGTAATAGAGCTAAAATATTATGATTTTAGTTACCGGAGTCGAATTCGCTTCGTCATTTCTTCCATCTTTTGCTCAAGGCAATGATGGAGGCAAAATGTTAACACAATTTTAAAGACTCGAAAACCTTCATCGGTGTACAATGTTTGGGTTAGCAGCACGTATTTCTATTAGAATCAACCATAAGAATTACTTGAATGACAGAAAACAGAGTCAAGCTTTTCTTATACTCATGTCCGCTGCCACTAAGTGGTGGAGCACTGAAGTTTGATATCGACTACCAAAACGCAATCGTTTAAACATATAACAAGTAAGAACTTTATGACCTATGACCTTAAATGGAAGTTTGAAAAGGTTAGCATTGATATGAAAAATATGAAAACATGAAAGCTACACATAATGCTATTTGTTCAACTTTATTCATCTCCTCTTTTCACTAGTTATCGTTTTCCGTTGAATCGTTTTCCAGCCTAGGATCATGGCACCTTAATGTACCTTTGTCATTTGACCTATGATGCAATACATGAATGAATTAGTAGAAAATATCGTGCCTCAAGAATTTGATTTTGAGCTCTTTAGAAAGCTGGTCAATAGAACAATATAATGCTAGAAGGGCTGACATTTACCTTACATATATATGTGTTTCAAAGCCAAACTTGTCGCTTCAAAATCATATTTGAAGCTTACAAGCTCAATATAAATGTTCCTAAGCATGTGCTACAAGGGAAACATACATCATAAACAACATATTTTGTATGCAAAGAGATTTTAGCCAAGATAAATGTTCCTATGTACTATTTTGTATGTCAAACAACGCATACCTTTAAGAAACAATAGCAGTAGGTGTAGGTCCAGGATAGGGATGCAAATGAGCCAAGCGGTTCGCGAGCAGCTCGAGTTTAGTTCGGCTTTTTTAATGTCATTGCTGTAAGATATATCTCTCTCTCTCCATTAAGCTAGACTTTTTTGGCTTCAATCCTGCAAAACAAAATGGCTAATAAGCAGTTGGCTTCAGTTTTCTTCTTCTTTCTTCTCATTCCCTCAAGTTAGCATGAATCGCTCAAGATTGCTTCATTAATTACTTAGTTTTCCTAAATATTTAAAAGAATTGGATGCTAGCTTTAATATAACAAATTCATTTGTTCATTGCAGTTGTAACTCCTCAGGCAACTAAATCCGATCAGATGATGTTGCTACGAAATCAGGGAAGTAGTGTTATGACATCACGCAAGTTTCTTCAAATTGGCGAATTTTTCGAGGGTATTGCGGAATTATTTGGAGGCGGGGTCGGGGAAGATATTGCGGTGATCGGTGATGAAGGGGCGGTCGATGTAGGGGTCGTCGATGAAAGCGGCACTGGGGTGATCGGTGAAAATACAGGAGCGACGGGTGGTACTGGCGAAGTGATTGATCAAAGTACTGTAGATAGGGGTGAAGGGGTCGATGAAAGTCAGGCGGGCCGTGAAGGAGCTACGAATGATAGTGATGGTGATGGTGATAGTGAAGATGAGGACAATGACGACGGTGACAAGGAGAAGGAGAATAAGAAGAAAGGTGCCCCCTGCACTATAAGTAATCCTTCGTGCTCCTAAGAGCAAACCAGAGTGATCGGCATTAATTCACTCCGCTCTTTGTTTTTATCATTTCTTGATCGGATCCAGCTGCAACTTTTTGTGTTTAATATATATGTTATCCTTCAACTCTTCTATATATTGTAATGATGAGATAATGCCTAAATAATTGCAGCAGAAGATAGAGTATATGTGGTGCATAGTTGGACAACTTGGAAAAGAAAGAAAGCTCCATCTTTACGTGAAACTTGAGAAAGGCCTAGAATACACAATTGAAGAACTTAAAAGAAGTTGGAAGAGGAATAGGATGCATTAATGTGCGTAAAACAGAGAAACTTGGGTGCTCAATTGAAGAGCTTCTGAGATATAATAGGAGTTGGAGACAAAGCACTGAAAAGGCAACAAAAAAAAAATGGTGGAGTATCACATATTATGTAGTAATTATCTTATTGAGAACAATAGAGCTGCATATGTTGTTACATAATCTTATTTGTGTTCATTATCTTTAATCAAAGTTGTACAATTTTTTGGTTACTTGTTCTATGGAAAGTTATGTATAGTTTCTTTTTACTACATGATGTGTGAGCTTTCCCCATTGATTTGAGTTCTATCTCAACTTTATGGAAAGTTATGTATATTCAATTCTTCTTGAATATTTTTTACTAGCCAGTAAGTTTCACAACGATTCTTTATTACTTCACAAAAAAAATGATATGAGGTCATTTTTATTATCCAAACAAAGAAATCTTGAGCCTTCCGGATGTGGTTTTTATTTTTATTTTTAACACCAGATGTTTTTGCATTGGATGATTGGAAACTGCCAACAAATCTTGCAGAACATGTACGATAAAAAATGTCTAGATTTTTTTGTTGACCTGAATTACGAATGTGTTCTGATCAAGTTGATTTGTACTCGATTTTGCACAAGGTTTGAACATGAGAGACGTTAGGAGTTGTCGGGTGGAAAATGACTTTTTATAGGAATGGTTTGTGAATCATGATGGTGGTGATATTGAGTTGTCTATCAAGAAGACATTGCCACACCTTTTTTTTTCATATGAAAAAAAGGATCTTTGTATATTCACTAGCTAAAATCTTGCACAGAAGTAAGGAGCAAACAAGTTTGCAAAAAAAAAAAAAAAAAGAAAAAAAAAACCAGAGGAGCCAAGGCACAGCTAAACTAGGGGTTTGGAAACTATTTACATCTTGATTCCGGACAAAATTTGGCCAACAAGATTGTTGACAATGGCGCTGGCTGTAATCCTCATCAGAGACAATATTGTTCCTCCAGTACCACGTAGTAATAATGGTTTCAAAGAAGACGAGCAGTCAATCCACCTTTCGTGATGAGCAACCCCAAAATTTAGGATGAGTTTTTGTCGAATCCAGTTGCTAATACTCTCTCATCATGAATGAAATTACACCAATCATTTCAATCAAGAAATTGATGCCACATTTGTTTTATCTCTAACGACATGAAGGGATGTTTCTTCATTACATCGACAATTGGGAAGCAGAGGGAATCAAGAAAGCCACGTTGTCAAAGCAGAAGTGATATCTTCATCCTGTTGAGTTTACACTGTCAGACCAAATGAATCCAGATGAATGCTATCAACACGAATTTAGGATAAGTTTTTGTCGAATCCAGATGAATGCTATCAACACGAATTTGTACAAAGCCCTATGTAGCTAACACAAGAGCATGCATTTCCTTTGAGACACGGAAAACTAGTAGAACGAAGATATGAAATTGCAATCAAGATTTCAAAATATATGCCCATTGCAGTATATATTGGCTTTCAGCTGCATACAGATTACAAATATCATGAAGCATATTTATTTATTTAAGTTTACTGAGAAAGATTTTCCTATTGTCCTAATTTGAATATGTTAATCTTTAGACTAAATCAAGAAATAAAACCATAAACAGAGAAAAAGAAATAAAACCATCAAACAGAGAAAATGCTTACTCGAAAAGCTTCGCAGATCTAAGAATTAGATGAAGGTTGCTAAATGCTAGTGGTGGTCCTTCGTCGGAAATTGCGGTACACCGATGAAGGTTTTCGACTCTTTAAAATAGTGTTAACATTTTGCCTCCATCATTGCCTTGAGCAAAATATGGAAGAAAGGACAAAGCGAATTCGACTCCAGTAACTAAAATCATAATACTTCAGCTCTATTACAACTTTTCCACAAACAACAACAAAACGACAACAAAGTTCGACTCGGTAGCAACTAAAATCATACATATTAGCATGAAACCAGATATACATTGTGCCTCCATCATTGCCTTGAGCAAAAGATGGGTGAAACCACGGAGAAAACTCGACTCTATAACAACTACAACCATAAAATAATAGAACTATTAGGACTTTAGTAGAAACAACATCAAAACCACATCAAGTTAGACTTGGTAACAACTGAATTCATAATATTTTTGCACTATTACTACTTCCCCGAAACAATAACAGCTAAATCATAGCAAGTTTGGTTCTTTAACAACTAAAATCATAATATAGGCTCATATCCAATAATCAAAAAACAAAATAAATCAACCGAAAATTTAAACCTTACTGAAAAGGGAAAAAAAAAATGGACTAGAAGTATCGGAATGAATGTATACACACCTCACCTGTGCAAAACACCAAGGTTTCTTCAATGGATGAATTTAATCTTCAACTTATTGAGTAGTTGGAATTGGAAACACTGAGTATTCTACAATGGATGAATATTCGATTGATTCTTGAACCAAGCTTTCGTCTTCAATCTATGCGATTTTCCGGAGGAGGTTGAAGGGGTGGAGGAGATTTTTTTTATTTTAAGAAAATGGTTGAAGGAAGGGGCGGAGGATGATGAAATTTCATTTTATCAACGAGGAGTTTCATTTTAGGATGTGTCTGAAATTCAACGGGCCTTTTATCTTCTCCGTGACATTTTCAACGGCCCGTTGAAATTTCAATTTCAATGGGAGACTTAAAAAAAATGTCAAGTCTGACCCGATCTGACATGAAATTTAAGGCCCTACAAGGACCTGAATATATAATTTCTCTATAAAATAAGTTGTCTACTTTCCACACTTTCTGTTTCTTTGTGTGAATCGGATCATGAAAAAAAAAGCCCTAATTGCAGAATCATGTTGTTTTGCGCAAGGGCTGGAAATATGATGTTGTGTTATGCTTTGTAGAAAATTACAACAGATATATTATGCTTTGTAGTTGGATACAAAGGGATATATTATGCTATTGTGGCAACAACAGATAGAAAATTACCATGTGTCATGTTTACTTAAAGAGTATATTTGATAACTCGGAATATATCAGATGTATGGTTATTGGATTTTAACTTGATTGTGTTGTAAAATATACAATTTAAGATAATTAAAAATCTAAGGTTGAACTGGTTCACACCTGTAGTCTGATTTATGTCGTGGTTTCGTTGTGAACAAACCAGTTATGGTAATCAATTTCCGTCAATCTTCCATTCAGTGAACAGAAATAAAAATAAACACCGAAATGAATCTAGCTATGATGGTGTCACGTGTGTGCGTGCCGGTTGTGGCACTATGTGTTACACTCCTAACTCGGTTATCACATTCTATTCTTGGAGCGATACTAAGATAGAAAAACCTAGGGGTGATTAAAGTATCTCGTTGCTTTTGTTGATGATAGCACTAGATATTGATGTGTTTATCTGCCGAAAAGCAAAGAAGAGACTCGTGATGCTTTAAAATTATATGAATGAACGAAGTTGATGATCAACTTAGCTGACGGATTTAATGTATCCGCAGTGATTGTGGTGGTGGATATGATGTTATGTTTCATGAGTCTTGTTGAGGCGCCGGCATCACTCATCAAACAACAACACCATACATACCTTAGTCAAGGGTATTGTTGAACGCAAGAACCAAACTCTTAAAGAGATGATGCATGCTATGTTGATACGTTCGGGGTTCACTTTAGAACTTGTGGGGGAAAATTATCCTCTTAGTGAACTTCATTCTGAATAAGATCCCTTCAAAGAAGAAGGTGTAAACTCGTATGAATAGTGCAAAGGCCACCAGCCTAACTACAAATTCATAGAAGTGTGGGGATGTTTGGCTAAGGTTAAAGTACTTAAACCAAAGAAAGTGAAGATAAGACCTAAAACCGTTGAGTGTGTAGTAGTGCCTATCGGGTTCTCGTGCATAAATCTGACGTCCCTGGTATACATAAAAATGTCATCAACGAGTCAGAGAATGTCGTGTTCTTTGAGGATGTCTTTAATTGTAGAGGAAAGATAAAGAAGAAGTAAGAATGAGTAAGTGGACGTATGACCTATGTGGTCCGGATTTTGCGACCTATGTGGTAGAAAATAAGCCTAGGACATTTGTTGAGACAATGTCTACTCCAAAAGCTCCCTTTTGGAAAGAAGCTATAAATAGCAAGATAGAATCCATCATATAGAACAACACTTGGGAGTTGGTTAATTTTCCATTATGAAATAAACCACTCAGCTGCAAGTGGATCTTCAAGAAGAAGTTAAAGGTTGATGGATTTACTAATAAGTGTAAGGCCATGTTGGTTGCCCGAGGGTTTCAACAGAAATAAGGCCTTGACATTTTTGTTGCTTATTCACGGTTGGTGGCGTTGTTGTGTCATGGAAGTCCACGAGACAAATATGCATAGCTCATTCCACGACGGAGTCTGAGTTTATAGCATTGGATTAGCCTATAGAAAAGCTGTATGGCTTAGGAATATCCTTGAGTATATTCCATGTTGGCCTAAGCCAGTGGATGCTATTAGCAAACACTGTGATAGCCAGTCGACTATAAGAAAGACACATAATAATATATATAATGGTAAGTCTCGACACATAAGTAGTAGACACAATACCATTGAAAAATTGACCTCTAACGGTTTGATTTCCTCGATTATATAGAGTTGAAGGAGAATCTTGCGGATCCGCTTATAAAAAAAAGTTTAGCTAGAGATCGGGTGTCGATTTTTTGACAAACGGAATGGGACTGAAGCCTATTACACATGTTCCCTTATAATGGCAACCTAACTATAGTGACGGGAGATCCCAAGATCGTGGTTCAAAAGGGACAACTAAGTTATGAGGGGCAGTTAGCACTTACCCATCCTATTAGAACAAAAGTGTTGTCTGCAGAAGGGTTCAGGTCAAGCATAAAACTTTTAATGATTCCTATATCTTGGTTAAGACAAGTGGGGTTTTGCAGAGTACGTACTCTTTATAGGAGGTCACCTATGTAAGTGGAAGTAGGGCCGCTTCTGTGAGAATTTGAGGGATGAATTATCTAACACACTTTCTGAAACCAAGGTGTTCTAGAGCCAAAATGGACACAACCATGAGAACCTCGAGAATGTTAGAAGATTTGTTGTGTAGGTATCATTGTCTAGGCATACACCAAAGCATGAGTAGTTCAAGACCTAATTCACTGTTTAGCCGAGTATGTCCGATGGTACTCTACTACGGAAGGTTCAAGGCAACAAACCACCTCGCCCGATGCAACATATTTCCGCTTGTGATCACTTCAGAGTCTGCATTGCATTTGCATCAGTTTTCATTCATGTGGGGGATTGATGGAAATTTTGAATTAAAAAATTAAAGCTAAAATGATTGAGGGTCGCATCGGTTCGGTGAAAGGTTACAACCCTGTAAGAGGTTGTATCCTTTCGGCTAAAGGTTGCAACTGGTAAACGATGAGGCTTCACTCTCCTATATAATCCCAACACTTGAGTGAAAATTGAAATAGAAAAAATTCATGAGAAATTTTTCCTGGCAAATTTTGCATTCATTTTATGTCTCACGAAACTACTTTGCAAAAATTCGAGTCAAGAAGAGATTTACAGAACAAGATCGGTTCGACGTCTTCTTCTCATTGAAGTGCAACAATCCGAAAAAGGTATGACTGTTGTATCTTGGGAGACAATTGCCATTTCCGTGTGCACATAATTGGGGCAAAAACGTATTAAGGACAACGTTCTACGCGCCTCGGTCAATAAGTTTTCTTGTCCCTTTTTACTAATTTTTTGTTCATACATGTTCATCTGATTTAAGTGTTCAGATTGCTTGTTAAAAATTGCTAGATTGATAATTTTACCCAGCAATAAAGCAGCCAATAGAAAACAAGCAAAGCAACAATGGTTGGAACTTTATGGTGTTTTAGCTCCGAAATGAGTTTAAGTGACGAACAGTCAACTTCAGGCCCGAATTTTGATGAGTTACAAAACGAATTTCTGGGAGCTAAAAACGGTTTTGGAAACTAATAAGATATTAGTTGATGTTAGGCTTTTGAATCACTCGATTCCGATATCGGGTGAATGAGAAATTAATGCCTAAAGGTAGATTAAAATGTGTGGAGTGTTAATGAATAATGTGTATTCATTTGTCCCGCTTTGGAAGTATGACTCAAGTGAAATTACTAATTAAGAAGTAGTGTGACACTTAGAGGTAAGCCCCAAGGGGCAAGACAATTTTGTGAAGGAGGGAGGACATAGATGCTTTGATGAGACAATCAAACTGTTTGATTTTATCAAGAACGAAGATGAGCCATGTGTTTACAAGAAGGTTAGTGGGAGTGCAGTCGTTTTCCTAGTGCTTTATGTAGACAACATACTACTGATAGGGAACGATGTACCCATGTTACAGTCGGTTAAGGTTTTTCAAGAACTTCTCTATGAAGGACTTGGGAGAAGCAGCTGATATTTTGGGGATTAAGATCTACAGAGATAGATCCAAAAGGTTGATTGGTTTGTCATAATCCACCTATATAGACAAGATGCTGAAAAGGTTCATCATGGAGTAGTCCAAGAGAGGGTTGCTGCCCATGTCACATGGGGTCTATCTGTCAAAGAAAATGTATCCTAAGACAGAGGAGGAAAGGGCACGCATGTCCAACGTCCCGTATGCTTCGGCTAGAGGGTCAATCATATATGCCATGTTGTGCATAGGACCAGATGTCTCGTACCCTCTTAGTACGACTAGTAGGTACCAGGCGAATCCAGGTGATGGCCACTGGGTTGTTGTCAAGAATATCCTCAAGTACATGAAGCGTACTAGGGATATGTTCTTAGTCTTTGGGAATGATGATTTGGTATTACGAGGTTACATAGATGCCGGTTTTCAGACTAACATGGATGACTTTAATTCACAATCTGGATTTGTTTTCACGCTTAACGGCGGAGCTATGAGCTGGAAGAGTTCCAAGCAGGAGACTACTGCAGATTCTACAACGGAATCCGAGTACATAGCGGCCTCAGAGGCGGCAAATGAAGCAATTTGGATGAAGAAGTTCATTACTGCACTTGGTGTAGTTCCCTCCATTGAAGGTCCAGTTCCACTGTACTGTGACAATAATGGGGCAATCGCTCAGTCGAATGAACCAAGGTCTCATCAAAAGTCCAAACATGTATTGCGGCGCTATCACCTGATTAGAGGGATAGTTGATAGAGAAGATGTAAAGATAGAGAAAGTCCACACGGATGATAACATAGCTGATCTGTTAACCAAGGCTTTGTCACAAGCTAAACATGAGAAACATGTTCACATGTATGGGATTAGGCATATGGGTGATTGGCTTTTGGCCAAGTGGGAGATTGTTGAATATGTGTCCTAAACCCAATCAGGTTGGACCGAATCCGACCGGGTCGGGTCATTCACAATCTATTTAAGTTCATGCAATAACTTTATTATGAGTAATAAAAGCACTTTTGTTATTATATACTTTGTTTATTTATTAGACCAATTAGTGATATTGTGTATATGATAACACCCTTAGTATTAAACTGTGATAGAGAAACCATGATAGTGATTATGGTTGATGAGATCTCTAATCACTTTAATAGGTTTGATACTTAAATGTCTCTAGGCTGATGTACTGTTAAAAGGGGCTTTGATAGTGCGAACATGCTAGCACGTATTAGATGTCTTCTATCTTTGAGGGCAGGGATAGATCTCGTCTATCGAAGTGTGGTGACACTTGGACTGTACGTGGACGTGTATTAGAGAATGCGTTTGTTAGACTGACCCACTTACACTGTTAAGTGATACATTATGTGACGGCTGTGTAATTATCCTTAGGACTGGAGTCTACATGGAATCACGGTGTGGATTGTCATGCTTTGACACTATTGAGGTTTCCCCTAACCATGGGGCGATCATGCGGTAGTGATCGGGTGTGATACTGAAGCATGCGGAGTATACATGTTAGGTCATTTGGGAATCGCGTACCCTAAGAGTAGGAGTGAATATCCGAAAGGGCCTTCCCTTAAGTAATGTCTAGTTCTCGTGAATCTTTGCAAAGTGGGAGTAAACGATTTATTCCGAGAGAGCTTGATATCCAAATTATAGGATACAATCAAGTTACGATCATATGGATATAACTACTGCGATGGGATTCTATTTACTCGCTAACCGATTACATGAAAAGTAGTAGTCATTGCGTATTGACTCTTCCGATGATTGGGTGTCATAGACGTGTTGCTAGACGCTATCCATGATCGTTAGAGGTGAAAGGGCATTTTCGTAATTTGCACCTTATGTCTACGGCTAACATATTCGGAAGCCTATCGGATCACACACATATGAATGTCGAGTCGGATTAAAATGCGGGTTGATGACCAAATAAGGAAAGATTTATCTCGAGACTATAAGTGTTATAGTGGTAAATTAATATGGTGGTATTTATTTATTATGAATAAATTAATACAAGATATTAATTATATTATTAATTAAAGAATATTCCGGAAGCCAATATATTGGCACATGGGGCGCAAGTCACAAGTGTGCTGGACACACTTGGATTATGCAATTTAATTAATAAGATTACCACAAAATTAATATTGGAAATTAATTGATTTTTGGAAAATAGATTTATAGTAATAAGATAAATATATTCCATATAAGAAATTGGCAATATTTATTTTGAGATATTAAATAAAAGAGATAAACAAATTAAGAAGATTTTCCTTATTTTATTAGGAGAAGGTTTTCCTCTTTAATCAATCTAGTAGAAGCTAATCCCAATCAATTTGGGAGACACATGGAGCGCTTAGATGTTAGTAAAACAGAAAATAAAACAAATAAATACTAATATAATATATATATATATTTTTGGATCTAGCCAAGAATTATGTTACTGAATCAATATCTTTTAGTAGAAATAAATGAGACAGATCTTCCTTTATTCAAGGTGTAAATTATATATGAATCGGTGTACTCCTAAGCTAGACAACTCCTCCTCACACGAGCGTATGAAATTGTCATATGTCTCATCAACTGTCCAATGTCATCCAAAGCATAGGTCACTCCCGTTGTCAGTCAGGCAATGTTTTGGATCTTGATTAAAACAGATAAATTAACGTAATACGATCTTGAGCACAATTTTAATAAGATTTGTTTTTCTAGGACAAATCTGCCCCCGGGTAGGAAATAGGATTCCGTTGTCACGTTTTCACTCGGCCAATTTTACCCTCCGGTCTTTCTATTACGATCTCGTATTCTAATCGTGAGTTGTTAATTCATTAGATTACGTTCAAATAGAAAGAGATTCATTATAATCGGTTTTAATCATTATTACCAGAGTCGATCATTCATTTTACCAAAAGATTAACTAATTCAGATTCATATCTTGGCTAGATATATTTTTAGTTTAATATCATATATAAATAGAAATAGAAATAATAAACATAACAATTTTAGAATATATTACCGGTTATGACTATCGAATCGGGGTCGTTTCCACCAGATCTAACATGCCAAAGCTTCGAAAACAATCTTCGATAATTATTCCGCCATTACAACGATACTATAACCATTTTATTTATATATGTGAAAAACATATATACATACATACATAGACATATATATGTATATACGGGCCCCGAAAATAAAATAAAAAGACGGAAGAAGAGATGAAAAAGAAAGTAGATCTAGATCTATATATATATAACACATATATATTCATACATAATATATATATATATACATGATCTACAATATATATATATATTTATATATATATATATAACAAAATAAAATAAAAAAATAAAAAGAAGAGAAGCAGAAAAAAAAAAAAAAAAAAAATCAACCCCCTACTTAGCTTTTGGTCGTCCTCGATCAAAACAAGCGATAAAACAAAATGAATGAGAGATAAATTCATGAAGATAGAAGATATAAGGAACAACTAGATAATACAACCATTAGAATTACAACCAGGCGTTAACCTCAATATAAATGTATAACAGAGTGTGTGTGTGACAAGCCTTTTCAATTTCCACTATCATCTCTTGAATAAATCAAGCAAAACACACAAATATCCATTCAGACAGCCCTAATGACTTTCCTAGGTATAAGCAGTAACAGTTCCACACAAAGTCCTCATGTGTACTTATTAGGATAATCCCTAAAGCATATCATTCAGTTTATACTGGGGATAGTCAGAAGATAGCTAAGTTTTCAACCACTCTTAAACAAATATTTTTTTTTTTTGATGAGTTTAATTTCACATTTGTAGCATATGCCTTCATTCCCAGCAATAGGACATTTCGTGATAACACCCTAGCTGGACTTCTATCATCAGGCAGTCGGGAGCTTTTAAACCTCATAGTGATATAGGACGTTTCATGATAACACCCTACTGCACTCAAATCATTGGTAGCTACAACCAACATATAGATAGTTCATCTTTATTTTAATTCCACTTAACTTATATCCTTTCTATCACATTCAAACCTTCAGATATTCACAGTACACGTTCAAAAGTTAGGTACTAAGTTACTGCAATTATCTAGAATAACCACTAGGATACTGAATGGATACAGTTTAAAATTTTCGCTTCAATATCAAAGGCTTTACGTGAAGGAATTCATGTTACACAAATATATTTGGAATTACAATGCACTTACGATTCACGTTGGTTATACACATCCAAATTGATCATTACATCTTCAAATCCATGAAATATATACCTTATACAGTTTATTTTAATCAACTAAATAATGCTCGAAAAATAAAAAACTAAGGGATTTATTGATACAAAATAAACATAATTCCATTGCTAGACCAACGACTTCACTCCCCACTTACGAACTTACATTGTCCTCAATGTAAAGTGAGTGTAAATAAGTTGTTGGGAAAGCAATGGTGCACTAAAACAAGTCAAAACAAATACTCGGATGATAGTAAAGGGTGGGTGGGTGGGTCAAAGTTATGACCGTTGTGTGTGCAAATAAAATAAAAGTATGTGGAGTGTGACAGTGTATTGCAAAAGGGTAGATAAACACACCACATAAACTTTTATTGATTTAAAACACACAATATTCCACAGTAGTTGAACTAATAAATGTCACACATTATTTAAAATTTAAAACAGACTAGATCATGATATGAAATATGTGAGAAAGTATTAACTCGAGTCTTTTATACCCAGATCCTCAAGGGTTATTTCAAATCGTTCTAACAACCTAAGTCCAAGAAATGATGCATTTGAATTTTCTCTTTTTTCCCTCGATTTTCGGATAACCACCTAATCATTCCCGTTATAATGACATTCAAACATTCATCCTAAGACTTGGTGAAACAAAATGAAAATCAATCCAAGTATTCGCAAAGTATCATCCAAAGTATGAGTAATTATTATATTTAACATTTTTACGGGCTGCCTCCCGGTAGCGCTTTTAGTTAACGTCGTTTGCTCGACCAAAATGATAAGGATTAACTAATATAATATACTAAACAAAACGGGATACTTCTAACAATTACTCACAAAAGCACGTAACAATTAAGCACATAATCCACTAAAAATAAATGCTTAAGGAGTAAAAGGAAGGATAGTACCGTCATTGACTACATTTATAGTCTATAGCCAGACTTTACCGTGCTTCAGTTTTTAAGGCACTGGTGGTGGGTCATCCTCACGCACCGCATCCGTCTTTAATACCGGTCTCCAACATAGAGCAGACAATTTCCACCAATCCAAACGATTCTTGACCTTTTCCTTTGATTTTCGAGCTTTGGGTTTGCGAGCTTTCATATTATTGCTGAAGTAATCTTCTTCAATTACCTGCGTGTTAGTACAATCCACAGCAAAAAAAAACACAAAGTGTACACACAAGAACAAGATTCTAGTGTAATGCATGGATATTTCAATGAATTGTAAGTGTTGAAGACAACGCTCTCATGATTAACTCCCAAACTTCTCCCTTACTAAAATCGTCAAGAAAACATACATACTTTTTATCCAACTTCATCTTTGTAATATGGATAGAATGTATACCTCCCTTACCCTTGTCATTAGATGAATATGGTAAAGCTTCCTCGAATGACTGTGTTTCATCATTCTGTACCTTTTTCTTCAAAATATGCATTGGATATGGTGTTGCCTTATCTGGTTGAACCGAGATGAATTTGGGTTGAGTTGGATAAGGTTCGGTTTGAATTGGCCCTTTCAAACTTGGTTCCTTCCAACTTGCTTCCAATTCTGATTATTTCTATTTTTATTTTATTTATTAATATTCCCTTGGGCATGATCAAGCCCTCGTTCAGGTGTTTCATCACTAGTTTCATCATTCTCGTATTTCGATTTGAAAATGATACTTGGTCGATTTCCCTGACTGATATGACCGCGTTTACTCTCTACTCTTAACTGCCTTTCGTAAGTGTTTAAATCAGGCCTATAAGGAGTGAGTGGGGCCTTACCACTTCTGGTCATCAACTATCGAAAAATAGAAAAATAACTTGAAATAGATAAAACCTGAATCAGATGGTGTTTCATTACTGATTTCGGCCGTTTTCATAACTCGATTTGACAATTCTTGTGGAATAGAAAATATCGAATAGAAAATAACACGAAATCGATAAAAAAAACCACATTTTTTTTTCTCTCGGTAATTACCGAGTCCACTCGGTATTTACCGAGTGTATTCTTTTTTTTTTTTTAATTGGTATCTTACCAATAGGTAGGTACCAACAAAAATAAACGAACCGCGTTTACTTTCTACTATCGAAAATAGAAAATAACTCGAAATTGGTAGAAGAAGAAAATTGGTAACTAAAAGAAGGTAGATACCAACGGAAAATAAACAAGAAATGTGATAAGAAGAGTGTTGACTTATCCTCGAGAATTTTGAGCTAATACAAGTAGTAACCCTAGACACAAAGAAAGAAATTAGTGACGTTTTCCCCGGCAACGGCGCCAAAATACTGACAGACCTAAACCTAACCTTGGAAACGGCGCCAGAAAGCTGACGGACATTACCTAGGCTATACAGATCCTAACCGGCAGTGTACCGGGTCAAATTGTAGTGCTAGTCTGGTGAGTCAGGTCGTATTCCTCGGGGAAAACATGGTAATTCTTTTAAGTGGGGTTAAACACCAAGAAGCTATTATTAACTCGATCTAAGTCGCAGTTTTATCATTTTCCTCGGGTTAGATAGTTAGATCAGTTAGATTAGTTAGTAATGTTAGAGTTAGATGTTAGTAAAACAGAAAATAAAACAAATAAATACTAATATAATATATATATATATTTTTGGATCTAGCCAAGAATTATGTTACTGAATCAATATCTTTTAGTAGAAATAAATGAGACAGATCTTCCTTTATTCAAGGTGTAAATTATATATGAATCGGTGTACTCCTAAGCTAGACAACTCCTCCTCACACGAGCGTATGAAATTGTCATATGTCTCATCAACTGTCCAATGTCATCCAAAGCATAGGTCACTCCCGTTGTCAGTCAGGCAATGTTTTGGATCTTGATTAAAACAGATAAATTAACGTAATACGATCTTGAGCACAATTTTAATAAGATTTGTTTTTCTAGGACAAATCTGCCCCCGGGTAGGAAATAGGATTCCGTTGTCACGTTTTCACTCGGCCAATTTTACCCTCCGGTCTTTCTATTACGATCTCGTATTCTAATCGTGAGTTGTTAATTCATTAGATTACGTTCAAATAGAAAGAGATTCATTATAATCGGTTTTAATCATTATTACCAGAGTCGATCATTCATTTTACCAAAAGATTAACTAATTGATTCATATCTTGGCTAGATATATTTTTAGTTTAACATAGATATATATATCGATTCTGTCAAAATGTCATGGATTAAACGGCTGGAAGTTTTCCATAATAGCCTTCTGTCAAGATGACAAAATTCTATTACAACCAAATTTAGCCTTTCGATCTAAGCATTTATCAGTTTCTCACATATATAGAAACAAACATATAGATATATAAATATAGAACAACAAAAAGTAAAACTCAATAAAATTACCCGTTTACTTCAGATCTAAGTTGTATTCTTGAAAATAGCAACCTTTCCTCAAAAGCAACTTCTTGATAATCATTTCGAGTATTACAACAATACTACTTTATTTATAAAAAAAAAACATATATATACATACATAGACATATGTATATATACGGGCCCGAAAACAAAATAAAAAGAGAAAAGAGATGAAGAAGGGACATGAAGAAGAGGGAAATGGAAGAAAGGGGAGGAGGTGGAGAAGAGAGATCTTGGCCAAGAGTGGCCAAGATGGGGCAAGGATTTTTTATGGATATGGGGAGGTATTTATAGGGGGAGTTGAGGGAGGTTGTAATGAGGGAGGTGATATTTGAGGGAGATATTTTTGGAGAATATGCTAAGTATATGCCAAGGAATATGCTAAGCATATTCCAAGTTTGTTACAAGCATGTGGGAGGTATTGATGAGTTTGTTATGACTCATCATCATCATCATTAGTTAGCACATGGAGTAACATGCAACAAGTTGAGCCAAAATATCCGGTTCGACCCGAGATATCAACTGTTCGGTAAAAAATTCATAACTTGAGTTGTAGACCTCCGATTGACGTGATTCAAAATGCGTTGGAAAGATCATTTTAGTATCTACAACTTTCATCAAGAACTCTTCCCCAGAAAATGCCTCTAAGTTGGATCAAATTTCCATCGAGAACTGGTTACGGTAGAAGCGCGTAGGAAAAATAATTTGATCCGTTGAACTCGTAAGCTTGTGGCATTTTCTTCTTTCCCTCAAAATCCATCTTTTAGGCTTCAAAACATGTCGTTACGTGGAATCTTGGTCAATATATAATCCTGCAATGAACCACCAAAATACCAAACGTAAATCCGACACGACACTCCGGTTACTAAATCGGTACAAAAACTAATAAAAAACTTATAAAAATACGATAATTTATATAATAACTACTACTTATACATTTGAATAAAACTTAGTAATTTTTACTTGATTTGATACAATAATGCTCAAAATGGTATCAATATTGGGGTAAAATGTCGTAATAATGATCATTAATTTATCTCTCATCACACCGATGTTATTCAAGAGGCTCCGGTTGTCAAGCGGATCGATTTAACACAAACGGTGTAGTTTCAATTAAACTGTGATTTTAACATTATTAAGATCTCGAGTACAAATTTCAATAAGATTCATCTTTCCAGGACAAATCTGCCCCCGGGTAGGAAATCGGGTTCCGTTGTCACGTTTTCACTCGGCCAATTTTACCCTCCGGTCTTTCTATTAACGAGTTCATAAACTAACTACGAGGTGTCAATTCATAATTAGATTATGAATTCTTTCAAATCGATTAGCTACTTCAATTCAAACATAGAAAGAGATTCATTATAACCGATTTTAATCATGATTACCAGAGTCGATCATTCATTTTACCAAAAGATTAACTAATTCAGATTCATATCTTGGCTAGATATATTTTTAGTTATACATAGATATATATATATATATCAGATTCTGTCAAAATGTTATGGATTAAACGGCTGGAAGTTTTCCATAATAGCCTTCTGTCAAGAGGACAAAATTCTATTACAACCAAATTTAGCCTTTCGATCCAAACACTTATCAAATTCTCACATATATATATGGATAGATATAATTATATAGAATAACAAAAAGTAAAACTCAATAAAATTACCCGTTTACTTCAGATCTAAGTTGTATTCTTGAAAATAGCAACTTTTCCTAAAGCATTTTCCTTCGATAATTTTCTCGAGCATTACAACGGTACTACTTTTATTTATAAAAACATATATACATACATAGACATATGTATATACGGGCCCGAAAATAAAATAAAACGAGAAAAGAGATGAAGAACGGAGATGGAGAAGAGGGGAAATGGGAGAGGGAGAGTTCTTCGCCAAAATACTGACAGACCTAAACCTAACCTTGGAAACGGCGCCAGAAAGCTGACGGACATTACCTAGGCTATACAGATCCTAACCGGCAGTGTACCGGGTCAAATTGTAGTGCTAGTCTGGTGAGTCAGGTCGTATTCCTCAGGGAAAACATGGTAATTCTTTTAAGTGGGGTTAAACACCAAGAAGCTATTATTAACTCGATCTAAGTCGCAGTTTTTACTTTTTCCTGGGTTAGATTATGTTAGTAGTTAGATTGTTAGAGTTAGATATTAGTAAAACAGTAAATAAATACAAATAGATATATAGATATATTTTTGGATCTAGCCAAGAATACTTTACTGAATCAATATCTTTTAGTAGAAATAAATGAGACAGATCTTCCTTTATTCAAGGTGTAAATTATATATGAATCGGTGTACTCCTAAGCTAGACAACTCCTCCTCACACGAGCGTATGAAATTGTCATATGTCAAATGTCATCATCCAAGGTCCACAACTGCCCCATGCTAATCTTAGTTAGTCTGAACAGGTACAGTACAAATCTACCCCGGATAAAAGAGGTTATTCCGTTCGTCAGATGGCCGATGTTATTCAAGAGGCTCCGGTTGTCAAGCGGATCGATTTAACACAAACGATGTAGTTTCAATTAAACTGTGATTTTAACATTATTAAGATCTCGAGTACAAATTTCAATAAGATTCATCTTTCCAGGACAAATCTGCCCCCGGGTAGAAATCGGGTTCCGTTGTCACGTTTTCACTCGGCCAATTTTACCCTCCGGTCTTTCTATTAACGAGTTCATAAACTAACTACGAGGTGTCAATTCATAATTAGATTATGAATTCTTTCAAATCGATTAGCTACTTCAATTCAAACATAGAAAGAGATTCATTATAACCGATTTTAATCATGATTACCAGAGTCGATCATTCATTTTACCAAAAGATTAACTAATTGATTCATATCTTGGCTAGATATATTTTTAGTTATACATAGATATATATATATATCGATTATGTCAAAATGTTATGGATTAAACAGCTGGAAGTTTTCCATAATAGCCTTCTGTCAAGATGACAAAATTCTATTACAACCAAATTTAGCCTTTCGATCCAAACACTTATCAAATTCTCACATATATATATGGATAGATATAATTATATAGAATAACAAAAAGTAAAACTCAATAAAATTACCCGTTTACTTCAGATCTAAGTTGTATTCTTGAAAATAGCAACTTTTCCTAAAGCATTTTCCTTCGATAATTTTCTCGAGCATTACAACGGTACTACTTTTATTTATAAAAACATATATACATACATAGACATATGTATATACGGGCCCGAAAATAAAATAAAACGAGAAAAGAGATGAAGAACGGAGATGGAGAAGAGGGGAAATGGGAGAGGGAGAGTTCTTGGCCAAGAGAGTGGCCAAGAGGGGCAAGGAATTATGCTAAGGATGGGGGGGTATTTATAGGATTTTTGGGTAGGTTCGAACCGAGTCGAAACCGAATCGAACTTATTCATTTGTTTGATAAAACGACCATAACTTGAGTTGTAGACCTCCGATTGACGTGACTCAAAGTGCGTTGGAAAGCTCATTTGAAGATCTAAAACTTTCATCAAGGACTCTTCCCCTGAAAATGCCTCTAAGTTGGGTCGCATATTCGTTGAAGATATTTTACGGTATAAGTACGTAGGAAAACCGACCCGTTGAACTTGTAAGCTTGTGGCATATTCTTCCATCCTTCAAAATACCTCGTGTCGTTACGTGGGATATTTTTATGGGCTTGGGCTCCAAGTTTGGTGAGCAAAATATCAAGGATATTTATTTTGTGATCAAATAAATATCCAAGGGAATATGCTTGGAATATTCCCAGAAAATATCCAAGGGAATATGCTTGGAATATTCCCAGAAAATATCCAAGATATTTATTTTGTGGTGTTGGCCGAATCCACTCAGTCAGGCATAACTCTCGTTTCTTCATTCATTCTTCAGTTCCGTCTCCGCAGTAAATCTTATCTTTTTTTACCTGAACACAAAGAAACGAACCGCGAGTAAATCTGACAACAAAAGTTCGTAAACTGCGTTGAATTTTACTGACACTTTTCAGGTTAATATTACAGTCTCTAGTCATGATATTTTTAGATCTATCATACTAGCGGTAAATAAAACCTTTATAAAATATAGTAATTTTCAACACGACAGTCCAATTATTAAATCTATAAAAAAACTTATAAAAATATAATAAAAACACGATAATTTATATAATAATTACTACTCATACATTTTGATAAAACTTAGTATTTATGACTTGATTTGATACATAAATGCTCAAAATGGTATCAATATTGGGGTAAAATGTCATAATAATGATCATAAATTTATCTCTCATCAAGCGCCACCTTCATCTATAAAAGAGAAGGGTTGGCTAACTCTTTTGTACACCATTATTACAAGAGCTAATTGTTATTGAGAAAAATAGAGAGCATCTAAGAGAGAGATTGTAGAGGGAGAAAAAGGTCGACCTAGCAGTCGAATTTTTCTAATAGCAATCCGGGAGTGTTCCGGCAAGGCGTTCTTGTGGATAACTGATAGAGGCCGGACGTTTGGACGGCTTAGGAGAATCTACTTCTACCGGACGGTCAAAGCTTCAATCTTTAAGATCAAGAAAGGTATTATCTTTGTCTTCCATCTTATATGTTTATTGTTTAAACGAAGTCGATCCTTGGATCGGAAATCAAAATTTTAATTTTCCGCTGCGCTACTCGTTTGATTTCCTAACACCTTCTTCCCCAATTGGCCCATCAGTCCACATCCGCATCCAGCCCATCGATCACTTCTAGCCCACCCGCTTCCCCCTAATCCATTTCCCCCCAGCCGGTCCTTCAAGCCCAACAAACCCTTTCCCCACTCCAACACTCTCCTCTCAGTCAACAATCTCCACCTTCTACCCAAACCAGCTCATCTCCGTCTCCCCTTACTTCCCTCATACCTGTCTCTCCCCCCACTTCTCCCCAAATGACCACTTGTGCCCAACATGGAATTTTTAAGCCTCGAAAAATCCTTAACCTTCACACCACGACAACACCCTCTATCTACCCTCTACCCACCAACCCCCATCACGCCCTCCACGACCACAATTGGAAAATGGCCATGAAAGATGAATACGATGCTCTAATTGAAAATAAGACATGGGAATTAGTTCCCCGTCCGACTAATGCCAATGTTATTCGTAATTTGTGGATTTTCAAGAACAAAAAGAAATCGGACGGTTCTTTTGAAAGGTATAAAGCCAGGCTCGGTTGCGATGGCGCAGGTCAACAACCTGGCATTGATTGTGGGGAAACTTTTAGCCCGGTAGTCAAACCGGCAACTATTCGAGCAGTTCTTAGTATTGCATTATCAAAATCTTGGATCCTACATCAATTGGACATAAAATATGCATTTCTTCATGGGAATCTCGACGAAACTGTTTATATACACCAACCTCTTGGTTTTCGGGATCCCGATCATCCGGACTACGTCTGTTTGCTAAAGAAGTCTCTTTACGGATTAAAACAAGCTCCCCATGCTTGGTACCAACGTTTTGCGGATTATGTGGCTCACTTTGGCTTCTCTCATAGCATCTCGGATCATTCCTTATTTATATACCGTCATGGCACCGACATGCCTGACGTGTTCCAACTGGGTGTTCAGTCTAACCGGTAGTGTACCGGATCAACTTTATCCTAGTTGGTGAGTCAAAGTCGTATCCAACAAGGAGTGTATTGGTTAACCACCGATTAGGGTCATATTTTCGATCCAAATCACAATTTTTTGTTTAAAAGATACGTGACACTTGATACAATAAACTCAAATAAAAAATGGAACCAACCAAGATGATGTTTTGTTCCAATGGACCTCTTGACTATGATAGATTTGGTTACCTTCCTTCCTCCCTAAGATGTTTGAGAGTGTTAACCGGTGTGTTCCTTAACTAGCAATCCCCCTTCTTTCGAATGAATGAGATCACTTTATGCCTCCTCCTTGACCTAGGCACCCTAAGTCTAATGATTCGACATGATATGCACTTGAACACAAGCCGAAGCTACCCTCGGATAAGAAACCGAATTCCACTTAAGGTCGGTTTTACCTTCCGATTCTTCTACCTCTTTCCCACACTCAATATATCCTCTCGGTTTCTACCAAATGTGTGAGTGCAAACTAGGGTTAATTACTTCCTAGATTGCTATCAACAATATCAAATAGAAGAAGGCTTAACACTACAAGAAACTTAAATGTAATACTACCAACTCATTCACAATCAAGAGAATCCATCTTCACTTCACATGATCTTGGCAAGTGTGGACTAGCCACTCATAGTTATGAGTTCCAACATATCAAGGTTAGAATTCATAGCAATAAGAACAATTAAATCAAAGTAAAGGCTAAGAATTTTACCAATCACAAGCTAACAAATTGAAAAAGGAAAACTTGCATTTCAATCTTTAAAAGCTCCAATGGAGAGGGTGCACACCAAAGCTACAACCTTATCCAACTAGAGTACATCCAAAGGATCAAAACAAGAATTATTAATGTTTACTCGTGCAATTTAAAAGCTAAAGTTATAACGATTTTGGCTAGAAGAGCCTTGAAAGTGGAAGTGCCTTCAAGTCTAGCGAAAAGTTATTTGTTTTTTTTCTCTTCTCTCGAATGAAGTCAAGAATAAGCTTTAAAACTTGAATTTCGGTTCTTTCGGCGTACGCCGTCTGTGCACTCGTGTCCACCCCTTGTACACTCGGCGTACGCCGACTTTCCAATCTTCACTTAATTCTTTAACTTCTTCAACAAGAAACCTCTCTAAGGCTTGATGGACCACTCCAAGATCTTCCAAAACTAATATCTACCTGGGTATCTGCAAAGCAAAGCCAACAAAACGATACCCCGCATAATTCTGGTAACAAAACTCGGCATAAAAGCCTAAATTACGTATTTAAGTAATAAAAAATTATTTACAACTTTTGATTATTTCATCACATAATTGCATGGATTTGATATAAAAGTGGCACTAAATGCTTAAGAATTGGGATAAAATTACATCATTCGGTTGAATTTCATCAACCACTCCCCACTTAGCTTTTGGTCGCCCTCGAGCAAACAAGCGACAATACAACTCAAGCATACAAAATGGTGCTGTGATTATCAAGAGCAAGTGTCAACGGAATGATGTAATCGAATGACTTTCATGATCACATGGTAGTCAGAGTCTACAAGAGTAGAGTGGTGCGCGTGTGTGCATAATTCGCATCTCTCGCCAAGCAATTCATCATGAAATCAATTTCTTGCAAAGTCACTTTGGTATAGTCTAAAAATACAAGCGTGGACTCACTTTCCACTAATTGAGGCAATAGGATTCCAGGAATAAGTCAAGTAGTTTGCAAAAAGGTTTGTAATGTTCAAGCTAGGGTGGTGGCTAACCGAAGGGTAATCAAGGAAAATCAAAAAGAATTAGGTAAGATAGCAAGAATCTGCACCTTCCTCTCCCTGTCAACTAGTGCTCTGATTAGTTATACCCCATATGAACATCACCAAAGGATTGAAAACTTAAATTCTCAAAATCCACCTTCATTGACTTGCTATTTATTTGAAGGTATTTACGATTCAATCTAGCTCTTTTTAAATTTGAATTTTTGGGATTGGGAGACTAAACTGAATAAACAACAGAAAATTTGAATGGAAAAATTTATTTATTTACTTGTTATATAAAAAAAATAGTGTTGTTGTTGTTGTTGTTGTTTTTTTTTTTTTTTGAAAAAGGAAAACTTTGTCAGTGGGATAACACAAACTCGAGCCGACTAAAATCATCCAACCACTACCCCGCACCATGACCACCCCCACAATCCATAGATACTTGCTACACTTGCGGGAAGCCAAGGGAAAGTAGACCACAATTGGGATAATCGGATTATCATGAGGTTAAATGCGATGGCTAGTTTCGAGTGGGGTCTCGCCACTCTACAAGGTTAAGGTGGGGACAGAAAGGTAATTTATGTACAGGTAGGCCATTTGGATATGGTCGAGTCAAAGTAATGCCAAAAATCATCATCCCTATTCCGATTCCAATGCCTATTATTTGTCTCAAATGAGTGACAAACTTATGTTCTAGACTTTATCAAGATGTTTGCTTGAAAGATTTCACAACGATTTGCAATGCAAGAAAATCAAAATTATGTGTGCATAGGGGTTCATTCTACCCTTTAAGATTAGACATGCATGTTCTCATGTGTCACTCAAGTCACATTTTCCATTTAGTTTGCATAATCTAATGACAACACATTTTCCTCTACACCAGGGGTATTGTACGCTTGTAATGCGTGAAATCAAACAAAGTCTAGGTGTTTCTTGAGTATTTAGTGGCATTTTCCCTCTATCTGACTAACTACGGCTCCACTCCCCACTTACGAACTTGCAATGTCCTCAATGCGAAGTGGGTGCGATGTAGTAGTTAGGAGGGAAGAGAGTAATCAAAATGAGCAATTATGAGACAAAAGAAGATCATACAAAACTGTCGGCGTGAACCGACAAGGACTTTGGCGTACGCCGAAAAAGAAAGTTTGTTACAGAAATATTCGGCGTTTTGCCGGCGTACGCCGAGATGGTCATTCAAGTGCCGAAAATGCTGAAAAGCAAGGGGCTTGGTGATCAAAGCGGCATAGACCGGAAAAACACGAATATGCAGCAAAATGGGGTTTATGGCATAAGAAAGAGTTAAGCACAAATGCCTATAACAAAATAGCAAGCAATACCATAATAGAACAAATAACGTGCCAATCAAGTCCAAACAAGGCCAAGGGAAATGAAAATGTTGTGCTCACAGAAGAGCATTATTACACATCAAGTAAAATTGAAATAAAATAGCGCAAACCAACAGAAATCAACAGGAACTGGGCAAACTACAGGCATGGGACTCTCATTCACCTCACTGGAGGAATGACGGACGTTTTCTAGTGCTATACAATCCTTACCGGCAGTATACCGGGTCAAATCATAGTGCTAGTGTGGTGAGTCAGTGTCGAATCCTCAGGGAAACGTGGTAATTCTTTTAAGTGTGGTTAAACACCAAAGAGCTGTTATTAACTCGATCTAAACCGCAATTTTATAACACATATTACTACTATTCTACTTAACATAAAGTAAATGCGTAATTTAAAAGTTATTCTAATATAATATATATAGATATATAAATATATATAGATGTACATGGATTGTAAAATATATATATTATATATATATATAGATACCAATATATAGTTTATAATAATAGACTAGACAGATAATTTTATAGAATTAGCCAAAGTTTATATAAGTGATTTATACGATCTTTTTCAGTAAACGGAATGTGTTCGATCTTTCCTTTTATATTAGGTCCAATTGAGTAAATGAAACGGTGCACTCCTGAGGTTAACAATTCCTCCTCACACGAGCGTATGAAATTGTCATATGTCCAATTGTCATCAGTTTAATCTCCACAACTGCCCCATGCTAATCTCAGTTAGTCTGAACAGGTACCGAGTACAAATCTACCCCGGATAAAAGAGGTTATTCCGTTTGTCAGACGGCCGATGTTATTCAAAAGGCTCCGGTTGTCAGGTGGATCGATTTAACTTTTCGGTGTTAGTTTCAATTAAACCGTTGATTTTAACATTATTACGATCTTGAGCACAAATTTAATAAGATTCATCTTTCCCAAAACAAATCTGCCCCCGGGTAGGAAATATGATTCCGTTGTCACGCTTTCGCACGGCCAATTTTACCCTCCGGTTTTTCTATCTTTTATCTCATATCCTAACTTCTCTGGTCAGTTCATCGTTAGGTTATATGTTGCGATTCATCTTGGTTAATTACTTCAATCCGAATATTATCAATACGTTGCAAAATAGAAAAAGATTCAATTAACTCAATTTTAGTAAAATTTTACTTTGACAGCATTCCTTTACCAAAAAGATCGAAATAAAACGATTACATAACTTTGGCTAGTTATTAGATTTAGCCTAAAAATATTATAACGACTAAAAAGATAAAAACAAACATAACAAACATAAATACTTAAGAAATTTTACCCGATTACAAATGCTGAATCAGAGGTCGTATTCTTCCGGATAGTACAACAACTTCAACAACACCGAACTTCTGATAATTTCTCGAGCATTACAACAACACTACGATATTATTATTTTTGGCATAAGGCCTATTTACAACTACTAACTAAAAATAAAATAAGAAGGAGATATATATATATATATATATATATGCTATATGTATATATATATATTGGTACACTCCGTCTGTTGCATCTGAGGCTCCTTTTATAGAAAATTGGATTGAGGCCGGACCGGGCCGGGTTTGGGTCGGACTGGGCCGGTGTAATCATCACATTCATCTCCCTTAATTATCCAATTTTCGGATATAATTATATAATTTGGAATAAAACTTCTAAAATTCATATCTCGAGTTCTGGATCTCCAAACAACATGATTCAAGAGGCATTGGAAAGCTCTCGGAAAAATCTACAACTTTCATGAAGGACTCTTCTTCAGAAAATGTCGTTTTGATGAGCCATTCGTTTGTCGAAAATATTTCTCGATTACCAATAAATCAAATCGATTAGCCACTTGACCACTTCGATTGACCACTTCACCACTTAAGCAATTCGATTGACCACTTAAGCTCGTGACACTCTCTAAATCCTTTCAGAGATATAATTATACTTCAAAATGTCGATTCTCGGGGTCTTGGCTTATACATCTGCAATAAAATACCACAAATACCCACGTAAATCTGACACGACATTCCGATTTACTAAAATCGGTACAAAATGATAACTTTTTACTATTATTACTAAGTTTTACTACTAACTACTCTAAATTATAAAGATTAACATTTCATACTATTTATATCATAATTTCATATATTTTATATAGAATTCGTTGATAAAACATAATAATATAACATATATTTAATCATATAAAAGTAGTATATCAACTACTCCCCACTTAGCTTTTGATCGTCCTCGAGCAAAAATAAGCGGTAATAAAAGATAATATAATTGATCGATTATAATTTTTAATGTAATTTATATTGTCAATATTATAAATATATTACTTATTCTAATTTA
>CM044903.1:27176468-27249976 GCA_024500145.1 Gentiana dahurica var. dahurica
TCTGCTTTTTCAATTTGTCGGGGGATCAATCAGTAGCATTACTTCTTCTTTCAGTGTGATTCCTTCTCCCTCCACAAATAACTTTACTCTGTGGCCATTGGCTATAAAAGTCGTATTTCCATCAGTTAGTTCAACAGCTCCAGATTTGTAAACCCGTGTTACTTTAAATGGACCTGTCCATCTTGATTTAAGCTTACCTGGAAACAACTTTAAACGTGAATTGTACAAGAGCACTCGATCACCTACATGGAACTCACGCTTAAAGATTCTCTTATCATGGAAAGATTTCGTGCGTTCCTTGTAGATTCGAGCATTTTCATAAGAATCGAGACGAAATTCTTCTAGTTCTGTTAATTGAAGCAATCTATGATCACCGACAGCCTTAGGATCGAAATTCAGAAATCTAATAGCCCAGAAGGCTCGGTGTTCTAACTTAACTGGGAGATGACAAGACTTACCAAAGACTAGCTTATAGGGAGAACAACCAATTGGTGTTTTAAAAGCTGTTCTATACGCCCATAATGCATCATCTAATTTAACTGCCCAGTTTTTACGATTTGAATCCACTGTTTTTCCACGATTCTTTTGATCTCTCTATTCGACACCTCTACCTGTCCACTGGTTTGCGGATGATAGGGCGTTCCTAATTTATGCGTTACACCATATTTTTCAACTATCTTAGTAAATGGTCTATTGCAAAAGTGTGACCCTCTATCACTAATGATAGCCCTCGGAATGCCATATCTGGTAAATATATTCTTTTTAAGAAATCGTATGACAACTTTGGTATCATTAGTGGGAAGAGCTTCAGCTTCTACCCATTTTGAAACATAATCTACCATTACAAGAATAAATCTTTTTCCAAAAGATATAGGGAAAGGTCCCATGAAATCTATACCCCAAACATCAAATAACTCACATTCTAAAATAGGTTGCATAGGCATTTCATGTTTTTTAGATATATTTCCCCATTTTTGACATGATTCACAAGATTTAACATACTTATAAGCATCTCTATATAGTGTAGGCCAATAAAAACCACATTGTAAAACTTTAAAAGCAGTTTTCCAACCTCCATGATGACCTCCTGCCTCACGATCATGACAAAAGGATAAAACACTTAAAATTTCATTATCAGGCACACATTTTCTGATTATCCCATCCGAACATTTACGGAAAAAGGTCTGGTTCCTCCCAGTAATAAAATTTTAAGTCATAAAAGAACTTCTTTTTCTGCTGCCAAGTCCAATGAGACGGAATATAATCACAGGTTAAGTAATTAATGATATCTCCAAACCAAGGTGACATTTCCTTAGAATGAATTCTATTCTTTAATAACTGCATGGTTGAAGGAGTATCTATTCTAAATAGTTGTTCATCAGGAAATGAATCTTTAATTTCATTTCCTATTTCTTCATCATTTTCCATTCTACTTAGATGATCTGCTACTACATTCTCACTTCCTTTTTTATCTTTAATTTCAATATCAAATTCTTGAAGTAAGAGAATCCATCTAAGAAGACGAGGTTTAGCATCTTTCTTACTCAGTAAATACTTCAGTGTTGAATGGTCTGTATAAATTATTACCTTAGAACCAACAATATACGATCGAAACTTATCTAAGGCAAAAATCACAGCCAACAGTTCTCTTTCTGTAGTTGCATAATTTAGTTGAGCAGTGTTTAATGTGTGAGATGCATAGTAAATAGCTTTGAGAATTTTGTTATATCTTTGACCTAAAACAGCTCCTACAGCTAAATCACTTGCATCACACATAATCTCAAACGGCAAACTCCAGTTTGGTGCTACTAAAATTGGTGCAGTAGTTAATCTCACTTTTAGGGTCTGAAAAGCTTCCATACATTTACTATCAAAGTTAAAAGGTACTTCTTTTTTCAAGCAAATGACTTAGAGGCTTTGCTATTTTTGAAAAATCTGCAATGAATCTTCTATAAAATCCTGCATGTCCCAGAAATCCTCTTAGAGTTCTTAAATTAACTGGTGGAGGTAATTTTTCAATTACTTTGACTTTAGCTTTATCAACTTCAATACCTTATTCAGAGATTCTATGACCTAAAACAATTCCTTCTGATACCATTAGATGACATTTTTCCCAGTTTAGTACTAGATTGGTATCTTCACAGCGTTGTAACACTCGTTCTAAGTGTAACAAACAAACATCAAATGAGTCTCCGTAAACACTAAAGTCATCCATAAAAATTTCTAAGAATTTCTCAACCATATCAGCAAATATAGCCATCATACACCTTTGAAACGTAGCTGGTGCATTACATAAACCAAACGGCATTCTTTTATAAGCAAAAGTTCCATAAGGACAAGTGAAAGTAGTTTTTTCTCTATCTCCTGCTGCAATGAATATCTATAAATATCCCGAATAACCATCTAAGAAACAAGAATACTTATGTCCACTTAAACGCTCCAACATCCGAACTATGAATGGAAGTGGATGATGATCTTTCTTAGTATGATCATTTAGTTTTCTAAAATCAATGCACATTCGATAACCTGTAATCTCTCTTGTCGGAATCCATTCATTCTTTTCATTCTCTTTCACTGTGAAACCTCCTTTCTTTGGTACCACTTGAATTGGACTTACCCATTCACTATCTGATATGGGAAAAATTATCCCCATTTCTAATAGCTTAATGACCTCTTTCTTAACAATTAACTGCAAATTTGGGTTGAGGCGGCGTTGCGGTTGAATACAAGGTTTAGCATCTTCCTTCAAAATTATCTTATGAACGCAAATCTCAGGGCTAATACCTCGAATATCGGCAACTGTCCATCCAAAAGATTTCTTATGCTTTTTCAACATTCCAAGTAATTGATCTTCTTGTTGCTTAGTTAAAGATGATGAAATAATAACCGGTAATAGATTATTAGTTTCAAGAAAAGCATACTTTAGATTTAAAGGTAACGGTTTCAATTCCAGATTCTTAGGTGGATCTTCCAGTGATGGTTTAAGAACTGGTCCTTCTAGTTCTAATTCCAAATACTTATGCCATGATGGTTTAAAAGTAAAACTTCCTTTATCTAGAGAAAGGATTATCTCTTTCATTTCGGTGTCTTTCTCATCTTCCTTATAGATAGACAGAGTTAAGCATTCTTCTAATATGTCTTCAAAAGTTGGTAACTGAATATCATAGACAGAATGAATATCTTCTATAAAAGAACATGATTCTGGTGATCTGTATGGATGGTCCATAGCTTTGAAAATATTGAAAGCAACTTCATCTTCATTGACTCTCAGAATTAACTCTCCTTTCTGGACATCTATTAAAGTTCTTCTTGTATCTAGAAATGGTCGACCTAAGATAAGTGGCGCTGAATATCCTTCTTCCATTTCCATAACTACAAAGTCTACTGGAAAATAGAACTTGTCTACTTTAACCAATACGTCCTCAATAATTCCTTTAGGGTATTTAATCGATCTATCTGCCATTTGCAGAGTCATTTCAGTCTTCGTAAGCTTTCCTATGCCTAGCTTTCTATAATCCTCATAAGACATGAGATTTATACTAGCTCCAAGATCACATAAGACCTTCTTAAACAGAAATCCTCCAATTTCACATGAGATGGTAAAACTTCCAGGATCTTTCAGTTTAGGTGGTAACTTATGCTGCAAAACTGCAGAACATTCTTCATTTAGGCATATATTCTCATATTCCTCTAATTTTTTCTTGTTTGATAGAATATCCTTCAGAAACTTTCCATAAGCAGGCATACTAATTAGAGCTTCGATAACAGGGATATTAACATGAATATGACGAAAAGTATCAAGAAAACGAGCATACTTCTGATCAGTTTTAATCTTTTTAATTTGATCTTTAGGTGGGTAAGGTAAAGATTCTAAATCTATAACCTTTGATCCCAAAGTCATTTTCTCTTTTCCTTTCTCCTTAAACTTTTGAGTATTACTTGATCGCCAAGTATCATGATCTTGAGTTTTTTCTTTTAAAACATTCTCTGAATCAATCTCTACTTCAGATTCCTTTAGTTCTTCTTGTTTTTCATCCTTGTTTTCATTATCTTCTATTCTAACATGTTCCTTAAATAAAGTCCTTAAATCTTTATCCATGGGATCTTTCAAAATCCTAGGGATTTTTACCCATTTTTCACCTTCATTCTCAGGTTCCAAACTTCTATTCCTTTTCAAGAAATTCTCTATAATTTCTTCTTCCTCATCAGTGAATTCAAGTTCATCTTTAGTTTCATCATTTTTTCCATCTAAATCATTTTCTACTTCATTACTACCACAGAGTTTTCTACTTCTCGTAACTACAACATTTACCTCTCTTGGGTTTCTTTTAGTATTGCTTGGTAATCCTCCAGGAGGTCTACTGTTATTACGTTCACCTTCCCTACTCAAATGATCTTCCATATTCCTTAATAAGGCTTCTATCGTTCTCATTCTGGTATCATGTCCACTCATAGATGTTTTCATTGAACTCAAATCCTTAGAGACTGTACCTATAGAAGTCATCATTGTTTCCATATTCTTAGCTTGCGTAGATACTACACCCATCATATTTTCCATTAGTTTTTCCCATTTTTCAACTCCTTCTGCAGGTTGAGTTGAACTTTGAGTTACTGGTATACTTTGAGTAGTATGTTGAGGATAGGATCTAGGTAATGATTGTAAATTCTGATTAGATGTATTTTCTTGATAAACTTGATTATTATTCATATTCCTATACTGAATTGGATATGGCGGTTGTCCTTGCTTACTAGGGTTTTCAGACCATCGAAAAGTAGGGTGATCTCTTCTAATAGCATTAAACGAGTTTGAATATGCATTGTTCAAATTCCTATGCTGCTGAAGAAAACTCACCTCCTCTCTTGAATATCCTGTTGGTTCTTCGATCCCTATTGACATATTATCCTGATTTGAGTATTCAGTTGGTGTACTATTTTCTGAACTTTGGTTTTTGTTCGATTGTAGGCCATCAAATTTCCTACTCAAATTTTCTAAATGTGCTAGAACTTCCGTATTAGATGTACATTCTCCTGCAAAAGCTACTATTCTGGTGCTAGAACCGGTTTCCCACATTCTGTTATTTTTGGAAATCTTTTCTATAGCATCGTAAACTATTTGAGCTTCACTCATCGTTAAAGAACCACCACATGCATGATCTACATCTGCACGTGAATCTTTTCTTAATTTACGACAGAAAAGTTGAATTTGCATATCTAAGGAATAACCATGGTCGGGACAGGCTCTTAACAATTTTTTAAATCTTTTCCAGGCATTCCCAAGCGTTTCTTCAGATCCCTGTCTAAAGTTAGCAACCTCGACTTTTAATTCCAAATTTCGTCCTGGAGTGAAATATTGTTTCAGAAATTCAGTTTGAATATCCTCCCAACTAGTAAGTGAATGATGTGGAAGAGACATAAACCAATCTCGGGCTCGTCCTTTTAAAGAAAAAGGAAACATAGTCATCCTCGTTAGTTCCTTATGAGCTCCTTGACTTTTGGCTGTATTGCACAGTTCTTCAAAAAGATAGAGATGATGATGTGGATCTTCATCATCCTCTCCTAGGAATTGGGCTCTTGCGTCAATTAAACCAAAAAGATGAGATTTAATTTCGAAATTATTCGCTCCTTCATTGGGTAAAAGTATGGGATTATTAGGTCTCGGGTTTGGTGGGTTTTAGTACCAATTTTCTTCTTCTTATGGTTTGATCACAGATAGGTCTCGGGTTTGGTGGGTTATTACGATTATTCTGGTTCCGATCTTGATTATTTCTATTATTATTATGATTTTGATTATTATTAGGGTTAACAGGGTTTTGTCCATGCCCTGGAGCATGATCTAGCCTCTGTTCATTTGTTTCATCACTAGTTTCAGCCATTTCTGTATTTTGATTAGAAGATGATTCCGTTGGAGATTTTCCAAGGATTCCTAAGCTGGTTTGACCACGTTTACTCTCTATTCGTAACTTCCTTTCGTAAGCGTTTATGTCAGGCTTATAAGGAGTAAGTGAGGCTTTACCGCTTCTGGTCATCAACTAACGAAAATAGAAAAATGCTCGAGTTTTATAGAAGAAGAAAATTGGTACTAAAAGAAAGTAGATACCAACGAAAAATAAAATAGAAATGAGATAAGAAAAGTGTTGATTTATTCTCGAGAATTTTGAGCTAATACAAGTAGTAACCATAGACACAAAGAAAGAAATTAGCGACGTGTTCCCCGGCAACGGCGCCAGAAAGCTGACGGACGTTTTCTAGTGCTATACAATCCTTACCGGCAGTGTACCGGGTCAAATCATAGTGCTAGTGTGGTGAGTCGAGTGTCGAATCCTCAGGGAAACGTGGTAATTCTTTTAAGTGTGGTTAAACACCAAAGAGTTGTTATTAACTCGATCTAAACCGCAATTTTATAACACAGATTACTATTATTCTACTTAACATAAAGTAAATGCGTAATTTAAAAGTTATTCTAATATAATATATATAGATATATAAATATATATAGATGTACATGGATTGTAAAAAATATATATATATATATATATATATATATACCAATATATAGTTTATAATAATAGACTACACAGATAATTTTATAGAACTAGCCAAAGTTTATATAAGTGATTTATACGATCTTTTTCAGTAAACGGAATGTGCTCGATCTTTCCTTTTATATTAGGTCCAATTGAGTAAATGAAACGGTGCACTCCTGAGGTTAACAATTCCTCCTCACACGAGCGTATGAAATTGTCATATGTCCAATTGTCATCAGTTTAATCTCCACAACTGCCCCATGCTAATATCAGTTAGTCTGAACAGGTACCGAGTACAAATCTACCCCGGATAAAAGAGGTTATTCCGTTTGTCAGACGGCCGATGTTATTCAAAAGGCTCCGGTTGTCAGGCGGATCGATTTAACTTTCTGGTGTTAGTTTCAATTAAACCGTTGATTTTAACATTATTACGATCTTGAAATTTAATAAGATTCATCTTTCCCAAAACAAATCTGCCCCCGGGTAGGAAATAGGATTCCGTTGTCACGCTTTCGCACGGCCAATTTTACCCTCCGGTTTTTCTGTCTTTTATCTCATATCCTAACTTCTCTGGTCAGTTCATCGTTAGGTTATATGTTGCGATTCATCTTGGTTAATTACTTCAATCCGAATATTATCAATACGTTGCAAAATAGAAAAAGATTCAATTAACTCAATTTTAGTAAAATTTTACTTAGACAACATTCCTTTACCAAAAAGATCGAAATAAAACGATTACATAACTTTGGCTAGTTATTAGATTTAGCCTAAAAACATTATAACGACTAAAAAGATAAAAACAAACATAACAAACATAAATACTTAAGAAATTTTACCCGATTACAAATCTTTGAATCAGAGGTCGTATTCTTCCGGATAGTACAACAACTTCAACAACACCGAACTTCGATAATTTCCTGAGCATTACAACAACACTACGATATTATTATTTTTGGCATAAGGACTATTTACAACTACTAACTAAAAAATAAAATAAGAAGGAGATATATATATATATATATATATATATATATATATATATATATATATATATATATATATATATATATATATGTATATATATATTGGTACACTCCGTCTGTATCCGAGGCTCCTTTTATAGAAAATTGGATTGAGGCCGGACCGGGCCGGTGTAATCATCACATTCATCTCCCTTAATTATCCAATTTTCGGATATAATTATAAATTTGGAATAAAACTTCTAAAATTCATATCTCGAGTTCGGATCTCCAAACAACATGATTCAAGAGGCATTGGAAAGCTCTCGGAAAAATCTACAACTTTCATGCAGGACTCTTCATCAGAAAATGTCGTTTTGATGAGCCATTCGTTTGTCGAAGATATTTCTCGATTACCACTAAATCAAATCGATTAGCCACTTGACCACTTCGATTGACCACTTGACCACTTAAGGAATTCGATTGACCACTTAAGCTCGTGACACTCTCTAAATCCTTTCAGAGATATAATTATACTTCAAAATGTCGATTCTCGGGGTCTTGGCTTATACATCTGCAATAAAATACCACAAATACCCACGTAAATCTGACACGACATTCTGATTTACTAAAATCGGTACAAAATGATAACTTTTTACTATTATTACTAAGTTTTACTACTAACTACTCTAAATTATAAAGATTAACATTTCATACTATTTATATCATAATTTCATATATTTTATATAGAATTCGTTGATAAAACATAATAATATAACATATATGTAATCATATAAAAGTAGTATATCAAGGAACCACCAACCGGATCGACAGGGAGCAAACCACCTCGTGTGTTCTTGCTTGGGAATATCTCATCCAGCGGGTCGATGGGGACGCGGGCACACAACTGGGTAATCAACCAAGGAAAGGGAAGCACGATCTCAGCGTGAGCACAAGCAGTAGCAGAAAATTTAATGATAGAATCATGGATGAGGCAACCCTAGTTAACAGGAACATGAGTCATGATAGCATACAGCGGCAGAAGGAAATACGCGGGAGTTGATGAAATGTTTGATAGCGCGCATCTCCTTCAAGAGATCAAGAACAGTCGGCTCATGTGGTATACTACCCCGTTGAGGGAAAAAGTTGGTCATAGCTTCAGAAGCTTTGCGGCAGAAATTAACGGGGTTTTGGAGGTTCCAGGCAACCTCATAATGCATGGCCGGATTCTCATTGAAATAACCAAGATTAAAGACATTGTTAATCAGCTGAGAGTCGAATAGAATGGTTACCCCGCGAATCTTGAGAGTATTGGTTGGTTTCTCATGAAGGATGGTGGCGGTGAGCATGGAGTAGAATTCTCGGACTTGGGTGATGTTTTCATAGCCACGAGGCGGTTCAGAAAAATGCTGCCACAGTTGGTAGGCTATGCGTACTTCCATAGCTGGTGAGATCTTACGATGAGTAAGCTCATTCTCAAGGAGTGGAGGGGCATCGCCAAAGTAATCGGTATGGCAAGCAACCACGGTGGCCGCAATGGTGGCACGCCGAGTAGGGTAGTTTTCATCATAACGGGGTGGTGATTGGGAGGGAGAAGATGGGGAATACATGATGGTGAGAGAAAGAGAGGGGGATGACTAATGGTGGTAGGGTTTTTTTTTTTATGGAGTTATGATGAAAAAGGTGCAATAAAGTCGGAATTCACTAGCCTGGCGAGAATTCGGCGTACGCCGAATTAATAGGGTCGGCGTGCCCCGGTCAAAAAGTGGTATGTGCCCTAGATTCCTGAATTGATTTTGAATGGTGCAGAAAAGTGTGATGTGCAAAGTCATGTTAGAAAATTCGGCGTACGCCGACTTACCAAATGTGGAAAATCGGCGCCCCCCGAATATCTCTACATTCCATCAAAGGGTGCAATTCTGTGTATCTCATGTATCTAGAATTACCAAACACTAAGCAAGGATCTAGGAACAAGTATGGCAATCATGGATATCAAACAACTCTCAAATTAAGCACACAAATCATTCCACAAGAAAATATCATATAAGAGCACGTCACAAGTTCAGACAAAAGATCCCCCAAAATAAAACTAGATATGAAAATAAATGGTCTTAATGCCACTAGAAATGAAATAACAAAGCTGCAAATAGTTATAAAAAAAGTACATAAAATAGTCCACGTGCAAACTAGGCAACCAACAACAAAGATAGAAACAGTTTTGACAAATCCTCACACATCTCTCAAGAATCAACAAATGGATCAAAAGAATCATCATCATCATCCTCCATGCCTTTCTCCATCATCGCAGAAAAAGAATTCAGACTCAACCCCAAATTTTGAGCACCACCAGGATTGGCTGTCATAAACTTAGCGGAAGTAGAAGGAAAGGGGTCCAGACCGCTTCGCGCATCAACAACAGATTTAACCACAGTGCTATCCAAACTCATGCCAGAAAATCCCGCACTCAATGGTCCTGTGCAGAACGGCGCCTGGGGAGGCTCAGAATGCACTGGCTCAGAATCTGTACCTGTAGCAGAAAAATCAAACACACCACCAAAAGGGTTTACAGAAGGGGCAGACCAACGGTGTGGGGTATGGATAGGTACAGCTGGGACCCAAGGAGGCAGAGTATAAGGAAACTCTTGACAGGAGGGAAAGTTTTCTGGGCGAAGCCTAGCGTTTGGGCACATAGAAAAAAGTAAAGCATTCTGACTACGAAGACCGGACCGAATGTCATTTTCCCATAAAAGGTTCATTTCCGCTAATTGAGTTTGATTGGTACTCAAAGCCACTTGACCACCCCGAAGGATTGCTATTTCAGAATCTAGGTGGTGGAGCATACCCATCACAGATGAATCACCCATGGGTGCAGAAGGGTCAGTGGGAAATGCTCCGGTGGGCTCACTACCAGGTGCAGGGGTGTCCTTAATATTTGAACCAATCTTAATGTGGCAAGGAGGCATCAACACATCACCGGGAAACTCGAGTACATGCTGATCGGCACACAAACCAGAAATGAGATGAGGAAATGGAGCAAGTCTTGTCTTATTCTGTTGGTGAGCAAAGTCGAAGATTTTCTTAAAGATGATTTCACCGATGTTAACAAAGATGTTATTGAAAACGGCATAGGTAAGGCAAGCATCGGTAGCATTGAAAGCATGAACATGGCTAGATGGTTGAACATTAAAGGTTAAGAAATGTTTCATGACTTTCACATCCTTAGAAGCATCACCAAAATTAAAGTGACCTTGGAACCAAACTCCGGAGGGACAAAGGAAATGTCTTTCCTCCTCAGCTTTTTCATAAGTCTTGGTACCAGGCGCAAGCTCACAAACTTGCTCGAATGAGGGGGTGTCGGGTGATGGAGGCAAACCGAAAAAAATCATTCATGGCTTCTGGTGAAAAAGGAATATCGGCACCTCTAACAGTGACAAACCCTACGTCAAGATGTTCCTCATCAACTACGATGGTGGAAAGCATAGCATAAAATTCGGCAACCAAAGTAGAATTAAAATGCTCAGTTAGCTCAATGACTAAATTTTCCAGTGATTTTTCGAAATGATGTCCTTAACCGTTTGACTAACTGCATGGCTCTCTCTACCATGAATGAACGATCATGAAAATAAGTTTGAAAAGCCTTAGTGGCATTGTCGGGCATGAAACTGGAAAATTTGCCGGCTTTTTTCGACTTTCGTTAAGACACGATTGGGCACGACAATGATTCCTGTGGATAGAGGTGTAGGTGACTTAACACGACCGGATTTACGCTTTTTCCTAGCCTCAGGTTGTCTCTTAGGATTATCCATGGCTATAGGTGGATGGTGGTGGTAAGACAACAATTTGTAGTTATAAAAACCAACTTTGAACTCAAGACATGCTTGAAAAAGAATTAAAATTTCAAGAGAAAGAACAATCTTGAGAAAAACATCAAAGTTATTACCTTTGTTGTCTTAGACCGCCGGAAAAGATAGAGATAGCCGGAAATTGGGTTGCACACCTTAGAGAGAAACCCAACTCCTAGAGTTCTTCAATTGCTCTAATGGAAGAGGTCTTTGGTATGGTGGTGGAAAGAATGAAATTAGGGAGAGGGGAGTGGGTTAGAGAGGAAGTCATGGATTTGAGAAGGTGTTAGTAGGTGAAAGGTTATGATTTTTGGGTGTGAAAACCGATGGTTAGGAGTTAATAGGAGAGAGGGAAAAGCTAAAAACCGTCTTAAAATTCAAACCGTCACAGTCGGCGTACGCCGAAAAAGTTTTCGGCGTTGGGTTTGGAACGCCGAAACTCTCTGTATCAAATTTGAAAACTCCACTCACATTCAGCGTGCACCAAATCTTAATTCGGCATTCACCCCTAAATGCCAGAACTCTCTGTTTTTCCAAAAGTTTATTCTTCTCTTAAATTCTCTCTCGAACTCATCAAAACTTTCTCTACAATGAGTTATTGGTTCAAAAATTATCAATTGCGGGTTGCCTCCCGGTAGCGCTTTTGTTTAACGTCGGTAGCTCGACAAGATTATACGGTAGAAACAAATGGAATTATACAGATCATCAATTAAGGTCACTACCACCAATTATTCACATAAGCACATAACAAATACGCTATACAACCAACTGAAAGATAGTGCTAACTGAATAAAAGGAAAGATAGTGCCCGAGGTTGCTATAGTTATAGTCTATAGCATAGACTATGCACTGCTTCAGTCTTGAACAGAATCAAAGAGGTACAAGACCTCCTTGTTTGTGGGGATGCCTTCCTCTTCTACAAAAAGTTTCACTCTATGCCCGTTTGCCAAGAACGAAGTCTCACCATCTGTCAATTCAACTGCTCATGATGCGTGTGCTTTCACAACTGTGTATGGTCCTCGCCACCTAGACTTTAACTTACCTGGAAAAAGCTTCAAACGTGAATTGTACAAGAGGACTCTATCACCCATATGGAACTCACGACGGAAGATTTTCTTATCATGAAAAGGTCTTCGTGCGTTCCTTATAGATGCGAGAGTTCTCGTAAGAATCTAAACAAAATTCTTCCAAGGCGTTGAGTTGGACTAACCGGTGTTCTCTCACACTTTTGGGATCGAAGTTGAGAAATTTAATGGCCCAATCAGCACGGTGTTCCAAATCAACAGGTAAGTGACATGACTTCCCAAAGACGAGTCTATACGGGGAGCAACCAATTGGTGTTTTATAAGCTGTGCGATAAGCCTATAATGCATCATCCAGCCTCACTGACCATGTCTTGATGTTGGTATCAACCATCTTTTCAATAATCCTCTTTACCTTTCGGTTCGATACCTCTACCTGACCGCTAGTCTTATGTTTCACGCCATACTTCCCCATAAGCTTGGTAAATGGTTGATTACAAAAGTGTGAGACTCGATCACTAATGATTGCCCGAGGAGTACCATATCTCATGAAGATGTTCTTTTTAAGAAATTTCATCACCACTCCGGCATCATTGCTGGGAAGGGCTTGGGCTTCAACCTATTTTGAAACATAATCGACCATTACTAAAATAAATAGATTACCAAAGGAGTTGGGAAATGGCCCCATGAAATCTATGTCCCAAACGTCAAATAGTTCGCATTCCAAGATAGGTTGCAAGGGCATTTCATGTCTCTTGGAGACATTTCCCCACTTCTGGCATGATTCACAAGACTTGGAAAAATGGTGTGCATCTTTGTAAATTGATGGCCAATAGAAGCCGCATTGCAAAACCTTGTAGGCTGTTTTCCATCCTCCAGGGTGTCCACCCACTTCTTTTCCATGGCAAAATGATAATATACTCGAAATTTCACTATCGGGAACACATCTTCTTATTATACCCATCGGCACATCTCCGGAATGAATCTGGTTTCTCCCAGTAGAAGAATTTCAAGTCATGGAAATTTTTTTTCTTCTTCTGCCATGTCCAAGAAGGGGGGATGTATCCGCAAGAAAAATAATTTACGATGTTACCTAACCATGGCGAATTTGCTTTTGACTTTGGCTTGGTATCAAGAAGTTGCAATGTTGTTGGAGCGTCAATTACCATAAGTTGCTCATCTGGGAAAGTGTCTTGTATCTCTCTCCGCTTCCCAGCTTCTTCAGTGTGCTCCAATCTGCTCAGATGATCTGCCACTACATTCTCACTGCCTTTCTTGTCCACAATAGTGATATCAAATTCTTGTAGTAGCAAAATCCATCGCAAAAGTCATGGCTTCGCATCCTTTTTGCTCAATAGATATTTCAATGCCGCGTGGTCTGTGTGTACAATCACCTTGGAGCCTACTAGATAAGATCGAAACTTGTCTAGAGCAAACACTATTGCTAATAGCTATTTCTCAGTTGTGGCATAATTCACTTGCACAGAATTCAAGGTGTGTGAGGCATAGTAGATTGCCTTCAAGATCTTACCATGGCGTTGCCCTAGTACCTCTCCAACTGCTAAGTCACTTTCATCGTACATTAGCTCAAATGGCATAGACCAATCCGGTGCGACCAAGACAGGTGCACTTATCAACTTCTTCTTTAATGATTCAAAAGCTTCCATGCACTTGTTGTCAAACACAAAAGGTGTGTCCTTTTCTAACAAATGGCTAAGAGTCTTGGCTATTTTTGAAAAGTCCGCAATGAAGTGTCTGTAAAAACCTGCATGTCCAAGAAATCCTCTTAACGTCTTCAAATTAACTGGCGGTGGTAGCTTTTCAATCACTTGGCTTTATCGACCTCCATCCCTTCTTCATAAATTATGTGGCCTAACACTATACCATTCGACACCATCAAATGGCATTTCTCCCAGTTCAAAAATAATTTGGTGTCCTCACATCTCTGCAAAACCTTCTCCAGATGACTCAGACACTCATCAAAAGAATCTCCAAATATGCTGAAATCATCCATGAATATTTCCAGAAATTCTATGTCAGAAAAATAGCTGTCATGCATCTCTGGAATGTAGCAGGGGCATTGCACAAACCAAATGGCATACGTTTATAAGCAAAGGTGCCATAGGGGCAAGTGAAAGTTGTCTTCTCCCGATCTCCCGCTGCAATGAATATCTGTAGATATCCCGAGTAACCATCTATAGAGCAGTAAAATTTGTGCCCGCTCAATCGTTCCAACATTTGCACTATGAATTGGAGCGGGTAGTGGTCTTTCTTAGAATGGTAATTCAATTTCCGAAAATCAATGCACATGCGGTATCCAGTTACTTCTCTTGTCGGGATCAACTCATTTTTATCATTCGCCTTCACTGTAAAACCTCCCGTCTTCGGCACCACTTGTGTTGGACTCACCCATTCACTGTCTGAGATTGGAAAAATAATGCCCATCTTTAAAAGCTTAATCACTTCCTTCCCGATGACTTCTTGCATGTGTGGATTTAGTCTGCGTTGTGGTTGGATACATGGTTTTGCATCATCATTGAGTATGATCTTATGCACACAAATATCGGGACTGCCTTGTATATCCGCAATACTCTAGAATGCTTTCTTATGCACTCTGAGCATTCTCAACAACTTATCTTCCTGCAAATTGGTTAGTGACAAAGAAATAATAACAGGAAGCAACTTATCATCTTCAAGAAATGCATATTTAAGGTTAGAGGGAAGTGGTTTCAACTCGAGATCTCTCGGTGGCTCAATGATTGAGGGTTTCAGTATTGGTCTGGTGAGTTCCAATTCCAAGAATTTATGCCAAGGTTGTTTGACAAAGCTTCCTCCTGCATTCAAATGAAATAGTTCTTCAAGCAGCTCCTCGTCTTCCTCCTCTTCATCATAAATGGAACACGACAGGCATTCTTCCAACTTGTCCTCGAATACCTGCACGTTAGTTTCCTCCAAAGACATAGGGGACATAGCTTCAACAAAAGAACAAGAATCATGCAAAATATATGGGTGCTTCATAGCCTTAAAGACATTGAAAGTTACTCTATCCTCATTCACTCTCAAAATCACTTCACCTCGCTGGACATCAATTAGGGTTATAGCTGTGGCTAAGAAAGGTCGACCCAAAATAAGGGGTGTAGAATAGCCAGACTCTATTTTCATTACTACAAAGTCCACGGGGAAGTAGAACTTGTCAACCTTGACTAATACATCTTCAATGACTCCTTTTGGACGCTTAATGGACCTATCAGCAAGTTGAAGAGTCATCTATTTATTCTTAAGTTGACCGATTCCTAACTTGACATAATCCTCATAAGACATTAGGTTAATGCTTGCACCGAGATCACACAACACCCTCTAAAACAAGAAGCCTCCAATCTCACACGGGATAGTAAAACTCCCGGGGTCTTCACGTTTAGGGGGTAGTTTATGTTGCAAAACGGCGGAGCATTCTTCATTTAAAATCACTTTCTCGTACTCTTGAAGACGTTTTTTATTAGAAAAGAATGTCGTTGAGAAACTTCCCATAAACATGCATATTCAATAAAGCTTCTATAACAGGGATGTTAACTGTAAGATGGCTAAAAGTCTTAAGAATTGTGCATACTTTTTGTCTACTTGCATCTTTTTAACTTGCTCCTTAGGTGGGTAAGGTAATGACTCAAGATCAATAAGATTAGAATTAGAATTCATACATTCCTTACATTTTCCCTTGGATGATGAGAGCTGAGTTTCTTCAAATCTCTGCGCATCAAGTGGTCTTCCTGAATCATCCCCATGTGTTTTGCTCTCGGGCCTTCTCAAAAGGGTGAACTTCCCATTTTCGGCGTGCACCGATTTTTTTGGATGAGCCTCGACGGCCACCAGTGGAAATGCTGAAACTCTCTGATCAAATGAATTATGCGCTGCTTCCAACTCGGCATGCGCCGATTCCTCCGGATATCCTTCGGCGGCCACCAAAGGAGACGCCGAAACTCTCTGATCTTCTTCATTCCTAATATGACATCCTTCAAACAAAGTCCGTGTATCACTCAAACGAGGATTCTTCAGAATTCTCTAAGTTCTCGCTTCATTCACACCTTCTTCGTCATCACTGTCAGCATTCACATGCCTTTCCAGACTCAAAAAATCAAAAATCACAGACTCTTCTTCTTCACGTTTTGTTCTCCTTTCATCTTCACTCTCGGAATCTTCTGCTTTCATCTCTGGTGTATCATAAAATGCCTTACTCAAATCTTCTTCGACTTCACTTCATCCAACTCCAAAGTAGTCACCACCACCATAGGTCTTTCCATTGCGAGTGTAAATAACGTTGACTTCCTTGTGATGACTTTCAGTGTTACTTGGTAGTCCTCCCGGAGGTCTACTAGTTCTCCTTTCACTATCTCTGCTCATGTGTTCTTCCACATTCCTCATCGATGCTTCTATCGTTTTCATTCTCACTTCATGCCCACTCATAGCTGTTTTCAACATTCCCATGTTCTTGGTGACTGCACTAATAGAAGTCATCACACTTTCCATATTCTTGGCTTGAGTGGCGACTACTCCCATTAGTTTAGCCAAAGTGTTGTCCCATTTATCCTCTCGTGCTTGGTTCGAGCTCTCGGTTATTGGGATACTTTGGGTGGTGGGTTGAGGATAAGAACGAGTATTTGATGATTGAGTTGAGGCATTTCCTTGGTGGTTTTGGTAGGACATATTGGAATTGTAGGAAGTGCATGGTTGTAGGGTAAATGGTGGTTGTCCTTGCTTGTGTAAATTCTCATTCCAACGATAATTCGGATGATATCTCTTAATGGTATTGAAAGAGTTAGAATATGCATTGTTTAAATTCCGGTGTTGTTGCATAAAGCTTACTTCCTCCGCTTGTAAATCACCGGGCTCTTCCATCTCAAAAGATAGCTCATCATTATTGCTATAAGCATTATCTTTCGTGCTCTCAATCAAAAAATTTCCTTCCATCTTTTTGCTTGATTGCAAGGTATCAAACTTCCTTGACAACTTATCTATCTTCTCTAAAAGTTCTGAGTTGTCCTTTGGTCCTTATGTAAAAGTAACCTTCCTCATGCTAGACCCGGTTTCCCATATCCGATGATTCTTTGAAATTCTCTCTATAGCATCAAGATGGATTATACTGACTGTTAGGGCCATTGGGAGACGGCATTAGACATCCTCCACATGCGTGGTCAATATTGGAACGCGACTCTGTCCTCAATTGTCTACAGAAAAGTTGTATTTGCATGTCAAATGGGTAACCATGATCGGGGCAAGCCTTCAACAATTTCTTGAATCTTTCCCATGCACTTCCTAAAGTTTCATCGGGTCTTTGTGCAAAGTTTGCTTTTGCAACCTTCAATTTCAAATTCCTTCCAGGTGTAAAATATTGCTTTAAAAATGCATTTTGCACCTCATCCCACGTAGTTAATGAGTGGTGGGGTAAGGATACAGACCATTCCTTGGCTCTTCCTATCAAAGAATATGGGAACATGGACAATCTAGTCAACTCCTTCTGAATCCCATGACTCTTAGCTGTATTGCAAAGTTGCTCAAAAGAATAGAGGTGGTAATGTGGATCCTCAAAATCTTCTCCTACGAATTGGCATTTGGTATCAATCAATCCGAAAAGATGCCCTTTCAATTCAAAATTATTCGCCCCTTCATTGGGCAACCTAATAGGATTGTTAGGTGCATTCTTTCTCAAAGGTTGATCACAGAGGGGTCTCAAAGGTGGATTGCTCCGGTTGCGGTTTTGATTACGATTTTGGTTTTGGTTGTTCTGGTGGTTTTGGTTGTTTTGTCCTTGGTTATCGGGATTTTGTTGCTGGTTTGGATCTTCCGGTAGAGGGTCAATAGGTGCATTCTCAATATTCCCTACCATCTCTTCTTGAGTCGATGAGTCTTGGGATGATTCTTCACCAAGTGTTTCTCCACTAGACTGGCCAGCTCTATGCTCAGCTCTCAATTGTCTTTCATACGTGTTAATGTCCGAATGATATGGAGTGAGTAGGGCTTTACCGGTTCGGGAGCAAGTCATCAACTACAAAAGTGAAACAACAAGAAAACGATCAAACACACTCGGTAACTTACCAAATGGTAAGTACCGAAGAAATAAATAGAAATGAGATTAAAAAGGGACTTGACCTTTGCTCGAAAACCTTAGCTAATATAAGTATTAACCGTTACACTCCCCGGAAACGGCGCCAAAAAACTTGACGTGTTCCTACTGAGTGTTCAGTCTAACCGGTAGTGTACCGGGTCAACTGTAGCCTAGTTGGTGAGTCAAGGTCGTATCCCACAAGGAGTGTATTGGTTAACCACCGATTAGGGTCATATTTTCAATCCAAGTCACAATTTTTTGTTTAAAAGATACGTGACACTTGATACAAATAAACTCAAATAAAAAATGGAACCAACCAAGATGATGTTCTGTTCCAATGGACCTCTTGACTATGATAGAGTTGGTTACCTTCCTTCCTTCCTAAGATGTTCGAGAGTGTTAACCGGTGTGTTCCTTAACTAGCAATCCCTCTTCTTTCGAATGAATGAGATCACTCTATGCCTCCTCCTTGACCTAGGCACCCTAAGTCTAATGATTCAACATGATATGCACTTGAACACAAGACGAAGCTACCCTCGGATAAGAAACCAAATTCCACTTAAGGTCGGTTTTACCTTCCGATTCTTCTACCTTTTTCCCACACTCAATATATCCTCTCGGTTTCTACAAAGTGTGTGTGTGTGTGTGCAAACCAGGGTTAATTACTTCCTAGATTGCTATCAACAATATCAAATAGAAGAAGGCTTAACACTACAAGAAACTTAAATGTAATACTACCAACTCATTCACAATCAAGATAATCCATCTTCACTTCACATGATCTTGGCAAGTGTGGAACTAGCCACTCATAGTTATGAGTACCAACATGTCAAGGTTAGAATTCATAGCAATTCACAGTAAATGCTAAGAATTATACCAATCACAAGCTAACAACTTGAAAGGAAAACTTGCATTTCAATCTTCAAAAGCTCCAATGGAGAGGGTGCACACCACAGCTACAACCTTATCCAACTAGAGTACATCCAAAGGATCAAAACAAGAATTCTTAATGTTTACTCTTGCAATTTAAAAGCTAAATTTATAATGATTTTGGCTAGAAGAGCCTTGAAAATGGAAGTGCCTTCAAGTCTAGAGAAAAGTTATGTGTTTTTTTTCTCTTCTCTCGAATGAAGTCAAGAATAAGCTTTAAAACTTGAATTTCGGTGCTTTCGGCGTCCGCCGTTTGTGCACTCGGCTTGCGCCGAATTCTCGTAGGTAGCTAGGTGGTTGGAATCATTAAATGTTGCTCAGAGTCCCAACTACCAAAATCCGGCGTCCACCGCTTGTACACTCGGCGTATGCCGACATTCCAATCTTCGCTTAATTCTTTAACTTCTTCAACAAGAAACCTCTCTAAGGCTTGATGGACCGCTCCAAGCTCTTCCAAAACTAATATATACCTGGGTATCTGCAAAGAAAAGCCAACAAAACGATACCCCGCATAATTCTAGTAACAAAACTCGGCATAGAAGCCTAAATTACGGATTTAAGTAATAAAAACTTATTTACAACTTTTGATTATTTCATCACATAATTGCATGGATTTGATATAAAAGTGTCACTAAACGCTTAGAATTGGGATAAAATTACATCATTCGGTTGACTTACATCAATGGCCTATCTACTGCTCTATGTTGATGATATCATACTTGTTACATCCTCTGATGCTCTCCGACAGTCTGTTATCTCCAAATTGGCCTCCAAGTATTCCATGAATGATCTGGGCCCTTTAAGCTATTTTCTGGGTATTTTGATTACACGCACTTCCAGCGGACTCTTTTTATCCCAAAAGAAATATGTCGAAGAAATCATCGAGCGTGCCAACATGGCTTCTTGAAAACTGTCCCTCACCCATGTTGATTCCAAGGCATTTTGAAAACAGAATGATTAACAAAAGAAGCAAGAAGACTCCATTGGAGGAGCTGTGAAGAAGAAGATGGCCAAGAATATTTTCTCTATCTTCGATACAATAATTCTAATGGTTACAAGATAAATTATATCTATTGTACTCATACACACAGTAGCAAATCTAGTTGGGATATCGAGACAGTGACACATGGCACACATTTGGCCTACATGTGTCACTCAATCTAACCACATATCAATTACTAATACTCTTTACTTTATCTCCCCCTCTCAAACTAACATGTGGATCAACCACATTGAGTTTGTCCTTGAAATTGCAGAACATAGAAACATGTAAGGACTTAGTAAAGATATCAGCTACTTGAGTGAAGAATGGATGTAGCAGACTTTAAGTTTCTTGTCCAGAATAAAATTTCGATATAGTGAACATCCACTTCTATATGCTTAGTCCTAGCATGATAGACTGGATTCTGAGCTAGTGTAGTGGCACCTGTGTTATCACACCATAATACTGGAAATGAAGGCATCATGAACTTCATTTCCTTCAGAATCTGAATGATCCACTGCATTTCTGCTCCAAGATTGGGTAGTGCCCTGTACTCAGATTCACAACTGGATCTGGCTACAACTTGATGTTTCTTTGAGCTCCAAGTGATAAGTGACCTTCCCAAATACACACAGTAACCTCGTGTTGATTTCCTGTCTAAGGGGTCTGCTGCCCAATTTGCATCAGTAGAGCCATATAAAACCAAATTACTGATGACGGTCAAATTATACCCGTAAATGTCATCAACATTTACCTTAAATCGAGATTAATAATGTATATTTCATATTAAATCACTCGTTTATATTTATTATTTAATGTTAAGTGATTATTAATATGATATTGGGTATTTAACTGTTTTTATTATTGAAAGGCCGATTTATTGTGCGATAAATGCTGATTTTGTAGATCACGACAAATCGAGAGGATTAATGTCATTCAATCAATGATCTCAAGATAATAGAGGAAGAAAATCGGAGCATTAAATGAAAGATTAATCAGATCAACACGGAAGCGTGCAGTGGGGAACAAGATAGACAAGAGAAACGTTTAACACGTGCAGAAGAAGGCTCGGTCGACCGAGCCTATCCATTCGGTCGACCGAGTATGTCGGCTCGGTCACTTTTCGGATTTTTTCGTATTTTCCTTCTAGATCCTTCATAAGTCGGCAGAAACCCCTATATAAGCAGCAGCTACGAGAAATTGTAAAACACACCAACACATCCCTTCATCCCTTCATTCTTTCTTCAATCTTACAATTCATAATATAACTTTGATACAATGTAGAATAATTTGAGGGTTTCCAGCAATTTAAGGGCTGCAATATGTAAGCCTTTATTCTCTGTTTCTTTCTTTTAAGTAATTAATCCCTCCCAATTATGCTTTATCGTTTGAATTAGTTAATCATAGCTAGATGATGTAGATCTAGGCCATGACGTTAGGGATGTGGCGACTCCTTGTCTATGGGGATCCCATAACCTACGTCATAGACTTAGTATTTATTCATGAATCTGTATTGTTTAATTAATGCGTATCTGTGTCAGTTTATATGAATGCTTTACGAATTACTGTTTAATCCGTTGTGTATGATGAAACGCTGAGAGATACGTTCAGGGATGTAATCTGGGGGAAAAAGACCATTCGGTCGACCGAGCCCAGCTATTCGGTCGACCGAGCCTTGTTTTCATCCGTTAAATAGCCACGTCTTTATGGTTAGGTTAACTTAATAGAATTTATTATCTCAGTAGGTATGGCTATGGCTACGTTACTCGCTTAGTTGAATTAAAACGTGTAAAAAGGAAATACCGCTATAAAACTCTTAGGTAGGCTCATGAATTGATCTTCGGACGTTCAGCGTTATCTAGGTAGGTTTATATTAGGGAATTGCGCGCACCTTGTTATACGTAGATCGTAAACTAGCATGAGACTATAACTAGGTAATTGTTAGTTGGACGAGAGTTTGAGTGATCGTCTAGGAAGTACGCCTAACCAAAGGAATGTTGCCTGGACGAGGTGTACGGTTAATATCGGCATCCTTAGAGTCGTAAGCGTGTGAGTTATATGAGATGGAGGCACCAAAAGGCGAAGTCACGTAACAATACCACAGTGATCTAGTGACCTACCGGTGCTAAGTCAAGTTGAAGAGGATGACTCCCGTAGCCAATCTAAGATAGATACAAACAGATTGACACTTAATAAGTTCAGTTTATTATATAAATTATCTAGGTCCAAACGATAAAGACTATAATTGGGTCTTATGTTGGTCGTAGACCGCCTTTATGTCCTTGACATGTTTAATTAATTGTTTGTAAATAAGATGATCCACAATTGGTTCCCTGTGGGATCGACCTTGATTCACTATAGCTATACTACGATGGGCCTAGTCCTCTTGCTAGTATTGGTTTATGGTGGTCAAGTATATTATAACCTGATTGACCCCGATCAATTACCACTAGGTACAAAATGCAGTCCCTGCTTTAATGTTCCTTGCACAAACCTCATAAGCCTTTTTAAGGCCTGCTAGTGTTCTGTACATGGATTTTGCATAAACTGACTCAATGTGTTCACAGTATAAGCTACGTCAGGTCTAGTGATAGTCAAGTACTGAAGTGCTCCAATGTCACTTCTATATAAGCCAGGATTAGCTAAAGGTTCACCCTGATTAGGACTCAGCTACTTACCTGCTACCATTGGTGTTGGACAAGGCTTGAGGTGCTCCATATCTAGTTTTTTGGGGGAGTTGTTATGCATAGTAGGACTGAGTCAGATACAGTCCAGATTCATTCCTTGTCACTTGCATACCCAAGAAGTGTGATACTGGCCCCAAATCTTTAAGATAGAACTTGGAATTTAGCTGTTTAATAAATTTTTGAATCATAGGAGGTGAGCTTCATGTGAGGAGGATATCATCTACATATACTAGAACAAACATGACCTTGTTATCCACATGCAGCATAAACAATGAGCTTTCACATACAGACTGTGTAAACCCCATTTAATCATCTGAGATTTGAAATCATCAGACCATGCCCTAGGGACCTGTTTTAGACCATACAAGGCCTTCTGAAGTTTACATACATAGCCAGGTCTGGTTGCATCAATAAACCCTTTTGGCTGCCCATGTAGACAGGTTCTTGTAAGGGACCATTCAAGAATGCATTAATTATGTTAATCTGATTCACTCACCATCTCATAGATACAACTAAAGTTAGAATGATCCTGATGGTGGCATATTTTTCCACATGACTGAATGTTTCAGTGAAATCAATGCCATCGTGCTGACTATTTCCTTTAGCCACTTATCTAGCCTTGTATTTGAGTACTGAACCATCTGGTCTTAACTTTAATTTAAATATCCATCTGTTCCCAACCATTGTTTTTCCAGAAGGCAGTCTCACTAGCTCTCATGTTTTGTTATGCATGAGAGCTTTATACTCTGCTGACATTGCATCCTTCCAATCCTCTGACTGCAATGCTTGTGACTCACTTGTTGGCTCGGTAGGAAAAGCGTGAGCATTATCAATAGCAACTGAATAGACTTTAGGTTTAAATATGCCACTTTTTGATCTGGTTTTCATAGGATGAGGCTTGGTTTGGATGATAGGTTGGGGACTAGGATTCAAGGGTTCAGGACTTTGTGGAGGTGAATTATTCTGTGTTGGTTTGTCTGTGATATGTCCAGATGGTGAAGGTGAATTGTTGTTTGTATTCTTGGGCAGTGGTGACCCAAATGAAGACACTGTGTGGGAAGGACTAGGGCTTCTGCCCAGATTTTTGTTAAGGGTGATTTTATACGATTTATATTGATATATTTTATGATAATTTCCCTCATATTTGTATAATTTGCATAAGAAACAAGTGTTTAATGGAATTATTGAGCAAATGAGTTTTTAAACTGTTTAATCGCAAAATTGGTTAATTTATGTGTTTAATTGATGATTTTATGTTTATTTGAATACTATTACACTTTGCGATGTTTTTGATGACGTGTAGATGCATAATTGCTGTTCAAAAGATGATTAAATGAAGATAAATGTCGGATTTAATGGATGAAAAAGAGATAAGGATGGAATTGGCTAGAAGAAAAGAGATAGAGTTGAAGATTTCGAATTTGGATCTAGCTGAACTGGCGTCCAAGTCCCGTCCAGCCTGGACTGGCGTCCAGAATATTGGACTGGCGTCCAGGTGAAGAAAGTTGATTCAGAGAGTTTGGACGCTGAGTGGACGGGCGTCTGAAGCAAGCCCAAGGTATCTTGGACGGGCGTCCACAGAGATGGACGGGCGTCCTTAAACCGACTTAGCAGCAGCCGACTCAGTTTTCTATAAATAGCAGCGCGGATTTCAACCCTAAACATATATTATTGAGACCTATTGATACACAATCATTAGGAGAAAACCCTAGGCGGCCCCAGCCCCCTTAGGGGAGGCTGGGGTTGCGATTTTTCTTGTTTTATATTCGTTTTCTATTTCGTTTTGCTGCGGTTTTATGCTGAATGCTTGGAGGCTGAGCAATTGTTCAAACCATGTGAATCCGTTTCAGCAGGTTCTTTATTCTCAATCTAGATTTGCTTTGTGAATTTGATTAAAGTTGTATCTTTTCTATGCTTATGTGTTATGCAATCGATATCGAGAGATGTATTGCTTATTGATGTTTACCGTATGACGAGAGTCGGTGTAAACCTTAGATCACCATAGGAAAGATGTGATTTTTAACCTTGACATAACGAGAGTTGATAGGTTAGAGTTCTAGGTTGCTAGATTGAAAGATCTTACACCTTGTTTTGCTAGCGTCAATCTTATAGATCGAGAGATGAGAGATTGATAGGCGAATTATCTACGAGAGTAGGAATTCATACTTATGAGAGGTGAACCACATCTTTAATTAGATCATCATGAGATAATCTAGAGAGGAAATAGAGGGTTGCGGGAACGGTGGATTATTGTTTGTTCATTGTTTAATCACCATGATCATCTTCTTGTTTACTGTTTATTTTATAGTTTATAGTTTAGATTTCGTTTTCGCTTTTATCCTTCCTGGCTTTGGACTGACAATCCTCTGTCCAGTTTATCTTTTCGTTTTGTTTTAGGTTTTAATAATAATAGTATCAATCTTAGGAAAATTAATATGAACTAGATACCCCGATTCCCTGTGATCGACTCCGGTATTAATCGTTATACTACGATCCCTACACTTGGGGAATACCGGATTTATAAATTTTATTACTTGTTTGTTTTCATTGCATAAAATCCGTGACAATTTTCATTCTCAATGGGAACAAAATTATGTGAAGTAGGACTAGAAATAGAGTTTGAGATTACCTGATTTGTAGATGCAGGAGCAATGCCTTCTTTTGCAAATCTACTCAGGATGCTTGTATCCCCCTCTGTCTGAGTGGATGGAGGTGTTGGAAGAAAGGTGAAAAAGGTAAAGTCAGTTAAAACTTGATTAGATGGTCCTTGAGTGAACCCTTTGGCAAAAGGGTAGAGAGTCTCATCAAACACAACATTATTTGATATATAGATCCTTCATGTGTCATCTAAACTCTTGGTGTGGAATTGGAATTTGGTGCTTTGAAATGGCCTAAGATTAGTGTATGCAGCACAACCAAAAAATTTGAAGGACTTGTAGTTAGGTTTGGTGGAGAATAGACATTCAACACGTGTTTTATAGGACAAAACCGGAGTAGGAAGAGAATTTATAAGAAGGACAACAGCTTGAAAGCCGTGCCACTAATATCTCAGAGGCATACTAGCCTGGGCAAGCAAAGTAAGACCAGATTCTACTATACGCCTACGTTTTCTTTCAGCCCTACCATGTTGAGCATGGTAATGAGGACAAGGGTGCCTAAATAGTATACCTTCTTTGTCAAGGTAATCCTAAAAAGACCTATATTCACCCCCCCCCCCCCAGTCTGACTGCAAGCATTTGACCTTGATAGAAAACTGAGTTTCAACAAGAGCCTTGAATTTCTGAAAGGCACCAAAGGTTTCGACTTAGATCTTAGGGGGTATATCCAAGTATACCTGCTATAGTCATCTATAAAGTGCACATAGTAAGTGTATCCCACAAATATGTGTGAACAAGTGCAAAGGGTGCAGTGGCATGAGAATCAGACAAGGGATGAATAGGTTATGAGCTTTGCCAAATTGACAAGATTCACAAAAAGATAAAGTACCAACAGTCTTAACATTACAATTATTCAAAATAGAAGTCAAAACATTGTTTGAGGGGTGTCCAAGTCTTTTATGCCATATGTCTGGGCTTGACTCTAAATTATTACAAGGAACAACATGTTTGGAGACAGTAAAACAAACAGAAGCTGATTTGGAGTGAAGGGAGGTCTGAGTTGTGGCTTCAGGTTGCAGAATCTTGTACAGGCCATCCTGAAGTTGACCCCTGAGAAGCATTGTCCATGTATGATTGTCCTTTACAAAACCAGACAAACAATTAAACTCAATAGAAACAAGGTTATCTGATATGAGTTGAGAAATACTAAGTAAATTTCTGGTGATCAGGGGAACATGTAATATGTTATGTAAGTGTAAGGTGCAATGTGGTGTGTGGAGATAAAAGTGTCCAACATGTGCTACTGGTAATTTCTCACCATTCCCTACTGTCAGTGTGTCATTACCATTGTAGTTTGAGTTGATGCTCATGTTTCACATATCAGCAGTCACATGATTGGTTGCTCCACTATCCAAGTACCAAGAATGATCTGAAACAGTGCTAGGGGTGGAAATATTGGCTGAGTTTTGCTTTCCTCCATTGGCATTTGTATTTGCAGTTGGTCCCTGAAAGTCTTGTTTAAATATGTGCCAACAGTCAATGACTGTATGTCCATTATTGCCACACAGCTGACATGTCATTCTAGGTCCTGATCTGGCACCTCATCTACCACCTCTATATCCTCCTCTGCCATTGTTGTTTCCTTGTGAAGAGTTATTATTCCTGTTTTGTGGCCTTCCACCAGATGAGCCACCAGATCCATAAGTTGCCAAATGTGCAGAGGAATTAGATTGTCCACCACCAGATGCACTTCCTAGAGTTATGGTAGGATTGAACCTTGCTAGCAATCTTTCATGAGTTAATAACTGGGATTGGACTTCAGGCAAGGTAAGAGATCCAATCCTAGATGTGATGTTAACTATCACTGCTTCATAATCTTTGTCCAGACCACCTAAAGTTGAAAATATCAGTTTTGACTTTGATACAGGATAACGCGCTGCATCCAAACCATCATTGTATGACTTCATTTGTTCCAAGTAATCACTTATGGACTTGCTACCATTCTCTGATTTGATGAGGGCACTTTTAAAATCCAATATCCTGGCCTCTGATTGCCTATTAAACAGTGTCTCTAAGATAGTCCAAATCTCATGTGAAGTGCCACACCACATCACCTATGTGAGAGCTTGTTCAGTCATTGAACTTAATAGCCATCCCATTAACAACTGATCGATAGTGTCCCATTCATCAGCTGCAGGGTTTGGCATTCTAGTGTATAAACTTATGTTCTGGGGTCTAGGTGTAGTGCCAAACAGAAAGCCATCCAACTTGTGTCCTTTAACTATAGGCAAAACGGTATATTTCCATAGTAAAGAGTTCTCTCTTGTGAGTTTCACAGTTCATGATTGATTCAGATGTCCTTGAAAGGGTGAACCGGTGTGATTAAGGGTGCTTGGAGATGGTGACCGGAAAAAGGACGGAAATCATGGTATAGTGGGTGGTAGAACCGTACCTTTAAGTTGAGGAAACAAAGAAGCTCTAGAAACATTTGGTGGTGGGAAAACGTAACCTGAGTAAGGAATTGAGCCAAAAACGGTGTTATACTGAGAGAAGGCACCAGGACTTGCAGCCGGAACAGTGGTGCTTGCTGTAATCGGAATCTGAGCTGAGATAGCTGTAGTCGGGATCTGAGGTGTGTTTACCGGTCCTGAGCTCTTATGGCTCACTGCAGCAATTGCTGGTTCCGATGTCGGAGGACCTGAGGTCCCAGAACTCATGACGTGGGTCTTTGAGCTCCGATACCAAGTTTGAAAATAGAATGATTAACAAAAGAAGCAAGAAGACTCCATTGGAGGAGCTATGAAGAAGAAGATGGCCAAGAATAATTTCTCTATCTTCGATACAATAATTCTAACGGTTACAAGATAAATTATATCTATTGTACGTACTCACACACACAGTAGCAAATCTAGTGAGGATCTCAAGACAGTGACACATGGCACACATCTAGGCCTACATGTGGCACTCAATCTAACCACATATCAATTACTAATACTCTTGACTTTATCTAAGGCGAAATTAAGTATCTCATCCGGCAATCCTTATCATGATCCGACGGAATATCGCAGTCTTGCCGGCGCACTACAATACTTAACATTTACCCAGCCAGATACTGATGTATTTGTAGGCTCCTCTATGTTAAATACTTTGTAGGCTCTTGATGTATTTGTTTTGTCTAATACTCAAAAAAAAGTTATATAACAGAGAGTAGGTAGGTTTATTGGACACATTTATTATGTTTAGTTTTTTGGTTTGAACTCACATGCTGAAATCTGTAACGCCCCATTCCCGGACACTGAGTCCTTATCCGGAAAGAGCGCTTGGCACATATATTATCAAATAAATTCAATAATATATGTAAGCCTTACGTCATACATCAGAACCAAGCGACGCGGAAGATAAAACAACTCAACAACTCGGGGAAACCAAAAGATCGAACACACGGTAATCAATGCTGTGAAAAACTAAATCCAATAAAGAGAACTAATCATCCAACATCCAAATCCCAAAAGATCTCAAAAGAAGCTAAACCAAAAGGAAGGACAACATTGTTCAAACGTGAAACAACTGTTTTAAGAAAGAAACAACTAAAAGAACTAAGTCTTCAAAAACTTCATCTCAAAATTCATCATCAAAGAACTCATCAGCGTTAGCAACCTGTTCATCTTCTTTGGGTAAAGGGGAAGACAAACACAACGTAACGGGGCAAGTACGAAAGTACTCAGTAACGCGCAGAAGATCGTATAACTATGATCTCATAAAGAAATAAAAGCAACGCCGTCTTTTATTAATTCATTTCCGTTATTAACCCTAGCTAACTATCATATTATGTTCATAGCATAACATGAGGTTCCAAATGTATCTAGCTTAGCTCAAGTTTGTTACATCATGAATAACAAGGGCACTACGCCTAGTAATATGATGTACTAGGACAACTGGGTGCAACCTACTTAGAGACACGCTCTAGTAGCCCCGGGAATATCTGAGTCCCGATAGTGTGATAACCTGCAGAATGTACCAGACGCTTTATCTAGCCAATCGATTGACCGGCGTGGGTACAGTCTACTTTGTCTGGTCAGAGAACACATCGCGATATTGTACTATGCCTTACTAAGCATTGCATGATGTTTAAGATTATTAATCTAGCACATATGTTTGATTAGATGTTTAACTAGCCACCTAAGTGTTTTCAAGTAAGCTCCCTCACATCTCCTACTCTCGTACTTAGACCATTAGACACGGACAAGCCCCTAGCAATTACACAGACATAGATAAACTCTAGCTTATCGAAGCACAAGGCAAATCCAAAGCTTTCGACGGTCCCACACTTCATCTTTTCAGGGAATCCATATGGTGCCGGAACTAAACGCATCAAAAGCTAATTCAGGGCTTTGTCACATAAAGTTAAGCCGTAAATATGCTATTATAAAGCTTGAAACACATAAAAAGAAAAACAGCACTGGAACAGTCCCTGTCCGGACGGATAAACTTGATGTCCGATACTGAGAAATAGCTGTACGGATACACAACTCATCTGTATGGATGAACCAACACTCGGTCGACCGAATGGATAGGCTCGGTCGACCGAGCCTCTCTCTTGCACCTGTTACACGTTTTCCTTGCACCAAAGAGGACAGTTTTCTGCACTCTGCGTTTTCTACTCAAATTCAACCCAAACTCGACTTAAACAAATTAAAACCATGAAAAACAATCATACAAATTGCTTTACCACTTTACAAAATCTTAATCATACGATAAGAAAACCACGTTACCTTAATTTGCGTGGTACAACGATTCAAACTACCAAAGCTTTGAAAAAGGTTAAACCTTTAACCTCCAACGTCAACGGATCTAGGGATTGTTGGTATCAAAACGATCCTCGTCTCGCGGTGATCCTTTCTCTCTTGAGACGCCTGTTGAAAAGAGCAACGGATTAGCCTCGAAAATCGAAAGCCTCTTCTTACTCTTTTTTTCAAAACCTGCGCCCTTCTTCTTTTCTGCGTCTCTCTTCTCTATTTTTTGTCAAAAACAACTAGGTTAAAATTAGGATTAGTTTTCCTTTTATAATCCCAATTATCTAATTATTTTCTTTAAAAAGAAAAATCCTTATTTATCCTTTTTTTCTTTTTTCTTAAATCTTCTAATTAAATAACATAATATTCTGATTTTTGCTAAAAGACCGAATTGCCCTTTTTTCAAAAATCGGGATATTACATTCCTCCCCCCTTAAGAGGAGTTTCGTCCTCGAAACTAGATCGTACCTGGTAGATGAGGGAACTCTGGGAACTCGTCGAACATGTCCGTTTCCACTTCCCAAGTGGTTTCCGTCGGTGCATGATTGCTCCATTGCACTAATACTAACGGAATCACTCGTCTCTTTATCATCTTCTCTTTCCTATCCAGAATCCTTATCGGCTTCTCCACGTAGGAGAGATTATCTTGCAACACTTCCGGGTCAATCTCAGATTCCACGTCCACTTTAGATAGACACTTCCTAAGCATCGATACATGGAAAACATTGTGGACCCTAGACATCGACGCTGGTAACCGAAGTCTATAGGCCAACTTCCCAACTCTTTCGATGACATCAAAAGGTCCTACATACCTTGGACTTAGCTTTCCTTTCTGTCCGAACCTCTTGATACCCTTCATTGGAGACGCTCAAAGGTAAACTCTATCCCCGACCTCAAACTCTAGCGGTCTTCTTCTAACATCGGCCCAACTCTTCTGACGATCTTGAGCAGCTTTCAGATTTTTCCTTATCAACTCGATTTTCTCCTTGGCTTGCTGAACCATCTCCGGTCTTGTGATATGTTTCTCTCCCACTTCATCCCAGTAAAGTGTAGTTCTACACTTCCTACCGTACAAGGCCTCAAAAGGTGGCATACCCAAACTTGCATGGTAACTATTGTTGTAAGCAAACTCAGCCAAGTTGAGGTAATCTATCCATGATCCTCCGGCATCCAAAACACAAGCTCTAAGCATGTCCTCGAGAGTCTGAATTGTTCTCTCTGACTGCCCATCCGTCTGCGGATGAAACGCTGTACTCAAATCAGTCTTCGTCCCAAAAGCTTTCTGCAAACCCTTCCAGAAGCGACTGATAAATCTACTATCCATGTCAGATACAATGGATAGAGGCACACCATGAAGCTTCACTATATTGTCGATATACATAGTAGCGAACTTCTTTATAGGCATGTCCACTTTACACGGCAAGAAATGGGCTGATTTTGTGAGTCTATCCACAATCACCCAAATCATGTCATGACCGCCCTTAGTCTTAGGCAAACCGGTGATGAAATCCATCGTGATATTCTCCCATTTCCATTCCGGTACCTCTAAGGGTTTCAACAAACCTCCTGGTCTTCTATGTTCTGCTTTCACTCTCTGGCATGTATCACATCTTGCCACAAACTCTGCGATCCCTAACTTCATACCATGCCACCAATACCTTTCCTTGAGATCTCTATACATCTTAGTGGCTCTGGATGTACCGCAAAAGCAATCTTATGAGCTTCATCCATAACCTTCTCTCTTAGGCCATCCACATCGGGCACACACAAACGGTCTCCGTACCAAAGATGACCACTCTTGTCCAACTGATAACCCACTGTAGGCTTCTCTCGAGCCACTCGCTTCAAATTAATCAACACTGGGTCTTTATCTTGCTTAGCCCGAATCTCATCTAGCAAATCTGACCTTGCCATCAATGGCGCCAAATTCTGATCTTCACCCTTCCTTTCAATCACTTGAATCTGCATCCTATCCAACTGATCTACGACTTCTTGCAAGGTAGTGATAGCATTAACCGCTCTCCGGCTAAGTGCATCTGCTACAACATTCACTTTACCCGGATGGTATTGAATGTCCAAGTCGTAATCTTTCACGAACTCCAACCATCTTCTTTGTCTCATGTTCAGATTCTCCTGAGTAAAGAAGAACTTAAGGCTCTTATGATCCGTGAAGATCCTTGCCTTGACACCATACAAATAGTGTCTCCAAAGCTTCAGAGCAAATACCACTGCTGCCAACTCCAAGTCGTGTGTAGGGTAATTCTTCTCATGCACCTTCAACTGCCTAGATGCATAAGCAATTACCTTTCCTGATTGCATCAAAACACAACCCAAACCTTGACCCGATGCATCCGTATATACATCATAGTTATCAAAAACTTCCGGTAATGCTAACACAGGTGTTGTGGTCAACTTTTCTTTCAAAGTCTGAAATGCTTCCTCACATTCACTGGTCCACTCATACTTAACGTTCTTTTGAGTAAGCCTCGTGAGAGGTGTACCTATCTTAGAGAAATCCTTTACAAACTTCCGGTAGTACCCAGCTAATCCCAAGAAACTTCTTATCTCCGTTACTGATGTCGGTCTAGGCCACTTACAAACGGCTTCTATCTTTGTTGGATCCACCTTAATGCCTTCTCCAGAAATTATATGCCCAAGAAAACTCACTTGGTCCAACCAAAACTCACACTTAGAAAACTTGGCATACAGTTTGTTCTCCTTTAAGGTCTGTAGAACTATCCTTAAGTGTTCTTCATGCTCTTCCTCATCCTTAGAGTATACCAAGATATCGTCTATGAAAACTATCACAAACTTATCGAGATAAGGCATGAAAACTCTTTGCATCAAGTCCATGAACTTCGATGGAGCATTAGTGAGTCCGAATGGCATAACCAAAAACTCATAATGTCCATATCACGTACTGGAGGCTGTCTTAGGTATATCTGACACCTTGATCTTCAACTGATGATAACCGGACGTAAGATCAATCTTAGAGAACACCTTCTTACCTTGCAACTGACTAAACAGATCATCAATCCTTGGTAAAGGATACTTATTCTTGATTGTCAGTTTATTGGCTGGATGATGTTTTTCTCTAGCATCTCCTTCAGCTGAGTTTTCAACTCTTTCAACTCCGCTGGTGCCATCCTATAAGGTGCTTTAGCCACTGGTGATGCTCCTGAAATCAATTCTATCTCGAACTCTATGGCCCTATCAGGCATATGTCCTGGCAAATCTTCCGGGAAAACTTCGGGAAAGTCCTTGACCACACGAGTCTCTCCTAACTCGGGCCTATGCTTTTCCTTATCTAATGCATAAACAACGAAACCCTGGCAACTCCTCTTCAAAGCTTTTAGGGCTTTAACTGCTGAGATAATCGGATAACGACCCTTGCTAGGCTTGTATACGTTACCCTGAAATGTCTTAGCTGATTTCCCTGGGGCCTTAAAGATCACCCTCTTACCTCTACAATCCAAGTAGACGTAATTCTTGGACAACCAGTCCATACCCAGGATAACATCGAAGTCCGAGAAATCCAACACCGTCAAAGCATGCTGGCACTTGTAAGTCCCAACTCTAAAATCGACTTGGGGTGTGACTTGAGCACATCTAGTGACTTTGCCCAAAGGTGTGGTTATACTCAAAGGTCTCTCCAATTCCTTAAGAGGTAGGTTCAACTTCTTAGCTATCTTAGAGGAAACAAAAGTCCCTGAAGCTCCAGTATCAAACAGAGCTGAAACTGCTAGATTATCTATGATTATGGTACCTAACAAGTGAATCAATTTAAGTATAAATATGTAATATCATATGCGCAAAATATCATATTAAATATTTATAATAAACACAAACACTGAAAAGTACCTGTTACCACAAGGTCATCTAACTCTTCCGGTTCTGCATGTGCTGCGAAGACACGAACTGGTCTGCTACCTGTAGTACGATTACCCTGCTGGTTACCTCGTCCTCCTACCTGATTACCTTGAGAGAGCTTCTTAGGACATGCTCTCGAGTAATGTCCCACTTCCCCACAGTGGAAACAACTCACGCTACCTGCCATGCACTCTCCTGTGTGTGTCTTGTTACACTTAGCACAAACCGAGGGCGTCCCACTTGCTGAACTCTTCGTAGCCGGATTTCCTGTCCTCTTAACATTCTGCTGCGGTGCTCCTCTATTACTTCCTTGAAAACTTGAGAAAGACCTCTTATCTCCAACTGCAACCGTCTGTCTACTTGCAAATCTCTCCGCAATCAAAGCTCTATCCATGACGCTTGCCATGCTCGTAGGTCTATCTCCTAGCATGCCCTTTGCCACCTCGTGTGACAATCCTTCCATGAATTTATCAATCTTTTTCTCTTCACTTTTCATGATCTCAGGGTAGAACCTGCCCAACTCATGGAACTTCTGGGAGTACTGAGTTACTGTAGTATATCTCCCTTGTTTCAAACTCAGGAACTCATTAGCTTTCGCATTCCGTGCTGTCCTAGGAAAGTATTCCTTGTAGAACAAATCTTTGAACACTGCCCAATCCGTGATCCTCGGGCTAACCTGCTCATACGCTTCCATCCAACTTTCTGCATTCCCTGCCGACAAGGATATGGCTAAATGAGCCCACTCAGATTCTGGAGCTTTCATATTTCTGCACGCCTTCTCGAACCCACGAATCCATAAGTCTGCTGCTGTTGGTTCGACATTGCCAAAGAACTCTGGCACCCTATGTTTCTTCATCTTCTCATACCAATCCACTGGTCTGTCATAACCCCCAAACTGATGATGATGTACTGGCTGCTGCACTGGTGGGGCATTCTGATACTGATAGTTCTGTTGGGGATGGGTGTAGCCAGGTGCTACGAAAGAATCCGATCTAGGTGGTGGTGGAGGTAGAACCGTCGGTTGCGGTGTAAAACTCAGCGGTGTAGAAGGAAACGTCGATACCTGTGGATAACTGAAAAACTGACTGGCCGGTGGATGAGAAAGTCCCAACCCGGTCCAACTTGTGGTCCTTGGGGCTGAAGTAGTAACTGGTACGCGGGTGTTAAACCATGAAGGACCCCCTTGTTCCACTCTACCTCTGGTGACAATGTCTGGTCCATGATTCACCCCACGCATGATGTTGTTCATAGACGGGGTGTTCACTTGAGACACTGTAGGGCCCTGAGTAGCGGGTCCACTTCTTCTCCTTCTCGGGATGACGACCCCGGTAAATCCTGCCTCAGTGTTACTCGTCTGGGTGTTAGCTGCATCGGTGTTACTCGTATTAGCTCCTCCTCTAGTAAGAACCATTCTGTTACGAAGAAAAGAGAGGGGTTACTAAAGCTCTAAAACTTATCTTAAAGAAGAAATCAAGTCCTACACAGCAAGGAAAACCTTTCGCTCTGATACCAACTGTAACGCCCCATTCCCGGACACCGAGTCCTTATCCGGAAAGAGCGCTCGGCACATATATTATCAAATAAATTCAATAATATATGTAAGTCTTACGTCATATATCATAACCAAGCGACGCGGAAGATAAAACAACTCAACAACTTGGGGAAACCAAAAGATCGAACACACAGTAATCAATGCTGTGAAAAACTAAATCCAATAAAGAGAACTAATCATCCAACATCCAAATCCCAAAAGATCTCAAAAGAAGCTAAACCAAAAGGAAGGACAACATTGTTCAAACGTGAAACAATTGTTTTAAGAAAGAAACAACTAAAAGAACTAAGTCTTCAAAAACTTCATCTCAAACTTCATCATCAAAGAACTCATCAGCGTTAGCAACCTGTTCATCTTCTTTGGGGAAAGGGGAAGACAAACACAACGTAACGGGGTAAGTACGAAAGTACTCAGTAACGCGTAGAAGATCGTATAACTATGATCTCATAAAGAAATAAAAGCAACGCCGTCTTTTATTAATTCATTTCCGTTATTAACCCTAGCTAACTATCATATTATGTTCATAGCATAACATGAGGTTCCAAAGGTATCTAGCTTAGCTCAAGTTTGTTACATCATGAATAACAAGGGCACTACGCCTAGTAATAGGATGTACTAGGACAACTGGGTGCAACCTACTTAGAGACACGCTCTAGTAGCCCCGGGAATATCTGAGTCCCGATAGTGTGATAACCGGCAGAATGTACCAGACGCATTATCTAGCCAATCGATTGACCGGCGTGGGTACAGTCTACTTTGTCTGGTCAGAGAACACATCGCGATATTGTACTATGCCTTACCAAGCATTGCATGATGTTTAAGATTATTAATCTAGCACATATGTTTGATTAGATGTTTAACTAGCCACCTAAGTGTTTTCAAGTAAGCTCCCTCACATCTCCTACTCTCGTACTTAGACCACTAGACACGGACAAGCCCCTAGCAATTACACAGACATAGATAAACTCTAGCTTATCGAAGCACAAGGCAAATCCAAAGCTTTCGACGGTCCCACACTTCATCTTTTCAGGGAATCCATATGATGCCGGAACTAAACGCATCAAAAGTTAATTCAGGGCTTTGTCACATAAAGTTAAGTAGTAAATATGCTATTATAAAGCTTGAAACACATAAAAAGAAAAACAGCACTGGAACAGTCCCTGTCCGGAAGGATAAACTTGTTGTCCGATACTGAGAAATAGCTGTACGGATACACAACTCATCTGTACGGATGAACCAACACTCGGTCGACCGAATGGATAGGCTCGGTCGACCGAGCCTCTCTCTTGCACCTGTTACACGTTTTCCTTGCACCAAAGAGGACAGTTTTCTGCACTCTGCGTTTTCTACTCAAATTCAACCCAAACTCGACTTAAACAAATTAAAACCATGAAAAACAATCATACAAATTGCTCTACCACTTTACGAAATCTTAATCATACGATAAGAAAACCACGTTACCTTAATTTGCGTGGTACAACGATCCAAACTACCAAAGCTTTGAAAAAGGTTAAACCTTTAACCTCCAACGTCAACGGATCTAGGGATTGTTGGTATCAAAACGATCCTCGTCTCGCGGTGATCCTTTCTCTCTTGAGACGTCTGTTGAAAAGAGCAACGGATTAGCCTCGAAAATCGAAAGCCTCTTCTCCCTTTTTTTTTTTTCAAAACCTGCGCCCTTCTTCTTTTCTACGTCCCTCTTCTCTTTTTTTTATCAAAAACAACTAGGTTAAAATTAGGATTAGTTTTCCTTTTATAATCCCAATTATCTAATTATTTTCTTTAAAAAGAAAAATCCTTGTTTATCCTTTTTTTCTTTTTTCTTAAATCTTCTAATTAAATAACATAATATTCTGGTTTTTACTAAAAGACCGAATTGCCTTTTTTTTCAAAAATCGGAATATTACAAAATCTCTCTGACTGAGTCAATGTTTTAAAGAGTTATTACGAGTACTATCTGAGTATTGGCTTCACATACGTTCTCATCAAGGTGTTTAAGTTTATGCCACCTGTCTTATGTGCTTCCTCTATGTTAAAACTTTTCAAATTCTATATTGCCAGGCTACTTCTAGTGAACTATCGTATGGCCAAAGATGGATGTCATATATTGTTGGATTGGATCAGGTTGATATTTTAATTTGTGGTCTATGTTGTATTTCTAATGATTTTAAGAAAAGTTCTTTAAGGATTGGTATTTCAGTTGACATTCTGCTTTAATTAACCTTGGTGAGGCGTCCTTGTACTTGTAGTAATGCGCATCTTGAACTTTTATTTGGTTACTAGAGGATATTATGAGACAGGAACCGAGGCTATGGGTGTGACAGTAACCGATGGAAGATCCCCACCGGCCACTGCTTGCTAGTTGCTACTGAGGATGATCTTTCCGGTTGCTCTTCATATTTTGAAGATTCAATGTCCAACGATGAACAAGTGAACGAGCCGCCATCGGTTATATCAGCTATATCAGATTTCTTTCATTTTTTTTCTTTCTCATTGATCAAAAGCAAGATAAATGGAAAAAGAAGAAGAACGAAAGAACAGGCAAACAAAAAAAAAAAAAAAAAAAAAAAAAAAAAAAAAAAAAAAAGAAAAGAGGAACTCAGAACAATAGATTGCCAGCAAAAAAAAGCAAAGCAAAGGGTAATATAGGAGATATAAATAAAATAAGTCTTTATAACCAATATTATATATTTTAAATGTGTCATAAATACCTAATTAAATACTGAAACTAGTCATTATAAACTGGTCCTATATGCCTATTTATTAATTTGAAAAGGGTTGAAGTTAAGAGTATTGGTACATGATGTTTATATCTACACACTAAATTATTACTATTATTATATTTTATTTTATTTTTTTATGAAGCACACAAGTTTTGGAAAAAAGTTCATTCATGTGTTTCATAGAAATTTTTACATTTTTTGCGTTAATCTAAATCAAAATCGGAGTATTGGACCATAACATTACAGTTCTTCATTTAAATTTTTCATGTATAAAGTGAAAATACAGAGTGAGGGAATAACATTACACTTCTTCACATGATTCCCCAATTTACCCTTTAAAAAGTTGAAGATGGACTTGTCTTGGGAAAAAAATGAAAATTCGCAGACTCTTTTGATACTTAATAAAATCCGTGGACTATAATGAGAAAACTGAAACAGTTCGTGATTCTTTTAGCTATTTGCCCCTTGAAATAATAAGTGTGCTGCAATAAGTAGATGTTACATTTTTTTTTATTTAGGTGTGATGCAACGTAGATTTAGTGTGGTGCGAATAAATGTCCCCTTATTTTTCAAAGCACTCATTAGCCGTGATACACAATTACCTTTATAGCATGAAACAACAATGCAAACACAAATTCAATATTAGATATAAACACACATTCCAGTTTCACTACACAAATGCACTATACAAACACAACTTCCACGGATAATTTCACTACACAAAACTACTATTCACCACAACACACATTCCACTACACAGATGTACTATTTCGCTACAACACATTTTTCATTAAGAAATTCATTGCACAAATCCATTATTTTGTTGTTTATGATGCGGTTTTGAAAATCATGTCGGAACAATGTCAAATAACTAAGAAGAGGACAAAAATAAAAATACGGTAAAAGAATTAATATTTTAAAAACATAGATCAATTACCATTTTTAATGTTAATCGTCCCGTGAATTGTGCACGGCTTAATGACTAGTGTGTGTGTGTGTGTGTATATATATATATATATATATATATATATATATATATATATATATCATAATAGGAGTACCTATTATTTAGCTAAAAAGGTACGACTATTTTGTCGTTTCTGTTTTTCTTTTTCTTTTCTTTTTTTTTTGGACAGGGAAAACGACGCCGTGTTGCTTATTCTTTTCTTATTTATTTCTTTTACTTTTTCCGTTCCACTACCGTCCTCCTTGGCCAATGAATGTCGTCCTCCTCCATCCATCTTCATCTCTTCTCGGCGTATCCAATGTTAATCCATCAGATGAATCGTAATCCACCTTCTCAATCTCACCATATCTTCTCATCTACAAATCTCTCATACCAACGACATCCAAGCTCGCATTCAAATGCTTTTTGTGAATGTAAGAACACTATGAATCCGAGATTTTCAGGTTGCATTTCAATTAACGATTTTCCGAAATTTCTGATTGGTTTTCTAATTCTGTGGTTTTCTGATTTCCACTCCGATTTTGAAGATGGTCGCCGGAAATCATTGAGGGTTTCTTCAACTACGGCTTATGCATGCTTCAATCATATTTGGTCAGAGCAGTTGCAGCTGTTCCTGTTTCAAGCTCAGGGGTAAAAATAATTGGTTTCTTTCTTACTCCTTTCTCTTGTGAAACGGCAAACCCTAGGTTTTGGCTGCAAGAGGACAACCCCACGAGATATCAGCAGACTTCTTCGCCTTTTCTTGCCCATCGAATCCAACGAATTTCTTCTGATTCTACAGTGCAATCAACTACTTGTGGGTTCATCTTACGTCTTTTTTCCTTAATTTCCGGGTACAGAAAGACGGATTTCTTCATAAATCATCATTTGAAGTGGTGTTTTTTTTGTTACGGTTTATGGTTTAGGTGAATTATTCTTCATCTGCAAACCTTTCTCTACTAGGTGAACTATCTTATTTCTATTTTTATTTTGGGTTTGGGTGGAAGTTTATCTTGGATTGAATATTTCTCATTGATATGTATGTATGTTTGGCAAACATGGTTTTTTTTTTCTTCTGTTTTTTCAAGGTTTTGAAAAAGAAAATGAAAGGTTCGACAGAGGATTCAACACGTTTTTTCCCGAATGGCGTTTCGAGCGGAGTAGGTGAGCAGCAAATTAAGCCATTGTTTATGCTCCGCCTGGGTATTTACTTATAGTATGGAAATTTGCTGAAATGGGATTCTTTATAGAGGTTAAAGAGAAATTAAATTGTGTTTGACTGTTGGGAGCATCTGATTTTGATTCACTTGTTTGAGGTTGTTTCTTATTGATGCAGCCGAAGCCTCTGAGACATGATGGCACCAAATTTGGGAAGAAGAAAATATTTGTATGCATGTACAAGGTTCGTGCATTCTGTCAATACAGTTTGTATGGATTCAAAACTGATATGCCTAGATTTTTCTCTTAGCCAGTGTGCTTTTTTATATATTGATAGAACAAAGTTTCTTAGAATATTTATTCATGTGCATGTTTGTACCATTTTGGTTTTACTGAACTCTGTTAATAACTTCTCTTTGTTGAATTTCCCATGTCCATGACACTCAAAAGAATCAAATAAATTAGAGCTAAATTAAATTGCTACTTTTGGTGGTGAGAAATTGCAAGAGCTGAATGTGATGTGATATCTTGAAGGTTTGAAGGTGAACATGACTGGTGGATTAGTTTATTTAATTTTTCCTTTTCTTAGAGTACACTATGATTAAAATGCCTACACTACCAATTAATAATCCTTTCATAATGAAATCTTCCACTGCCGTGAATGACCAAATGTCCATCATTGACAATTATTTTGCTTTTTAAACCATTACATCATTTGATGTGACCCTTCTTGGTTTATGGCTTGAGCTTGGTGTGTTATCATGTTCCTCTACATGTATGTGTTTGACAGTTACAAAGAATGAATTCAGGAAATAAAGATGACTTGCAGTTTTTTGACAAGTTGATCACTGCTTGTGATAGATTTTTTCAGACCATTGTTACTGGCTTTTATAGCCATTTTGAATGAAGATCAAACAAAATCTCATTGGATCCTGTAGAGTCACTTTTTTGTTGTTGGAAGAATATAGTGCCTCTTCCTAAGTCCATGTTTTTCCTTATCATTTTGGTGTAGGAAACAATCAAATCAAGTCCGGTTTAAACATATGGTGTTGATCCTGAATATTGTTTGGCTAAGTGCATATATGTACTGCTAAAAATGGAATGCATGTTCTAAATTGTAGTATCCATTAGCCTTTAAATGTGTGAAAATTTGTTTGACTCATGTTGTGCTTTCCCATTGGGTTTAAAAATAGGTGCAAACGTGTGTTTGATACCATGAAGATGTATTCAAGATTTATTTAGTAGTAGTTGTAGTCAGTTTTTTTTCCCCTTTGTTGGCCTCATTATGCTTGAATGAATATATTTGTTTCTGATAGTAAGTTTTGTTTATTCTAACATTTTTTTTATGCGAAAGAAGTTTTCCTACCCTTGTCAATGGGTAGGAACGCCTCTTTCAGCTGGCTACAATAAGTTTGCCTGCAGAGGAGAATCCATTTGGGGTTTTTATTGGTGGGATCATGTAAGCTACTTCTTTCTATCAATTCTAGCTTTCCTTTATGTCTTGGCATATAGTTTCTCTTGGCCATGTTATTTGACTGTAAAAGTTTATGGGCTGGTGGATGTGTGGGTTATGATGTACATACCACGGGCCACCATAATATCAACTTTTCACACACAAGTACACTCTACCGGCCACATATGATGTGCACGTTGTACCACAGTTTGTATTGGTTCGTTAAATAGAATCTGTAACACGTGCGAAAGCTTACGGGCTTTGCACTACCCTACAGCAACCAGACAGTAAGGCACTATTATCATTTTCCATTTCAACATCACTATGCATGCTTTGCAGAAATAGAAGCACAACAAAATCCAGATGAGCAAGGCAAAGCTGCAACTGACACAGAAGTAAGGGAGAACAAGATCAAATCCAAAGCACCCCTGGACCAAGGCACAGAAGAAACAACTGCATGCACTTTGCCAAACAGCCCGTTGAAGAAGCCGAAGTTGAAGGCAACATAGAACGCATAACAAAGCACTCTTCAAGCCCTTAATGAACTTTAACATGAATCCACTATATTTTGCAACCAAACTAATGTTCTTCGGAGTCGTTTTGTACAATATAAACTTTCTAGCTGCGATCCTTTTGGTATGTATGTTCACTGATATGTAATATGGTAAACCATCACTTTTGGACACCAAGATTCTATGGTCAAAAGACCAATTTTCTATACAAGTACCGCAACTTCCATATAATAGATGACTCGGATACACACGCCAATAACAACTCAATCGAAACAAACCCGGAACGAGGGCCACTTTCGTGCATCGCACGGAAAGCACCACTAGTATATATATATAGTTTGTAGTTTTTTAATGTTGTATAAAAAGATTTTAAACCAATAAGGTGTCGGCCTAATGATAATGATTAAGGTCATAACCCAGAAGGTACAGGGTTCGAGTTCTATTTGGGACAAAAAAATGGTGTGTGTGTGTGTGTGTGTGTGTGTGTATCTTTCTTCTCCATTGAAAAAAAATAGAAGAAAGCTAAAATCCATTTTTTTAATACAAAATAAATAAATAGGACACACCATTTTTTTAAGTTGCAAAAAGGACAAAAAAAAATTCCATTTAGGTATTAAAAAGCTTAATGATATGAACAAAGTGAACAACACACTTGAGGCATTACTCCATTTAGGTACATCATCCGAAGAGCGACTCAAGAATAGCCTCGAAATAGCTCAATATTTGGCTCATATAAAGCTCATATAAGGCTCAATACAAGGGACTACTTCAAGGCACACATATGTCAAAAATTCAGCCAAGTAACACAATTAAAATCAGCCGTATAAACTCACAATTCAGCTCAATCAAAGCATTAAATATAGTACTAGTCGTTTCCACATGGTTTTTTACATTCCTCATGTAATAAAAAATACATATAACCATTCCATCAACATATATTCTGCGTAACCAAACTATCCTTTTAAGCTTAAAGTGTTACAACTATAAGTGCAATGGGCGAAAAGGTTTTCCACATCTCAAATAAAGTATACCTTTTCAATGCTATTGCATATATATGCACCAAAGAAATAATGTTGGTTGATGATATATAGGCCCATTGGATCGGATTATTCGCAACTGGGCCGGGCCCATTATAAAGATTAGATGATAAAAACAAACGGATTGGCAGGGCAGGACTTCACTAGACGCTGGCCAGGACAAACCTCTGGTAAGAATAGTCAGAGGAGCAGGACTCCACCGGTTTCTGTACAGAAACGTCTCTAGACAGAACAATCGAATGAGCATGACGAAGACAAATTCAATAACGGCTTAACTGTTTACAGACATGGGTAGATCCCACGTCCGATAATGTTCAAAGATAGCCGATGTTATGTGAGGGAAGGTTATCATCACGATCAACATATATAAAAGGAAAGCCCTGAAGTACGAGGGGGACTTGATTCCGATTCCACACTTGAATTGGATACGTAGGCAGCTCTCTCAAAGAGTTCAGTCCGAATTCGTACCATTTTTACTTGTTTCTGTATCATTTTCCTAACTCGAATCGTTTAATTACCAAGTTACAATTTTTGAGCAACATCATTTGGCGCTAGAAAGAGGGCCTGATTCTAGTTAGTGAGTTATTTTTACAGATAGAATGGCAAAAAATCAGAATAAAAAGCAGCAGAATCAACCGGAAATTGAAAATCAAACCAGGGAAGAGGACCCCGAAGATAACAATCACCAAACAAGAAAAAAAATTCAAATGGATGAAGGACAAACCAGCACACCAAACACAATCAGGCAGATGTTAGTGGAAAACTTAGCAAATCTGAAACGAGAGGAGATAAAAGCCATTTTTGAAGAAGTGTTGAAAGCCAGAAAGCAGGATGGTGATGTTTCAGAAACACCTACTCCTCTTCACACAGCTAAGAAAGAAAAACATGAATCAGAATCTAGTATAAGGGTGGTAGTTACTCACCCAGGTGGTGATAACGCCATAGCAGAGTTGGATGCTATCTTTAAACCTAAACAAGATGAGTTCAGGCTGGTGTCTCCTTTTACTGAAGACATTGATGCATTTCCTTGTCCTCCAGGATTTAAGATCCCCAAGATCCAGTCATATGATGGCACTAAGGATCCATATGATCATATGCATCAGTACATCCAGCATATGAGTTTGTACAATGCCCCAGAAGAAATGAAATGCAGAGCATTCACAACTCTTCTTACAGGAAAGACAAAGGATTGGTTCAACAAGTTGAGCCCCAGATCCATACCAGACTTCCCCACTCTGACCAGAAAATTCATGCATGTGTTTATTGCTGCAAGGCCTTTTCAGAGAAACCGAACATATTTGCTGACCATCAGACAAAAAAGTGATGAAACAGTACTGCAGTTTATCAAAAGATTCAATGGAGAATCATCCCAAATAGCGGATATGGACGATAAGTTCCTAGTGGCGTCCTTCGTGGTAGGTCTGAAAGAGGGGTGGTTACATGCAAAGCTAAGCAGTAAGAATCCGAGCACGATGGAAGAATGTCTGGAAATTGCATACAGACATTGTCAAGGTGAAGAAGCAAACAGAGGGAGGAATTCCACAGGGATTCTAAAAAAGGAAAGAGTGATGATAAATCTGATAAGAAAAGAAAATCAGTTTGGGACAGAGTAACCTCTCCCATAACTGATAGATTAGGGAAGAGAGGTGCTTTGCTGGACAGAGACCTCATCCCTCTAAACCGATCTCGGGATCAGGTTCTGGAAATCATGGAGAAAAAAGGAATTGCCAAGACTCCTCCTCCATTGAGGGGCCCAAGAGAGAAAAGAGACCATACAAGATGGTGCAAGTATCATAAAGACATTGGACATGACTCTGAGCAGTGCAGGGACCTGATCAGAGACATAGACGCAGCAGCTATGGAACGAAAGATTGATGAATGCATCGATCGAGCGCAAGGAGATAACCCCAGAGGAAGGAGGGAATTTAAAAAATTCAACAACAATCAATGGCGACATGTTTCACACGGGAGTGAAAAACAGGATTAACACACAACTGAGTAGCACCAACATTGTCGTAAAAAATGACTGGAGTAGTAGCAACAGAGAACCCAAGATCAGCCAGTAGATAAGTGAACCAAGCAAGTTCGGCAGCAGTATCAGCAACAGCGCGATATTCAGCTTCAGTAGAAGAACGCGCTACAGAAGTTTGTTTCTTAGAACTCCAGGAAATAAGATTTTTACCGAGGAAGACCAAATAGGCAGATGTCGACGAGTAACCGGCATCCTGATTCCTGCCCCAATCAGCATCAGAGAATGCGTGAAGCGCAAGCGGGGATGCAGAGAACAATTGGAGACCATCATGCAAGGTACCGGCTAAGTAACGAAGGATACGTTTAACAAGCGACCAGTGATAATCAGAAGGAGCGTGCATATACTGAGAGAGTTTGTTAACCGCATAGGCAATATCGGGATGAGTAAACAGAAGATACTGTAAAGCACCCAGAACCTGACGATACTGAGTAACATCTGAATGCGGAGGAGATGTAAAGGCATCAGGTGGAAGCGGAGTGGGCACGGGTTTGGAGTCTTGCATGTTAACCCGAGAAAGAAGCTCATGCGTATATTTTGTTTGAGTGGGCATGAGACCATGATCATTAGGGGTGACCTCAACACCCGAGAAGTAAGATAAAGGCCCAAGATCCTTAATAGAGAACCACTGTCCAAGAGCATCAACAACCTGCTGAACCTGAGACGAAGAGCTGCCAGTAATAATAATATAGTCAACATAGACAAGCAAAATAGTAATACTAGAAGAAGTCCTAGCAATAAATAGAGAAGAGTCTGCAGCAGAGTTGACAAAACCAATAGAAAGTACAAAAGTCCAGAGTTCATGATACCAAGCCCGGGGTGCCTGCTTAAGCCCATAAATAGCTTTATGAAGCTTGCAGACGTAAGTGGGGCGATCTGAGTCCTCAAAGCCCGGAGGCTGACTCATATAAACATCTTCGGTAAGTGAACCCTGCAAGAAAGCATTATTAACATCTAATTGACAGAGAGACCAACCCAAAGAAACTGTAATGCTGAGAACCAAACGAACTGTAGTGGGTTTTACCACAGGGTTGAATGTCTCATAATAATCAATACCGGGCCGCTGGGTAAAACCTTTCGCCATTAATCGAGCTTTGTATCGATCTATAGAGCCATCGGGGTGGTGTTTAATACAAAATACCCACTTGCAGCCAACAACATTGAGATCGGACTCAGGGGAACAAGAGACCAAGTGCCATTGCGCACCAACGCATCAAATTCCTCAGACATAGCTAGTCGCCAATGTGAACTTTGGAAAGCCTGTTTAACAGTGGAGGGCTCAGTATCAGAATATTAAGAATCCAACTGGGCAGTAAGGTTAAGGAGCTGGTGAGGTTTAAAGATTTGATTGCGGGACCGAGTAACCATGGGGTGTAAGGGTGGTGGTGGTGGTGGTGGTGGTGGAAAGGATGTGGAAGATGATGAGGAAGAAGGTGGATATTCGGGTGAAGGGAGAGGGTCAGGGGAGGGAGGAGGTGAAGAGGGCGAAGCTGAGGAAGGAGGAGGGAGAGATACAGTTGGGAAGGAAGGAGGAGGAAGATCCAAAAACAGAGCAGGAGAAAGTAAAGTATCAAGGGAAGGGAGATCAGTTTCAGAAGGGGTGGTGGCAAAAGGGAACAGATTCTCAACGAATCGAACATCACGGGAAACATACATGCGAGCACTAGAGAGATCATAGCATAGATAAGCACTCTGTGTGAGTGAGTAGTCAAGAAACACACACGGTACGGAAGAGGAGTCCAGCTTATGATGAGTGTATGGCTTAACCCATGGATAACAAAGATAGCCAAACACACGCAGCTTAGTATAGTTGGAAGGGGGTGGAGTAAAGTTTTTCGTAAGGGGAGAGCATGGCTAAGGTTTTTGTGGGCATTCGGTTAATTAAATAGACAACAGTGCTGACCGCATAAGACTAGTAAGTGATAGGCATGGATGCATGGGTAAGAAGAGTGAGAGCCGTTTCGACTATATGTAAATGACGGCGTTCAGAAATACCATTGTGTTGGGGGGTGTGAGGCGGGAAGTGTGGTAGGCAATACAATGGGAGGATAAAAAAGGACGTAAGGCAATGTATTCAGTGCCATTATCAGAGTAAAGTGTTTTAATTTGGGCATCAAAAAGTTTTTCAACATAAGACTTAAATTTATGAAAAACCGCAGACACATCAGATTTATGAACGAGAGGATAAAGCCAAATAAAACGCGTAAAGTGATCAACAAAAATGACATAGTACTTATAACCATCAATCGAGTAAAGGGTGCAGTCCAAACATCCGAAAAAATTATATCTAAGGGACGGGAAGAGTGCAAAGTAGATTCAGCAAAAGGAAGCCTATGGCTTTTATTACTTAAACAAGCATCACAAGGGGAGGAAACAACCGATGATAAATCTAAACAATTGTTTTTAACTAAAAACTGAATAATCGGAAAAGTTGGATGACCACAAAGACGGTGCCAAGTAGAGGTGGAGGTTTTATTAGCTGAAAAGGTAAACAGAGGATTGGAGGACCAGGAGTAGACTCCATCTTAAGCTTGACCCTGGTAGAGGCATGTTCCCGTCCTCAAGTCTTTTACCAGAAAGGAGTCAGATAAAAATTCAATAGTGACTGAATTATCTAAACAAAATTTAGATACAGATAACAGATTTCGGGAAAGCTGGGGAACACACAGTACATTTGATAAACGGAACGAAGAAATTGAAGCAGAACCAATGTGACTAATAGTAAGGGCACAACCATCACCAATAATAATATCATCCAAAGCTGAATATGGACCATACAAGGACAGCAAGTTGAGATTGGGAGTCATGTGGTGTGAAGCACCACTATCGAGCAGCCATGAGGCGGAGACCAAAAAAAAAAGTAACAGTAAAAATACAACCAAAAGCAACTTACAGAGACAAGTGCCGGTTAGAGGTTTGGCACAGAATGAATTAGGATGTGGCTTAAGCTGATGGAATTTGAGGAATTGGGATGATGACAAGGAAGCCAAGAGATAACAGGGAGCTTCAATGGATACGATGTAAAGCTGGGAACAGGGATGATGGCGGACCGACGATCGGCGGTGACGTTGGCTGCTGAACTGGGGGAAGGATCGAAAGCGGGATTTTGCTTTTGGTTAACTTGGGAACGGAGGAAAAGAAGCAAGATAGGCTGCGGGAATCGGAAGGAGGAAGAGGAATCGGAGATAGAAGATGATGAGGAACGAATATCTCGGAAAATGGCGTAAGAAGAAAAAGAGAAAAAAGAAATAAATTATGAGGAATTATTTATTAGAATTATTATTTAATTATTTAGGAGAATAATTAATGAGGAATATTTGATAAGATTTTGATTTATTTACTTTCCTTAATTAAGAAAATTAGAGATTTATTTCTTAGGGAGAAAGTATTATATTTCTTAGAGAGCAAGTATTTTTAGTTCTAGGCTTTTATTTCCTACACTATATAAAGGAGGAGCTCTCAATGTAATAGATACAATATAACATCTTTCTATCAATAAAATCATAAGAGTTTTCTCTTGTTAAGCCTTTTGGCTTGTGCTTGTTCTTGAGTTTTTCGTCCGATTGAACGATATCAATCACCTTCGTCCGTTCGTACGATAACGAACTTGGTTCTCCCGGTCCTGTCCTACATCAGTTGGTATCAGAGACATAGGTTTCGTATCAACTTGGGCATCGACTACATCAACCCGGATTTTCTTTCTGTCGAATTAAGGCCAGCAAGTCTCCGGTAGTCACTTGCATCCCTATCATAATTGGATTTTCTTTCTGTCGAATTAAGGCCAGCAAGTCTCCGGTAGTCACTTGCATCCCTATCATAATTGCTATTGACTTGGTATTGTTATCGCGTAAGACTTTGTTTCCTACTAAGAAAAGTATTACCGCTGCCTTCAACTTTCCTTTTCAAATTTTATTTTTTTTCCTTGCGACTTCAATCAAAAGGTCCAGACTTGATTACTGTAGATTGCAGAATTTGTTTATAAAATAAAAAAAAAAATAAATAAATAAAAAAAAAGGAATTTGTGTATTATTATTGTGGTTATTATTACTTTTCTTAAAGCATCAAATAAGAGTAGGCGCCCAGCATCGTGGGAAAAGAAAAAGGGGCGTGCATCAATTTATTGTTATTACTGAGAATTGTTTTCACAACCATCCGAGAGGGAAAAAAAATTCAACTGTCTATCACCGAAGAGCAGCCAACCACCAGGATTAAAAAGCTAACAAAAGAAAATTGTGATCTTCATGGATAACAGCGCCGCGCTAAATCAACGGCTTGACATCCTAAGCCAACGGTTTGATAAAATTCTTGACACCGCAGAGGAATGTCGTGCATTGTGCCGAAAACTTCTAGCAGCCGTTCCTCCAAGAGAAGCACCTCAGTGGCAACACAACATATCCTATGCGACAACACATAATCAACTTCCCTTGAAAGGTGTGTCTCAGTTGTCACGTAACATCCCATTAATCAAGCCATATGATCATCATGTCATCCCAATGCAGCCGTCACCGTCCCAAGCAAATCAACATGTGCCTCTGCTCGCCATTAATCCACCAAAGACCACAACCCAAGAGCAGTCACTACCCGCAACGTCCTTTGTTCACCCACATCAACCAATGCCGGTAGCCGTCCAGCCTACACCGATTCACACATGCCATCAAGAAGAAGAATATGATGATCCAATTGAAGAAGATTGTGAAGACACTATTGTTAATGAAGAAAGCGCTGAGGAATATCCTGAACATGTTAAAAAGAAGAGTGTCGATTCTTTAGAAGCACCTTCAGATTCTCAAGTTCATGATCTGCATGAGTGCGACACAAATTTGACAACCAGATGCGTGAAGGAGATCAACCAAGTCACATTGTCTATCAATCGCGAAACTTGCAATCAAAAGATGGATGTTTCAAAAGCTTCAAACTTGATTGCATTGGTTATAATACTGAAGATAGAGCTCAAGGATCATGATTTTGTTGATTCACGCTTTGTTGGTTCCCTAAAGCCTATTGTTGAAGATTTGACTAGGCATGATGACATCTATTTCAAAGTTGAGTTTGAAAGGGAAATCCAAACGGTCAACAACTACTCTTTGGATGTGCATTTGGCATACGCTCGCTTTGCCGTGATGACAACTCGGGGGCGAGTTGTTTTGAAGAGGGAGGGAATGATGAGGAACGAATATCTCGGAAAATGGCGTAAGAAGAAAAAGAGAAAAAAGAAATAAATTATGAGGAATTATTTATTAGAATTATTATTTAATTATTTAGGAGAATAATTAATGAGGAATATTTGATAAGATTTTGATTTATTTACTTTCCTTAATTAAGAAAATTAGAGATTTATTTCTTAGGGAGAAAGTATTATATTTCTTAGAGAGCAAGTATTTTTAGTTCTAGGCTTTTATTTACTACACTATATAAAGGGAGGAGCTCTCAATGTAATAGATACAATATAACATCTTTCTATCAATAAAATTTACTACACTATATAAAGGGAGGAGCTCTCAATGTAATAGATACAATATAACATCTTTCTATCAATAAAATCATAAGAGTTTTCTCTTGTTAAGCCTTTTGGCTTGTGCTTGTTCTTGAGTTTTTCGTCCGATTAAACGATATCAATCACCTTCGTCCGTTCGTACGATAACGAACTTGGTTCTCCCGGTCATGTCCTACATCAGAAGATCAGATGGCTGAAGAAAGGCAGAGGCAGCCGGAGAAGAAGAAGTTTCCGGGGCGGGAAGGACGGAACAGAGAAATAAAAGGAAATTGAAAAAAAAAAAAAAAAAAAAAAATGACGGATCGCGGAGACGGAGTCTCAATGCTCTGATACCATGATAGATAAATTAGAATTGTATTTCATTGATTAATAAATTTACACTGTAGTCATATATATATATATATACACTTATGAAAGATTCTGAAACTATGAAGAATAATACAGAATAAATACAAATAAATACAATTAATACAAATGATCTTAATAAATAACCCAGTTTTGCACCTTATTGACAAACTCTTTGTCAAATTGGTTATACACAACCTTCAATTTATTAATTGCCATAAGAGAATATTTGTCAATTTGATCCTCACATTTCTCGTACAACACCGCAATTGAAAGAAGAGTTAGAAGACCTGCAAACAAAAAGATAAAGAACAAATGGATAAATAAGTTGAATTTGAAGTTAGACCGTGAATTAAAACAGGATCATATATGACTTTAAAATGAAAAGGCATAAGCAAGATGTTTGATTCAAAAAAAAAAAAAGAAAATAGAAGACTATGAAATGCAATTCCTTAGCTGAAGTAGGGGTGTACACGGATACGGATAATCCGAAAACCGAACCGAATCGGGGTAATTCGGTATGGTTCGGTTCAGTTAATAAGTCCTACGGTTCGGTTTTCGGTTTTCAAAATGGAAAAACCGGAATTTTCGGTTCGGTTACGGTTAGTGCCGTAAATTATCCGAACCGAAAACCGAACCGAACCGAAAACCTAACCGAACCGAAAACCGAACCGAATCCAAACCGAAAGCCAAACCGTTTGTATTCGAACCGAACCGAAACCAAATTGGAAAATCAAACCGTTTATAACCATATAGTGAATCAAACTGTTGTAATTGTATAACTTGGATGAAATTTGGTTATTTCGGTTAATCAACCGGTTATTTCGGTTCGGTTCGGTTCGGTTATCTCTAATTATTTAGTTTTGATTTTTTTCGGTTTTTCGGTTAACCGAACCGAACCGAACCGGTTATTTCGGTTCGGTTCGGTTTTCTTTTACAAACGGTTCGGTTTCGGTTCGGGTTTTCAATTAACCGAAAATTTCGGTTCGGTTTCGGTTACGACCATTAACCAATCCGAACCGAACCGTGTACACCCCTAAGCTGAAGCTTTTGAGTGTAATTTACCCATAATAATATGAACTGTTATTAGCAGCTGAAGAATCCTCCCCCTTGTCGTTAGCAGCTCAAGACTGAATCCATCACAATCATCCTTCAAAATCAAGAGATTTCAACTTCATATTACACTCATAAGTTCTTTAATCTACGGAGTTGCATACCTGTCCCAATTTTGGGAAGCAAATCAAACATCATTAATAGATGGATTTGGGGGGAAAATGAAAGAAGAGAAAGGATCGGAAGCCGGAGGAGCTGGAGGGTTGTTCTTAGGGACCGGTGTTGCTGGATAGGCACTACTTGAGTATCAGTGCGAAGGGTTACGAGAATTAGGATAACGGAGTGGTTAGGATGAAGATGATATGAAGGGTAATTTAGTCCGGTCAAATAATTTTTATCTTTATTGCAATTAAAAAGAAAGACGTGGGTTAAAATTTAAATAAGAGAGGAAATATGAATTTATACCAAATTTTTCCAAAAAATATATAATAAAGAATGTGTTTTTCTTCTACGTCGAAGAAAAAAATATAGTAAAGATTCTCACTCTTAAAGGCTCCATAAAACAATTCAGAAGGATTTTTTTTTTTTTTTTTGATCCTTTTTATAAATAAATAAAAAGAAAAACAATAATTGAAAGGGATTGGATTATGGGAGCTTTATTCTATTGACCAGTTACTACAAATATGCCTATAAGCCCAGTATCATATCTAGAAAATATCGGCCCACCGAGCAAACATACCAAACAAAACCTAAGTATCATCGTTTCCCTACGAGAATCGTTTCCCTATCTTCACAATGCGCCGGCCAAGGTACAAAGCCCCCAGAAAAAAATCTAATACTACCATAATAGGTGTGAGGTATGATAATTGTTCCATTATTGGTGGCGATTCTCGTGTGAGTGAACCGTTTTACGGTAGAGTGTTGACAAATTCCTTTAACAAAGTATCACAGGTGCATGAAGGAATTTGCATTGCAGGTTCGGGAGATGGAGATGCCTTCTCATATGTTGAAGAATTTCTTTGTGAACAATTCGAACTTGATCCGCCTCAATCTATGGAAGAGGCTGCTTATGAAGCAGCTACATGGGTGAAATTGTATATGAAACGTTTTAAAAGCAGTGCTCATATGTTGCTGATTGGTGCCGTTGCTGGAGAGACTCCTAAAATATTTTGTGTAGGGAATGAAATAGGTAACACCAATCCTTCTGTCGAGCTTGTGAAAGATAAATTCGTAGTACTTGGAAGCGGGGAAGAGGTTGCGAAAAAGGTATTGGAAAATGATAGCTATATTACCAACGAACGCAATATTTGTGAGGAAAAAGGCTGTGAGCTTGTTTTTAATGCATTAAAACAAGCTGCTCTTGGTGATCATGGTACCGGCGGCACACTTCATGTTGTCTACATGACACCGGGGAGTTCCAAAAGGTTTTATTGCAAGCAAAAGAATGCTAATTACTGTAAAAGCCCCTACGGGGAACCCATAATATCAACAAATTTGAAATTCGAATCCAGCGATGATGACAGTGATGCAGCAACCGATGACAGTGATGCAGAAACCAAATCCAGGTCCAGCGAAGCAGAAGCCTCTACCAAAGAGGGCACCCCACCATGTACGTTTATTTTAGTGCTAATCCAATTACATTTTTTGATATGATTTTATTTTGTTGGCTTTCCAATGCTTTTTGAATGCTGTGGATTTTGATTTATATTTTTTTTATATAAATTTTCTTTTGGGTTGTCAGGGTAAATGGTTGTGTTAGCTGCTGATTGATGATGATCTGCAGAGGTAGCATTTTGGTTTAGAGTAGCTTATGATTTTGGACCAGCAAAGCTAAGTAAATTTTATCCATTGGTGGCACCAAAATCAAGCATTTGAAGCATTTTTATTTTGTGGTTTAGTCCAAAACTTTTGATCCTTTTGACTAATTGCTGTTGCAGCTAAGCTAAGTAAATTTATCCATCGGGCTTGTTGGTAAAAGCCAAAACCGTCTAATTGTGTATTTTTGAGGCATGCTTTGATGACTAGATCTTTTATTTATTTATTATTAGCATATTGGTTTGATGGATCAAGTCGTTTATCACATGGAAAGTTTTGAAAATCATTAACTCCTGCTAATGTGCGGTTTCTCGTTGTTTTTGGGAGCTAATTTTTTCTCTTAAATCCACTGTATTCTATTCTATTATGATGAACTGTTCACTTGTTTCTCTAACTCTAAACCGATCTCTTTATCAGAAAATAAATGCTATCAATCAGTTATATCAGAACAATAGGTGAATTTAACTCACCATGTTGTGAGAGGGAATCGGTGTTGAAACGATGAATTTGTGTAGTGTCGGGGAATGTGTGTTGAAATGCTGAATGTGTTATTGTACAATAGGGTATTGGAAGCTAATGTGCATCGTGAATGGGGGTGGGGTGTGTGTCCCCTTTCACTATCACCGTGTTGTGCACAAGATCAAGATCCCATACATTTTGCTGAGGGCAACCTCAATAGCTATTTTTAACACATGACAATGTCTTCATTTTTTACCAATAACAATGGCTTTACTTCTTTTGAATTGGGTTGGGGATGGGGTTCTCTCTGCCCACATCCCCTTTCACAGTGTAATTCATTCTCGTTCTCCTAGTCCTAGTGTCCATGCCATATCCTCTCTTTCCCTTCTAGCAATCATCTTCTTCAACCTCTTTTTTTCCAATCTCCGTAATTTGGTACTCAGCTGATTGCAGCTCAATTCAAGTTTATCTTCAACTTTGATTTTATGTAACAAAGCACGGTTGTGGGAATTGATTGAAAGAATGAGAATGTTTTTTTTTATTAGAGAAATGGGTCAGAAAATCAAGATTGGCTGATAAACTTTTATTTTGAAATTGATTAGAAGACACATGCAGATGGGAAGATGAATTGAAAAAATATGGAGTCCATATCTGAATGGGGTCGGTATTGTAATGGCATGGCATTTAGGATTTTTCATGCATTTTGCTACGTATTTTCTTTCCATAGAAACCATGTGCACATTTGTAACGGCTGTTGTGAAGAATGATGTGACTGGGGTTGGTATTGTAATGCCATGGCATGTAGTATTTTTCATTCATTTTGCTACCTAATTTTCTTTCCATAGAAACCATGTGCACAAAATCCCAGACATACATTTTGCTAAATAGAGGAAATATGGAATCAGGTCCCGGGACTTGATTTTTTTCAGGTCGTGTCAGACCTGACATTTTTTTTTCAAGCCCCACGTGCAAATTTACACGGGCTCAAGCCAACCATGCAAATTAACATGGGATCCATACACAGCACGTGCAATTGAAGAAATGGGCAAACCTTGGTGCAAACGTTTAAATTTACATGCTCTTGTTCAAAACCCATGTAAATTTGCACGGATTTGGTCCACCACTTGCAAATGTACATGTGTGGTGGTTGTCATCGAAGGATTTTCAAATTGCACGGGGCATGTTAAACTATCCCACATTGGGAACTTGTGATTGTGTAACTCACCATATTAAGAGATGGGTTTCCCTCACCTCACAACCTAGATTTTGGGATGAGATCCCTCCTCTTATATGGGTTTGGGCCTAGTTTTCTACATGGTATCATAGCCACCTTTTATTGTGCAAGTGTTGGGCCTCTTTGTTGGCCTTGAGAGTGCCCAGGCCCACACTTGAGGGGGCGTGTTAAAGTATCCACATTGGCAAGTCTTTTCATAGTTCTTGAGATCGTTTATATAAAAGACGTTTTGTCCATGGCAAGCCTGTGCCGTGTCCATTATGGACTACTTTCATGTTGGACAAGGACTATGATTGTGTAAATCCCTATTATAAAGGAGATACTGACGGATATTTTGAATATTAGGATCAAACTCTTGATGACTTGAGATTTTTTCCATGTTTATCTTATGATTTATGCACGTGTGCAATATCAGACAAGGAAGGCTCTGGCCGACCTGCGTCGAGCCCTTCAGACCGTCTCGGCCCGTATTGCTTAAACCCGAGCTCCCCAACAACCTAACCAACCTGTGGTGGTTCTGTTCGGGAGAACTTGTAAGACCTCCCAGCTGGGGTTCAGGTCCGACCTTAGGCATAAAGTGAGGCTCCTGGCCCTTAATGTTTATATTTCTTTGTCCTCACTTATTGTTGTATCGTTAAGGGGATGGCACGTGGCGAGGCTTGGTTTGACCTCCGTCAAATGCATTGCCTAATCGTCAATTAGCTGATAAAGATTTATCAAGTCATAAGAAAGATATAATTAATCATGCTCCAACCTCATTTGGAGCTAGGGTAAAATCAACCCTTGAGAATCAGAAAGTTTTGCAGAGATGTTTGCTTGTATTGACTCTAACTGGTGCTTGTATGGTTATTGATGATGGTATTCTTACCCTTGCAATTTCAAGTATATTCTTGACTTCAAGTAATTGGCTAAGTTTTTTTTTTTTTTTTTTTTTTTGCCTTGTGTACTTATGTGTTCTCTTGCGACAATTGGCTAATGAATTTGGAAATACATGAACTGAAGCATGAGAATGAACGGCTTTGACATATGATACATCTCCTGATGCACAACATGCAGTATCAGCCTACTCCACCACCAGCAGCAAATCACAACATGCCTCCTCCAACCCATGCAACATACTTTACTGTGTTCTTTCAGGGGGGGAAGCATCCGCACATATTTGTTTTTTTTGGGTTCTAGTCTTTGTGCTGGACAATTTTGAGTTTTGCTGTTATATTATGTATTTATAGCTTCTCGGTAAACGGTTTCTGTATCTTTTTTTTCTTTTATGCAATATGAATCAAGGCTTTGCACCCTAAAATCCATTTACATGTTTGTTTGCATCTTTTAATTTAATATTCCGTACAACACTACAGTTATTAAAAGTAAATAAAAACGAGTGGACTCATGCATCGCACGAATGCATCTACTAGTTATTTAGAAAAGGAAATATGGAAAAAGAATTTAGAACAAATAAAAAGAAGGAAACCAAAAAGTGTTTTATTCTGAGTAAAATATGCAATTAAAATTTACTTAGTATGTTATCTTTAGCTTCCAGCTTTGCAACATCTCCATTGAGCTGTATCAATGAGAGAGAGAAACAGACATGCCGTGACGTCTTGTTCCGGACACTGTGTCCTAATCTGGAAATGAACGTCCGACACGTATATAATTTAGTATTTAAATCAATTATGTATAATCATCTATTGTAGGAATAACAATTAAAACAAAAACAAAATTGAAACTTATTCAGTCAAAATCTTAAACAAATGACTTAACCATTTGTTTAAGAAGCAAGACCGGTGTATTATGATTTCTCGTTGGTTGATAATTAGTGAAAATTTTCACTTGATAGGATGATTTTTTTTTTTTCAAATTTTTTGCTGATATTACGATAGGAGTTGGTTCTGTGAGAAGATTAGGTGAAGAAGAAAACGATGATACGGGTAGGAATAAATTTTTGGGATTTTATGACAAACAATAAGCAAATTTTTGGGATTTTATGATAGACAACATCAAATTTGCACGCCTATGCCAGACCACGTATAAAAATTTTGGGATTTTATGACAAACAATAAGCAAATTTTTGGGATTTTATGATAAACAACATCAAATTTGCACGCCTATGCCAGAACACGTATAACTTTTCACGTGGTGGATCTAAACCGTGTAAATTTGCATGGGCCTTGACCAAAACGTGCAAATTTAGACATGTGGAAGGTGTTTTGCCCTGTTTTAAAATTGCACGTGACTTCTATAGGAGAAGAGTTATTGCGGGAGTTATATCAAGTGAACAGATGTGATAATCCGCCTCACACCTACGCGTATCTATTATGTGAAAGTGGATAAGTTGGATGCATCTCATCGCTCCAGTTGATATAACCTGTCAAATCACCGATACACCATAATTTTTTTCTCAATATAGAGCCCTTGTAAAATTACACGTGGTATTCAATTTTTTTTTTCAAGTCTAATGAAAAAACTTCAAAAAAAAGAGTCCGCCGAGAGGACCTGATTTCATATTTTTTTCCCGTAAAAACCCCCAAACCTGATTTGACCTAAATTTCCGCCGCATCTCACTCTCCGTAACACCTTTTCGATCCAATCTATCCAAAGCCTTCCCGACTCTTCTGCTAAGTCATTTCACCATCAATTCGTACTGGTTTTCGTGGTTTTTGCACAGGTATAATTATGAAAGGAGACAAATCTGCAATGAAAACTGATAAGAAGTGAGTTTAAGTTTATTTTACTTTTGCGTTCGTATTCTCAGATCTGTTTTGATGAATTGATCACTTCGTTTTTGAAATCACAGTTTATGATGTGTTTTTTTTCTCTTCTGATTTTCTAGGAAGAAGACTACAAAAAAGAGAAAGGTGGTTGAGGGACCAATCAAGCCTAAAAGGCCCGATAGGCCGGCTAGTGCTTTGTGTGCTTTCGTGTATGTATTGTCTGACTTTATACTTTGTTTCGTTGTGGATATGCTTTTCCTTTGAATGATCACTGATTATAGTTATATTTTTGTAATTAAGGAAAGAGTTCAGCGAAAGGGAAGAGAACATCAATAAGCGCACGGTGTTTAGAACTTGATTTTGCATGATTTTGTTGCTATCATTCTGTCTGTATTTATTAACATATAATATTCCTGAAATGTTTTTTGATTTTCTCGACATTCAGATTTATAAAGAATGTATGAAGGAGTGGAATGAAATGACCGAGAAGGTAATGATTTCTTAAAAAGATAGAGTAATATAAACTATACTTTATTCATTGGTTCATTCTAATTTCTGTTATCTATGTTATAGGTAAGGGGTCAATATATCAGTAAAGCAAAGAGGAGAATGGCTGCGTACGAGAAGAAACTTCAAATCTATAAAAGGGAAATTGTAATTTGCCAACTTTATCCTGCTTATGGTTTCATTGTCATAACATGTTACGGATGATAGTAAATTAAATGTGTGATAATGTATTGAAATAGGAAGCTGATGACAATGAAGATGGAAATGGACGGGAGGTATGTTGTTGAGCACATATAAATCATGTAACCTCAATATTATTTTGCTTATGGTTTCATTGTCATAACATAGTACAGATGATTGTAAATTAAATGTGTGATAATGTATGGAAATAGGAAGCTGATGACAAGGAAGATGGAAATGGACGGGAGGTATGTTGTTGAGCACATATAAATCATGTAACTTCAAAATTTACATTGCTTATAGTTTCATTTTCGAGACATTTTACAGATTATAGTGTGTATATCATGTCACATTAAAATTCAATTGGCTTTATTTTCGAGCTTTTTTGGTTACACAATTCTTATTCCTATTCAGGAGGATTAAGATAATGATGGAGAAGTTTGGTGTCATAGTTTGTTTGAAGGGTGACCAAGTTTTTGGCAAGAAGTTGAATTTAGAAAAATATCATGTAAAGTTCCATCCAAGTGGAGAAAAATATCATGTAATCCTTCATATGCTGCATGCTTAATTTAATCTCATTAGGTGTATCTGTTTGTTTTTTTGTTTTGTTTTGTTTTGTTTTGTTTTGTTTTTTGTGCTTCCCATATTTGATTCCTTCTGCGTTTTTGCTTGGTTGGTGTTTGATCAATCATGAGAAAGCATATTCTGTTTGGAGTCTTCTATTTTGTTATTTTCTTATTTCTCTCGTTCATTTTTTTTTTCTTTTCCCAATGGGGTTCGATGTTACTCTTGTACTTTATACCATCCGTACGCAACTGCATAGCATGTATATTGTACCATTTTGTTTGTTGCCTTTATGGGTGCACCAGATGCTTTTAATTTAACCTGCCATCAGCTTTTGTTTATGCATGTCACTATGTGAACTTCCTGACCTTGCCTCCTACCATACAGTTAGATAGAATGCCAAAAATTATGTCCTGATTCCCGTTTTTTTTGGGTTTATTATGCATGTTGCATTGCAGTTTTCAATTTTGTGTCTTATTATTTGGTACTTTCTAGAATCGGTTTTACATATTCAACAGTTGAAGGATTAGCTTTGTCCTCTTGCTGCTGATATGTTGTTAGTCAGTTGTTCAGTATCAGCTGAACAGGTTGTATATGTGCTCAGCTGAGTTTGTAGTATGCTGATATTTTTCAGCCTTGTTGTAATCTGGACTAAGACTCTGCTCTGTCATAGCATAGCGTATCAGTTCTTTTGCTTAGCTGAACTCATCTATATGTTTGATAAAGTCTTTATTTTTAATTACTTGTTCTTGCATTTGTTTTATCAATTTGTAGCAACACTTGTTGATCATTGCCATAAACCTGAATCTTCATGTAATCTGTTTACACCTGCAGCTTTGTTTAACTTTTTATAGTGCTTGATCGGGAAGTTATTGGGTGGTGCGGGAATTTATACTGAAGTGACTCGTGGGTTGATCGGAGTCGCTTACATCTAGGATGTAAACTGTGTGGCTCCGAACAACCCACGGGTCACTTCGGTGCATTTGGAGATACCACCCAGTAAGTTCCCTAATCTACTACTACTTGTTAATTAGTCCTTGTGTTGTTTAAACTTGCTAAATCAAAAAAGGTTTTAAAAGTCCTCATATACTCTATTCACACATACACAAACACCCCTCTAGAGTATATTTCTGCTATATCGATCCAACAAAATGAATCACATGGATTTAAAATATTTTACGAGACTTGTGTCACTTAAAACGATTGTAGCAAGTTTAATGGATCAGAGTTTCACAACAACATACCCTATTAAAACTGGAAGCTTATTTTAACTGTGTTTAGGTGATTGAAACTGACAAACAAGTGATCAAAGAATGAACGATTTTATCTAGTGATTTATCTTGATGACAGAGACATATTCATGTTTTATAAATGTTGATGAAATCTTAAGTGAGGAACAAAACAGGTTTAAGCAAGACGTGGCAACGGATTCAGTTCAAACAAAACATTATGTACGAACTTTTTTTCTTCTTTGAGAAAAACAGTATGTACTAACTTGAATTACTGAGATCAAAGGTTCATGATTACAGATTCAATGTTCTGATATTACTGTTTGGATTAAACAAGTATGTACTTCAGAACAAATGATAAATAGTTCAGAATGAATTACAAATCACAGCAGCTCCGATACCACATGTAGCTTAAACAATAGATTCAGAGTACCTGAATAGCGAAAGAAATCACCAGCATCGTTTCCCTACATCCATTGTTCCTCGACTACGTCTCTGTTGTTGCCGTCTTGATGAGAGGATTCCGACATCTCTCTCTTTGCCTACAACCGTTATGTGTTGGTTTCTTTCGTATGCTTTATGATGGAATAAAGCATTGCTTGTATAGGCGGAGAGAGGGCCGAAATCCGAATGATCTAGGTTTTAGCTTTAATCTTGGCTGCCCATCAAAGCCGAGTTTTAATCGGATTAAAACTCTTTTTAAATAAATAATAAATAACATATTTTCTAGGAAAAACGAATTTCCTATAAGACCACTATTATGAGGAAGAAAATTACACGGGCTCAATTAATGACCGACATAATTTTTCTTACATTACACAAACAAAACAGCAGGACTGATTACAAAAACTCAGCAGTATAAACTACTCAGCTGATCAAAACAAAGTTGAACTATCAGCTGAACTTAGGAGTGATGATCAAACTCAGGAAGTAAGATTTTCATACCTAAAATTCAAATGTTGAATACAATGTTCAGCAAGCCTAAGACTAAGCAGACATGCCTATTACATATTGTTCAGGGGAACTCAGCGGGATAGGCTCAGCAAGACATGTTTAGGAAGATCCACAAACATCACAAGAATTTAGCAAATACACAAGCTAGACAAGGAACCAGCAAAACACAGTAACAAAAGGCGTTACTGCACTGAGATACAGTCACAAGAACATAACTTCAGATTAAGTAACGAGGGATTGGGAGGTTTTCAAAAGCAACAAGGAACACAAGAAGACTGAGAGGAACTTTGACCAAATCACTTACAGCTAGGAGCAAGTCCATATGCCTAACACTTAGGAAGATACTTCTGGCACTCCAAACCAGAATATCTTGTGATAGGATCTAGTTAGGGTTTAGTCAAACAGACAATCAACCACTTGTTCACACGGACAGACACACAACAAGATCTGAGACTCAATGTCTTGATAATCCAAATGAGTTAAGACTTTGATCCACAAGTCAATATATTGACAGATCACTTTGGCATGTCAAACCAAATGATCTTGTGATTAAAGACTTTCAAGAGTTTATCAGCAAACCACCAATCAAAGAAAATGCACAGACTAAACAGGACCACAGATTACCAGAATCAATTTAGACCCCTCAAATAAGAAATTAGACAAAGAAGGGCTTTTGTAATCTATTGCAGAGCAAATAAACAGGCAACACAACACAGAGTGACAAAGTATTACCGTGTACCTTCCTTCGGGAGAACACCAGTGCAGACTCCTGCGACACATATTCTGATCCAAGCTATTGACCAGTTAAGCATTGTCAATGAAATGGTTCATAATCCAAAGCTTGGTCAATCAATACTTGATTGCCAAGCACTTAGCTTTTCAAACAAAGAACAAGAGAGTGTTTGAAAGTGTTGTGAGTGCAGGATTGCTCAGTTGGTAGTAATTTGTTTCAATCCAGTTGATGTGCTGGATATTTATAGGGTGAGAATATATGATGAACCTTACACCTTTATGACATTCTCGAATCGAATCCCAGAGATTTTGAGGCACTGATTTCACATGTGAAAAAATCTAAAACATGCAAATTTTTTAGTTTCAATTGGGTAAATACACATGTATTATCTCTAGTTGAGATTGCCATTGGCTTAATATGATTAAGAGGATAATCATGTCATTTTACTTAAGATTAAGATGCCTTAAATATTGTACATCACATGGATTTGGGATTCTGATTTTGAATAGTGAAATAACTGGGTAAGGTAACCCAAGACAGACCAAATGCCCAACCAAAAAAGATTCAGCCAACAAACAGGGTTGGGCAGTGATTTAAACTAGACTCAATCAGGGAATGGTCATGAATATAATAAACCATCTCTAAAATTGGACATCATAGTGTATAAACCCTCAGTCAACACTCCACTGGACCTCATTGAGTTATGATGTAAGTCAACTAGATGATACCTCTTACGATGTTTTATCCCCATTTCTCATGCATTTATTGATGTTTTCGTATCAATTCAAGTCATTATTTGCTTAGTTTCATCCATATGTGTTGATAGTAATTATTATATAAAATATCATATTTTGATAAGTTTTGTGGTTATAGTAACCGGAGCGTCGTGTCGGGTTTACGCTTGGTATTTTTGTGTTATATTGCAAGATTATAGGTTAACCAAGACCCCGAGTGACGCCACGTGTGAGCATAACACGTCTTTTGAAGGCTAGGAGAGTGTGCCAGAAGCTAACAAGTCAAACGGATCAATTGTTCTTAGTGTTTCTACCGTAGCCTATCTTCACCGGACATTTGATCCATCTTAGAGGCATTTTCTGGAGAAGACTTCCGAATGAGAGTTGTAGATGAAGAAACGAGCTTTCCAACGCAATTTGAATCACATCAATCGGAGCTCTACAACTCAAGTTATGGCGATTTTGCTGAGCAGCTGTGAAGTTGGAACTCTCTGAATAGCTACAGTGACGTTTGGCGCGCGCCAGACCTTTTGTGGCGCACACCAAGCATCAGAAAAAGCAGATTCAGCATTAAAATCCCCTTTTTGATCGAATTTTACCTAATTTTCACCCCCCAACTTCATCTTCTCCATTTTTCCTCTTCTTGAAGGCTTACCTCCGCCCCTAGGGGCTCTCCTAGACAAATTTACCACATTTTTAGCTAATTTCACCACAAGTGTAATCCTTAGAATGCTAGCTAATCTTTTGGGTAATTGATTGGAGAAAGCTCAAGCCTTGTGTGCAATCTCCATTGATGCCATTGGAGATGAATGCAAGCTTTCCAACCGCAACTTCAACACTTGTGATTGGTAATCTTCTAGTTTTATCTTGTTTTGTTGTTCATGTTATTATGAATGCTAATTTTGACATGTTAGTGATTGTAGTAATGAGTTGCAAAATTTGTAACTAGGCAAGATGATGTTGTAGTGATAACTAGTTAATCTCTTATGTTGATTGGAAATGGTTGTTTACGTTGTTAGTTTCAAATATGATGAATCTTTTCCTATTTGCAATGTATTGCTTGTTGGTGTTGGATTGATCACCTAGCACTAGCACACACACACACACACACTTAGTTGAGACCGAAAGGAGATATAAGGTGTGAGAGAAGGAATAGGAGAACTGGAAGGTAAAATCGACCTTAATTGGAATTCGATTTATTATCCGGGGGTTGTTGACATTGTCATTGTATTCAAGTGCTTATCATACCAATTCATTAGGTTTAGGGCACCTAGGCCAAGGAGGAGGTATAGAGTAGTTTCATACACTCGTATGAGGGGAGACTACTTGCTTAGGAATGCCGTTTCACACATTTGAACACCAATGGTAGGATGGATGGAAATCATTCACATGATACTACAAGAGATTAGTTTAATCTACACATTGTCTTGGTTAGGTTTTTTTTTTATTTATCATTTTATCAACTTTTGTAGTTAATCATTAGTTTCTTAAACAAACTTGCGATTCGGATCAAGATAATAATAACTAATTGGTGTTTGACCTCACATCCCTGTGGATACGACCTTGACTCGCCGTACTAGACTACAATTGACCGGGTACACTGCCGGTGAGATTGGAACCCTAGAAAGGTTGCATCAAGATTTTTGGCGCCGTTGCCGGGGATGTGTAACGGTTGATACTTGTATTAGTTCAAAATTCTTGAGAATGAGTCAAAACTTTTTCTAATCTTTTATTTTTTTTATTTTTTTGGTGCTTACCTCTTTGGTAAGTCACCAAGTGCTATTAATTGTGTTCTTGTTGTTTTCTATCTTGTAGTTGATGAACCACTCTCGACGTGGTAAGGCCCCCGATACTAATTACATCCCGGATATTAACACTTATATTAGGGATCGTTTATTTGAGAGAAAGGTTGGCCAAGCTCGTAGTGAATTGGATCTTGGTGAAACATCTTCACAAGTGTCATTACATCAAGAAGAGGAAATGAATGAGGTACAAGGATGGCATAACCACGAAAATGCCCTTTTTGAACAAAATCCCTTAAATCCAAATGACTATCCTCCACCACCACCCCAAGAACCATATCCATATGATCCACCTCCAAATCCACCCTACCAATATAGACCGCTTTGTGAGCAAGCCACTCAAAGAAAAAATCAAGTTCATAATCCTATTCGGCTACCTCACATTGATGCTAAAAACTTTTCAATCAAGTCTCATATGTTCGGTCTAGTGGAGAGTAGAGCTCAATTTCATGGAAAGGCCCATGATGACCCGCACTCGCATCTTTATAACCTTGAAGAAATATGCAATACGGGATTCCAAAATAGTGCTTGTCAAGAATTTACCTGTCTTGCATTATTTCCTTTTTCATTGAAGGGTCTAGCAAGGGAATGGCTTATGTCACTTCCCCACCATCACTTGCAATCATGGGATGATATACAATCCGAGTTTTTGAAGCAATACTTTCCACCGGGTAGATATTTGGAGTTGAAGGTAAGAGTTGATAATTTCAAGCAAGATTTAATTGAATCTTTGGACAATGCTTGGGACCGTTTTAAGAAGGTTTTGAGGGCGTGTCCAAATCATGAGTATACTTTGGAAATGCAAGTACAATTATTTTGTAGAGGCTTACATAAATTGTCAAGGAAAAAAATTGATTCGGCATGCCATGGATCACTTATGATGAGCACGGCCCAAGATGTTTATAAGGCTATTGAAAGAGTAACAAGAAGTGAGAAATTGTGGGATCCCGGCCCAAGTGAAACGGAAGTTGCTATTGGGGATGAGAAGATTTCGAATGAGGAAGAAATTTTGAGAGAAATGGAGGTGATAAATAAGAAGATGGATGAATTACATGCGGGGAAGAGAGAGTTGAAGCGTAGAAAATGTGATGATGTGACATTTGGTGATTTTCATATCGAAGAATTATCAAACTCCGATGTATCTACACAAGAAGAAATAAGTTTATTGAGACAACGTCGGGATTTGAACAACACTCACACCAATATTTTTGAACCACATCCTTTTTACCAACAAGTTCCTACTCAACAAGCCCATGTTCAACAAAGTTCTCAATCAACGGAGGATGTCTCCCATTTGAAAATTTTGATGGAAAACTTGATGGGAGTTGTGTCTATTCAAGCCGCCAATATGCAAACAATGATGACTTCTATTGGTATGATGTCTCAAGAGGTTGGTACTTGGAAAATATCTATGAGTGGGCACGAAATGAGAATGAAACGATGGAGGCATCAATAAGAGTTATTGAAGACCTTTTGACAAGGGAAGGCGAGAGAAATAGTAGTAGACCACCGGGAGGATTACCAAGCAACACCGAAAGAAACCCAAGAGAGATCAATGCTCTCATTACTCGAAGTGGTAAAGTATATGGGAATCATGAATTTTATGAGAATAAAGTGAGTAATGAAGTTGATAATGATTTGCATGACATGGATGAGGAAAAAGAATTAAGTGAAGAAGAAGAAGAAATTGTTGATGATTTCTTGAAAAATGATGGCTATGTTGAAGTAGAAAAAGAAGAAGAATGCATGAAAGTCCCCAGAATATTGAAAAATCCAACATTGAGTGATCTGAGGACTTTATTCAATGAACATGTTGAAGAAGAAACTGTTGATGACAGCCCGGCACACGCTGGAAGTGTTAAAAAAAATTCTAGGCGTCTGTCAAGGAAAGAAAAGCAAAATGACATCAATTGGCGACCATCCAATGCACAAACATTCAAGGAAGCTTCTCCATCTCAACCAAACGACAAGGGTAAGGGAGGTATAAATTCTAACCCTACTTTAATTGATCTTGAATCACTTCCCTATCTCCCCCGAGAAGAAATTTAAAAAATAAAGTTGGATAAGAAATATGCACGTTTTCGGCACTTAACCATTAATATCCCTTTCATTGAAGCACTCACAAATATGCCGGCATATGGTAAGTTTCTTAAGGACATACTCTCCAACAAGAAACGGTTGGAAGAGTATGAGACGGTGTGTCTAAGTGAGGAGTGTTCTGCCGTGCTTCAACACAAGCTCCCTCCTAAGCTTAAGGACCCCGGGAGATTTACACTCCCAAGTGATATTGAGGGACTTTGTTTGAGAAGGCTCTATGTGATCTCGGTGCTAGCATAAATCTCATGTCCTACAATGATTTCATGAAACTTGGCATAGGCAAGCTTAAGTGTAAGGAGATGACTCTCCAACTTGCGGATAGATCCATAAAACGTCCAAAGGGAGTCATTGAGGATGTACTAGTGAGAGTTGTTAAATTTTACTTCCCCGTACATTTTGTTGTCATGGATATGGAGGTAGGGTACACTACACCCCTTATCCTCGGTAGACCATTTTTAGCAACGGTGGGAGTTGTGATCGATATTCGTAAGGGAGAGCTTAGTTTGGGAGTGAATGATGAGCAAGTTGTCTTCAACATTTACACTTCATTGAAATATCCACACACTACGATAGAATCTTGTTCTTTTGTGGACACCTCGTGTCCCCTTGTTGTGGATTGTACTAACTTGCAGGTAGTTGAAGAATATGTGAGCAATAAAGCGAAGGCTCGCAAACCAAAAGCTCGAAAATCAAAGGAAAATGTCAAGAATCGTTGGGATCGGTGGAATTCGTCTAACATATGTTGGAGACCGGTATTGATAAAAAAGACGGATGTGGTGCGCGAGGATGACCCACCACCGGTGCATTAGAGACCTAAGCAAGGAAAAGTCTAGCTATAGACTATAAATTTAGCAAACAACATGTACTATCTTTCTTATTATTCCTTAAGCATTATCTTTTGGTTGGCTTTGGTGCTTATTTGCTACATGCTTTTGTGAGTAATTGTTAGTAGTATCCATGCACGATTAATCTGTATAAATTCCACCCTTTCTACCGTATAATCCCGTCGAGCAAACGACGTTAAACAAAAGCGCTACCGGGAGGCAGCCCGTAAAAATTAAGTATAATATTTTTTGCTCTTTTGTAAGGCCCGGTGTGGCCAATAATCATTTTGTGTCTACATTTTGGTTGATACTTTGCTAGTATTTGGGATTGCTTGTAAGTACATTGATTGTCACGCCCACCCACCCTCCCTTTTATGGCATCCCGGTACTTGTTTTGAGTAATTTTGATTCCCTTTTGTTTCCCTAACTACTTTCTTACCACTCACTTTACATTGGGGACAATGCAAGTTCGTAAGTGGGGAGTGGGAACGTAGTTAGTCCAACAACGGGTAATGTCATTAAATGTTTGAGAAGCACTTAGCCTTGATAATTTTCGAGCAATTTAAGGTTGAACAAACCATATTTTGGCATGATTTATGGTTATGCAATTGATAGAGTGAGTACCTCAATGAAGTGAGTAACCTTGGTGACATGTAAGTGCATTGTAATCGTGAATCCTTGATTGTAGTGTGAACCATTTGAGTACATATATTCCAATCTTTTGTTAACATGCAAACTTTTATGCAATCATGCATGCATGCATCCATAGCAACTAGAACTTAGGCTTGATATCCTTTCGAGGCGAAATAGAAGGTGTTTGGAGTCGGAGTTAGGGATGACGGTCCTGGCATTTCTTTGACTCAACCATAGCCAGATGGCCTTCCCGAACGTATTTTCCACCTGTCCCCATCTCAGCCTTTGTAGAGTGGTGAGACCCCACTCGAAACTAGCCATTCATAATTAGCTTAATTATAATCCGACACTTAGCCTAATTTTGGTCTACATTCCCTTGATGTCCCGCAAGTTTAGCAAGTTTCTATGTATTGTTGTGGTGACGACATTTGAAGTTGGGAAAGAGTTGGACGACATTATTGGCGCAAAGTTGAGATGGTATTTTATCAAGTTCGGAGTCCATTGGTGTATGTATGTTTCTTTCAAGTTCAAAAAAAAATCAAAAAAAATCAAAAGTTCAAAATCAAGTTTCAAAATTCAATAAAGTTGTAAATAAAGTTCAATAAATGGTTAGTCAAGAAAAGCTCATTTTGAAGACAAGTTTATCAAAGTCAAGTAACTCAAGCTTTGAGAAATTTCATTGATTGGAGCGGTGTTTCTTATTTCTTTTGTTTCTTGTTAATAGGCCACCTCGACGATTTTTGCAAAAGGAGAAGAGATACCAATTCGATATTTTTGGACGTGAAGGTGTAGAGGCTTGGTATCTTGCATTGTTCTCTTTGATATTCCCTTTTTACCCTTCGCTTAGCCAGCTACCCGAGCCTAACGTTATAAGCTTGCAAGTCCTACCCGACCTATATTCTTGACTCCGAATGCCTCGATTAGTGGAGATTTGTATCATTCTTAAGCCTATGGTTGGCGCCTAATAAGTCTTGCATACATGATTTCATATTTGATTGCTTGGTAACAAATTTGAAGAATATTCACACACACATACACTCCACTACTTTCTTAGACTGCGGTTAACATGTGGTTATATGTACGATTGGTTGCATCATCTAGTTGAGCTCTTACTTCTTAATGTTGTATGATCCTATTTCTTGATTTGAGTTGTTTTGTCTCTTTATTTGCTCGAGGACAAGCAAAAGCTAAGTGGGGAGTGGTTGATGTAAGTCAACTAGATGATACTTTTTATGGTGTTTTATCCTCATTTCTCATGCATTTATTGATGTTTTCGTAACAATTCTAGTCATTATTTGCTTAGTTTCATCCATATGTGTAGATAGTAATTATTATATAAAATATCATATTTCGAAAGGTTTTGTACCGGTTATAGTAACCGGAGCATCGTGTCGGGTTTACGCTTGGTATTTTGGTGTTGTATTGTAGGATTACAGGTTGACCAAGACCCCGAGTGATGACATGTGTTGAGCTAAACACGTCTTTTGAGGGCTAGAAGATTATGCCGGAAGCTATCGAGTTCAAGCGGATCAATTGTCCTTAGTGCTTTTACCGTAGTATATCTTCAAAGGACATTTGACCCACCTTAGAGGCATTTTCTGGGGAAGACTTCTTCATGAGAGTTTTAGATCTTCGAAAAAGCTTTCCAACGGCATTTTGAATCACTCAAATCAGAGGTCTACACACAAAGTTATGATCAATTTACTGAAGACGTTCTAGTACCTAACCACATGTCGAGCCGAACTTCTGGCAGCTAGGCTCGTTACGCGTTTTCACCCTAAAAAGACGATTTTGCAGCAGTTTTCTGCATCTATTCATTCCATCTTCTTCCCCAACACCCTCAACACTTGAAGACACTCTTCAAGGGCTCTTCTAGCCCGAAATTAGCAATTGGATTAACAATTATTTCACTTATAATCATAAGAGAATCATTGTAAAGACTTTGAATCCAAGCTTTTGTGGAAGAAAACCCATGCTTTTGGTGTAATCATCCATTGAAGCTCATCTTTTGAAATCAATGCAAATACTCTTCTTAGAAGTGTTTCCACTCTTGTTGGGTAATTTCTCTTCTTATTATTTGTAGATTTATGTTCATTGCTATGAAATTCTTGATTTGCATCTTGAGATTCATAGCCATGGGAGGCTAGTTCACCACTAGCCAGGATTATGTAGTTGTGATAGTTGTTATCTCTATTGTGTTGATTGAGAATGTTAGTTCATATATTTCATAGCTTTATGTGTTGTTGTTATCTTTTCCTATTTTCATTGAATTGCTTGTTGGTGTCGGATTGATCACCTAGCACTAGCACACACACTTAGTTGAGACCGAAAGGAGATGCTTGGTGTGGGAGAAGGGATAGGAAAACCGGAAGGTAAAATCGACCTTAATTGGAATTCGATTTCTTATCCGGGAAGTATTGACATTGTCATTGCATTTAAGATCTTAATCATGTTGAATCATTATGTCTAGGGTTCTTAGACCAAGGAGGAGACATAGAGTAGTTTCATTCACTCGTATGAGGGGAAACTACTAGCTTAGGAGTGCACCGGTAACACACACTTGAACACTAATGAAAGGTTGGTAGGTAGTTCATTCCCATGATGCTAGTAGAGATATACTTGATCAATACATTGTCTTGGTTAGGCTTTTTATCATTTATCACCCTTTTTAGTAGTAGAATTCTAGAAACATTACTTTCTTATTAATTTACGACATATATCAAGATAATAATAGCTTTTTGGTGTTCAACCTCACAATCCTCGTGGAAGAGTATGAGACGGTGTGTCTAAGTGAGGAGTGTTCCGCCATGCTTCAACATAAGCTCCCTCCTAAGCTTAAAGACCCCGGGAGTTTTACTATCCCATATGAGATTAGGGGATTTTTGTTTAAGAAGGCGCTATGTGATCTCAGTGCGAGCATAAACCTCATGTCCTACAATGATTTATGAAACTTGGCATAGGCAAGCTTAAGCGTACGGAGATGACTCTCCAACTTGTGGATAGATCCATAAAACGTCCAATGGGAGTCATTGAGGATGTACTAGTGAAAGGGGAGTACTCTATCCCTAAAGTAGACCGAGCCTGATTTTTGTTTTATATATATGTTTTTTTCTTTTTCTTTTTCTTTTGTTTTTGTTTTTGTTTTTGTTTTTTGTTTTTTTGTTTTGTTTTGTTTTTTTTAAGGAGAACATATTCTTTAAAGGTGCGTTTGGATTGCTGGAATTTAACGGAATGGAATGAAACTGATGGAATGGAATGCAATGGAATGGAATGAAATTGATTCAATTCCTATGTTTGGCATGAAATAGAATGAAATATGCAAGATTATATTATATGTGACAAGTAACACGGTGGGTGACGAGCGTGCATGATAACTATTGTAGCAAGCGGTGGTGGGTGACGGAGGATGATGTGAGGTGTGCGATAGTAGTGGTTGTGGTGGTGGTGATGGTGGTGGTTGTGGTGTGCGATAGTGGTGGTTGAGGTGGTAGTGATGGTGGTGGTTGTGGTGTGCGATACCAGTGATTGTTATGGCGGCGGCGGTGGTGGTGGTCGGTTGTGATGGTTGTGGGTTGGGTTATGATGGGGGATGGTGACGAGTTGTGTTAAGGACGGTGATAGGGTAGGCGGCGGTGGTGAAGGGTGGTTGTGGTGGATTGCGTTAGGGTGGGCAAGTGCCACGGGAGGTTGCGGGCGGGCGGGCAGCAGTGGTGGTGGTGGGTTGTGGATTGGGTTATGATGGGGGGGGGGGTGACGAGTTGTGCTAAGGTTGGTGACAGGGTAGGCGGCGGTGGTGGTGCGGTGGAGGGTGGTGGTGGTGGATTGCGGTGGGGTGGGCAGGTGCCATGGGAGGTTGCGGGCGGGCGGTGGGCAGTGGTGGTTGATTTTTTATCACTAGGTTATGCTTACATTTCATTCCATCAAACAATTCCGTCCATTCCATTCATTTTTTGATGGAATGAAAATGGTAAAAAATCATTCCAATGGAATGAAAACTCATTCCATTCTCTCGCAACCAAACACGCCAAAATGATAGAATGGAATGAAAAAAGTATTTCATTCCATTCCATTCAAGCAATCCAAACGTACCTAAGATTCAAACTATTTTTTGTCAAAGCCTTTCTTTGCGCAAAAAAGAAACTATTTTTTGTCATAAAAAAAATATTAAAAATTCAAACAATCTGTATCCGACGTTTTTTTCTATAACTTTTTTAATATACTCCTTATGTCCATAATATAAGGCATTTTGACTATTTCACACAGTTTAATAATCATTACTATTATAAAAGAGCCGGTGTGTTTCCCCCGTCAAGTGTTTCCCCCCTTGAAATTGTTATAAATTTAATTTAGTATTCCATATATACATCCAATCAATCATAAGTATTAATTAAATTCCTATATATCTATCCAATCAATTTTAAACGTAACCA
>CM044903.1:27250476-27302916 GCA_024500145.1 Gentiana dahurica var. dahurica
TCAATCAACACATTAATTTATTTCAATGATGATTTTTTTTACCGGACACTAAAAGATTCATTAAAAACTAAAAACAACATAATACAACCGGACCAACGCCGGAAAATAGCCGACCTAAATTGGATGAGCCTAAAGCTGGACAACAACCACCAGCAATGAAAGAAAAAAAAAAGGAAATGGGAAATCTCATTTCCATCAAATTCTACCTCACCAGGGAGGATTTGATTTGGTAACATTATACAATAGTCAATCTTGTCCATATTTCAATGATGAATATAATAATTAAGTAATTATTAAATTATAAATGTAATTCCTATTAAAAAATCAAATGTCTATCTAATATTAAAACCATCATCATTTATCAATCATTATATCCTATAAAAAAATACCAAACCATCTATCTATCTAATCTAATCATAAACATAATCATCTATTATTATTATTATTATTATTATTATTATTATTATTAATCATCTATAAAAAATGCTATGTGAAACTAAACATAAAAAAACCCACATACAAAATTACCCACATCAAATCAAAAAATATAAGCAACCATTAAGTATTGAGAATGAGTATTCAACTAAATAAAATTAAATTTATTTAAAAAAAATGCACGTTAAACTCTATGAAAAAATACGATATATCTAATCTATTCAAATCTAATCTAATCATAAACATAATCATCTACACGTCTATTATCTATTATTATTTTAATTAAAATAAAGGCTTACGTGAATGTGAACGTAATAAGCCGACATGAAAATGAAAAAGCGTAACTATAAGCGTAAGAAGAATAATCATATTATATAAATTAGAAAAAAACATAATCATCTATCTAAAAAATCCGCTGGACATGATAAAAACATAATAAAAATAAACAATATAATCTAAAAAAATCTCACATAAACTAAAATGTCTTTTTCCCAGTTGAATATAATAATGTAGGTATTAAATAACATTAATAATTACTGTGTTGATCGTTAACGAAATTTTAGAAATAGAAAAATAATAGAAGTGTAAGTGAGTTTTTCTCTAAATATTTCCCTCAAAAAATGTTTATACTAATTAATTTTCTCCTTAAATATAAAAATAATGGTTTTTTGAAAACCAACAAATTTTATTAAGGCAAATCTGCCAACGAAGCAGTGATTACATCATTGGTAGACAGTAGACTAGCACCCCAAACAACATGTCCCACAACCGCAACATCATGCCTAGCTAGAAGATGCGCATGCACATTTCCTGTGCGTTTAACAAACTAGAACTGACACGAATGAAAAGAAGACGAAGCAGCCATACAATCATGAGCAAGACAGCCTAACACACACAAATCCTCTAAGGGCCGAGACAATGCATGAATACACGACAAGCAGTCGCTTTCAAAAATTACCAATGAAAGTTCTAAGCGAGTAGCCTCCTCTTGAGCCAATAGAATCGCGCGCATCTCTAGGCTATCACCAGGGCCAAAATGAAAGGAGAAAGCTGCCATAATAGACCCAACAATGTCCCTGAAAATCAAACCGACCCCCGAGCCCATACTCATCACTGCAGCATCCGTATTACACTTACATAAGCCCAGGGGAGGTTGACCCCAAGACACATGATGAGAGATCCCCTCACTCTCTAGGGGTACAGTACTCATCGCCTGGCGATACTCCAACTCCCCAACTATCGACGCGATAACAATATGGGTAACGTAGTTGGGGGCATCATAAAAAACAACACTACTTTGTGCTTTCCAAAAGTTCCATAGTAGCAAAAAAATTGTAGGCACCTCCTCCCCCGTATGCCGATTCAATCGCCCACCAAAATACTCCTTAAAACTCAACGTCTGTTGGGATGACGACCTTCGAAAGACGAGGCTCTCCAGATTGCCCGGGCATAGTCACAATCAAACAAAACATGGTACATGGACTCTCTCTCTCTACCACATGCCAAACAAAGTCCATCACCGATGTGGCGCTTAAGAAGATTCTTGGTAAGAATTCAAAAAGAAACATTATGGGATTGACAAGGCTAAGAGAAAGATAAAAATTATGAGACATCATAAGAACACTACGAACATTGAAACGAGTGAGATCGGTAACCTTACATGTGGTACTTCACAGACTCACATAGAGTGATAAAGGTCATATCAACATTTGGGCCGACATGGGCTCAACTCGATAATAGGCCTTGACGGAGGTCGGATCAGCACTTCGCCACATGTCATCCCCACAAATGATATTACATTAAATGAAGGAAAGAAGCTCACACTTAAAGGGACAAGGACCCCAAGGGTTTGAACTGAGCTCCGTCCTATTTGCCCCCGACCTCGGCAGGTCGGCCTAGATATAAAGATCAGTCAACAAATCTCCGACCTTTACAAGTCGGCCTATGACCTCCTCAAAGAAAATCTCCCATGTGCATAACTAATCAGATAAACATGGAAATAATCTTCAGCCATAAAGGCTCATATCCGATATTCAAATCACCGAGATTATCTCCTATAATTAAGGGGATTAAATCGTGACTATCTTTTCCTTAGGGAACACGACAGAAGAGTCCAACATGGACACACTAAACGCATTGCTAGGGCATAAGCCCCTCTATATAAACAATCCCTAAGGAACTACAGAGACTTGATTCGAACACACGCATTGGATACGTATGGAGCTTGAGTAACAACATCTCAAGTGCAGTATAAACCACCACAAAAAACCCCCGTTTCACCTCTATTTTTAGGATTCCACCTTGAACAGATTGTCATTAAGAGGAAAACCGCCCCAGATTTATTATCCGATGATTTCCAGCATCGTCAGGCCTCAACCAACAATGTCCATCTTTAGTACAACGCATGCCGCCCTTATATCTTCAACCGATATGACGCATGTCGTCCTCTGTCCGACATTGTGCATGTCGCATTCTATCCCTCATAACCGGTAAGATACAAGACGTTTACATTCTCTTATTGCCGACGTTATGTAGGCCACCTCGGTCATTTATGCTCAATACAATACATGTCATCCTCGACCTCAAACAACGGTTACATTACACAATCATTACTCCATAACATCTCCATTACATCAATATGTGGTAAACTCCCTTGACCATGACTTCAATGCATCATAATCTACTCCTTCACAAGCTTAGGGAGAGGTATATAAACGATCATCATCCTTAATTACAAGATACGCACATAATACGCTTGATGTACATTCTCGCTTAATGTCTTAAAAGAAATTCCTCTGTTCAAATATTGCCTTGAGCGTGAGAGTGTCCCTCCGGAGAAATCTCCAGCACCCCTCACGCTTTTTTGTGTTTTGCAGGCCCACTCTCAAATCCACTTGAAAAAATTATTTTGATCATCACTAAAAGGTCTATTTACATGTATATCAACTCAATTGTAACCCGGACGATAATTCAGACATTGTCAAGCATCATTCAATGTAAAATATTTTGAAGGCGATGAAAAAATAGAACATATGTGTGTGATGGCAAGATTATTTCCATCACCAGTCATAATGTCTTCATTGCCAGAATAAAGCGTGTGTAATGTCAAATTACGGAGCATCCAAAGGTGCTTAAGAGGATGCAATGTTGAAGCGCTAGACCGAATGAGAAAAAGTAGTAAAAGGTTGAACTTTGTAATAATTGCACCATTTCCCTGATTAACCTTGCAATTTTTTCACTGAAAATACCCAAGTTAGGTTTTGTAGGGCAAAAAACTCGGGCCTACTACATGCGAGAAAGTATTTTGTGTCTGTTTCCAAGAATTAGGAATATTAAGACGTGAAAATGAATCAGCACTCTGAGAAGGATGTCATACGCCTAAATGAGTTGTAGCAAGACCGGCAAAAGTGACTGGCTGTAATTTTTACGGAAGTGTCTCATAATTAAGTAGAGTTTCATGGAGCTCTTCAAAATCATTGGGGGTGTCACATGCTTGAACAACCCTAGCCAACTCTTTATAGTCATCTCTCAAATTGTCCGAAATCAGTTGCACAAGATCATCTGGATCCGTAGACTAATTCATCAGCTTTCGTTTTCACAATGTGAAGATAATTAGAGACTGTTTAAGTACATTTTTGCATATATTTGAGGTATTGTTTAATTTGTTTGATTCACCCACGGGAGGGCTTTGCATATGTATCATATAAAGTAGTTTATTCCTCACGAAGAATTCACTGCCTGAGTGATAAATGGAATGATATTTTGAGAATGAGAAGAATTAGGATGAGTTGATCATGTCTAATCCAAAGATTGTATGATAGATAAGATTGAAGATAGATTAATTTCAGCCTGCATAATCCATCTGTCAAATATGAACGCATTCATTATGCAGGGAGATATGTTGGATTGGTATGCATGGTTTGGCAATTTAACCAGTTAAATAGAAATGATAAAAATCTAAGTTAGGAAACAATTAAATGATAGTTATAATGTTTAAAGTATATGTTTAACCTAATACAACCTACAATAAAATTATATGGTTTCACGATTCTTCCTATCATGCTACTTAAATTAAATCGTGGATTCCTTCATCAATTTTTTTAATAAACTGATCATTATCTCAAATGTTACTTTGTTTAAATGTACTGATCATTATCTCGAATGTTACTTTATTTAATACGAGTTACTTTACAATCATTAAATTATATTCATAGGTAAGATATAATAAGCATATAAAATAATACGTAAATGAAACCTACATGCTATATTTTTTACATGGACTTTATCAAAATGAGTTGTTTATGTTTAGAGTAAGAATTTTGCTAGAGCTGTTAACAAGCTGAACCGAGTCGAGTATTGGTAGTTCGAACTCGAGCTCGTTTAGCTCAGGAGCTAGTTCGAGCTCATTCGTTTGATAAACGAACAAAAAATTCTGTTCGAGCTCGGCTCGTTTAAAAGATGAAATGTTCGAGCTCGGCTCGTTAGACATATTTTTTCCTTTTGGCTCGACTTTGGCTCGAATTCGGCTCGAGTTCGGTTCGTTAAAATATAAAACATAAACTGCAAATGTAAAAATAATATGTTAGACATTAAAATTACATATATTACACAACTAAAATTACTATAAAAAAATCTAAATATTATATAAATCAAATCTATAATATCTATTAGATGAATGGATTATCCTCTTTTGAGTCAGGGTTACTGTAAATTGATGTATTTATATAAGCATTTTCGCGAACATTATATAAGCATGTTCGCAAACATGCACGTTCGCGAACATAATCGAACGTTCGCGAACCATGCTCGAGCTCGGCTCGTTAAGCAAACGAGCCTATAGTCATGTTCGAGCTCGGCTCGTTAAGCTAAATGAACAAACGATCACGAACACTAACGAGCCGAACACGAGCTTGTTCACGAGCGGCTCTGTTCATTTAACAGCACTAAATTTTGCAAAAGCTTAAAAAATATTGTAAATGACCATAGGTTTACTAGATAATTATGAAAAATTTGTTCTTGATATACATTAGATACAGATATTCGTAAATTCAGAATACTCATTATCCTTAAAATGATGATAAATGTATCAAGTACATGCATTTATAAATTCAAAATACAAACAAAAAACATAAAAATCATTTTGTATAATTATCATTAATAGCATCTTTATATTTTATGGGAAAGAAATTAATACCTAACAAATTATGTATTAATTAATATTGTTATTTCTAAAATTTCAAAAGTTTTATTTCACTAAATTTTACTAGTACATAATAAATGAGTTAATTTTTAATATTTCAATACAATTTAGCAAAAAAAATTATTTCAATACAAAATATTGTATTGTATTCTGAGGACTGGCTTATAATATTACATTGCTTAGTCTGAAAGTGAAAACAAATGCATTTAATATTGTATTATTTTGTGAGAAGGACTTATATTTTGGTACACCACTAAAACGTCAAAATGACTTAATTATATTATGGGATGGAAGGAGTACTCTTTAGCATTGGCGGATCTATGTGTGTAGGGGTGGGGTCACGTGACCTCACTGAGATCCGGTTTTTTGGTATGTAAACGATTAGTTATCATGTTAAAAATTGTTGTTTTGTAATTAAAAAAATTAGTTTTCGGTTTCGATTAACTCACTAAAACAAATTTTTAGATCCAAAATATAGTTTTACACACCTATGATCCCACTAAAATATTTTTTTTGAATCTGACCCTGCTCTTTAGGGTTCACACTATATCTCAAATACACAATTGTTTTTTTGGAACTCACATACACAATTATTAAATTCTATAAATTTTGTTAACTAATGAAATTGTAACAATACTGTATCATAGTCGTTCAGTTTTACTTGACTTCACCGTATACATACATATACTACGAAAAACAAAATAGAAAAATGATATCATGAATAACATTTCTTACAAACTTAATATGACAATTGTATCATAAGAAGAATGGATGACACAACACACTTTTACATCATTGATTATAATGCGTGGATCCGGAATTTTTTTTTCAAGGAGTGTTGGTAAAAAATTTCTAAGTAATTTTTTTTTCTTGAGATCCAAAATATATTTTATAAGTAAAATTTAGAATTTTATTTAATGGGGTGTGCAAACCACAATACAATGTATGTCCCTCCGCCTTGTCACACAACACGCTTTTTATTTACACAATTGATTTTATTAAAACCGTTGATTATAGTGAGCTACATAACACACTTTTATACAATTGATATAGTGAGTGACACAACATATTTTTATATCATCATAATGAGACTTATAAAAATGTATTGTGTCACTCGTTATGACAAAATTGTTGTGAATGTAGCATCAGTCATAATATATCAGACATCATCATCAATCGTGTAAAGCATGATACATCATCATGATCATTTGTGTAAATGTATGATTTCTCATTCATTGTGTCACAACCATTATAGTAGTTGAACTCCCCAAGAAAACTATTGCGAAATATAATCAATCAATTATATAAAAGTGTGTTGAAGGAAAATAAAGTCAATGGTGTAAATAAAAAGTGTGTCGCATCGTTTATTATAATCAATGGTGTAATAGTGTGGTTGTCACCGTGTTTTTTTTATAATATGATTGTCATATTAAGTTTGTAAGAAATGTTATTCGTAATATCATTTTTTGTTTTTTTTGTTACATAGTATGTATGTATGCGGTGAAGGCAAGTAAAACTAAACGACTATGATATATGTCAATTGATACAATATTGTTACAATTTTATTACTTAACAAAACATTTATAGAATTTAATAATTGTGTATGTGAGACATAGTTTTAACCCTAAAGAGTTTATTAAAAAATTATTAAAAAATTAAATAAAAAAAAAAAAAAAAAGAATCGCATAAAGATAGTTTGAATCCTATGTTCCCCACTCTCAAATTTGAGTTTGTTCTCCCTTAAAAAAATTAAACAAAAAAACATATAAAAAATCAAAAGATTAGGCTCGTTCTGCTTTTTAGCCTTCTAGGTATTCAGTACTTTCCAAGCCATTTTCTTTGTGAATATTTCCTCCAATCAGAAACCACCATTTGGATTGGTGCACCACGGACTATGTGGGACAGAATTTTCGTATTCTACCGTGTCTTTCGAAAAGAGAGATTAGAAGTGACATCGTGAAGGTGAATGTGAAGAGAAAGCCTTTCCCATCCCATTCTCATTCTTGGGAAGTTATTGTGTGGTTGAGTGACGGATGAAACGATCAGAACGACACAGTTTAAATACAGAATAAAATTATGTAACCACACCGTGTGAAGACACCACACAATAACTCTCCTATTCTTCTACTCCAGGCTGGCATTATTTAAACCATTAATATAAGTTTACAAAAAGTTCCCATCAGCATCTCTGAAAAAAATACATTTGAAAATGTGAAAATATAGACCACTACCATTGCCCTTATCGGAGTGCACCTTAGCCAGGATAGTACAACAAGTAGGGGTGTACACGGATACGAATTATCCGAAAGTCGAACTGAACCGAGGTCATTTGGTTCAATTCGGTTCGGTTAATAATATTTTCGGTTCGGTTTCGGTTAGGATTATAGAGAAACCGAAATTTTCGGTTCGGTTACGGATAACTCTATAAATTATCCGTAACCGAACCGAAAACCGAAAACCGAACTGAATAAAAAACCGAACGGTTAACCGAAATTGAATAGAAATTGTAACCGAAATGTCTATAATTAACTTATATTACTAGTTTTCATAACCAAAATATTATAAGCGTTTTTGAAAAATTGCATATAACCGAACCGATGTCCGAACAATTTTTTAACCGAATTAAAAGTTCGAATAAAAACTAACCGAATAGAATTGTTATTTTTATTTCAATTTTCGGTTAACCGAACCGAACTGCGGTTTCGGTATCGAATTTCAATTAACTGAAAATTTTGGTTCGGTTTCGGTAAGGCCATTAACCGTACCTAACCGAACCGTGTACACCCCTAACAACAAGTACGTGTTAATAGCTTTCTCAGATTTAGGGGTCGTTTCTTAAATCAAATCCGAAGTCTGAAGTCTAAAATCAAATCTGAAAACATTAAGTACCTGAATGATTTAACTACTTAGACTGTTTGATAACACTATAATCTGAAATCATAGATAGCATTATTTTAATTATTTTATGTGTGTATATACGTGTTTATATATATATATATATATATATATATATATATATATATATATATATATATATATATATATATATATATAATGCTACAGTGTGTTAAAGTTAATACTTTATTAACAATAAAACAAAAATGTGTTACCCATTTTACAGAATTGTGCTACAAAAAATAAATTCATAAGAACTAATAAATAAAATACTTTAGTCAAAGTATTTTGTATAACCGGACACAAAATGCACAATTGCAAAAGAGTTTTGATATGATAAAATAATAATAATAATAATAATAATAATAATAATACACGTAAAAAGAAAAACAAAGGGGTAAAGCTAAATAAGAAGGAAAAATAAAATGTTTGCTACACTACCGATGATGAGAGACATGGATAACATGCGACGGTTAGTTTTTTTCAGCAATAAGCACCAGTTTGAGTGCTGAAAACTATCGTTATTTTTACATATGGAATTAAATGACACTTAAATAATTAAGATGTGTTAAAAATATTATCAAACATCTCTATATATAACCGTCACTGAATTATTTCAAAATAAGTAATTATTTTGCTTACCAAACAGGGCCTAAGTGTCATCTAGACAAATTAAATGACATCACTTCTTTACCGGTAACAATGATTCTTCCAAACTTAGAAATTAGTTCTTCACCCTCAGAATCTTCCATCAGAAAGACGTGAAGAAAACCACAACAAAATAGAAAGAACAAAGATACAACTTAAACCATACACTTAAATAATTTATAAAGCATCAAATTAAAGGCTTAACAAACAATCCCCTTCTTTAGACTTCCTACTGATGCCTAGATTCTGTGGCACACAAAAGGAGGGCCGGGGCGATACTCAGCTCGTCCGGTTGGTGACACAATACGTACACAACAAAGGGACACTTCATTATCATTTTGATACTCTACAGCTGGTTGATGATGTCAGCCAAACGTCTATTCTTTTTAGAGTTTGACAATTCGCAAATTTCATAATCATTACCTTCTTCGTAGAAGCAACAAACCTGTTACAAAAATAAATGCAATTATCTCTATATATCACACACGATCATCATTAGCAAAAAAAGTTGTATTATATATTGTCTACTTAATTATGTTATTATTATGGGGTGGATGAATGGGTTAAAATGATGTACGAATGAAAAACGTCACAGCAAAACAAAACAATACCCTAATCTCCTCAGCCTTCAACTCCTTCCGGCATAGAAGCTGAAAAGCAGAAATTGCTATCTGCAAATTATATAAGAAACAAATTCACTACTTTATTACTTAAACCCAGCAGCATCCGTCCCTAAATAAGAGACATTTTAGTCCAAAATAAAATTCATTTTACAATACAAGTTCCGTATAAACACATCAAACGTTCAAGACAAACCTAACATTCTTGCTTTGTTATTCCTGATTGTAGATTCATGTCTTGTGACAAAGATACTTAAAAACAAAGCGCAATACATTGCCTGAAGTTCTACACAAACACACAAAAGGTCAAGCTCCTGATGCGTACGAGGAGCCATCTTAGGGTTATAGGCGCTAAACAAAAAATAAGACAGAAGGCATATATGCACGTTTGAATAACCCTTTCAGCACTTGAACAAGCTCGAAAAAAATTAATACACAAAATTCACCCCCCACCCCCCTCATTACCAGTTGAATTCGACGCTTGCTATAAGCAGAATGACGAGTCAATTTCTTCTGCAGGAGAGCAATAGCCGCCCCCTGTGCATTTACGGAAGGAGCTGAGGCCTGTTGAGAGTACAAACACTACCCGATTAGTTCAATGAATCATCTCTAAACACACACGTACACACGCACACACAATCACAGCAGTGCAGGTCATCAGCAAAGCAAGTCCGTATCACAACAATGATGAAATGGTCTATCAAAAAAAGGGGACTTTTTTTTTTTTGAAGGGAAAAAAAGGAGAAAATATTGGCAGGCAAAAAATGAGATCCCCACCACTGTTGATCAATTTCAGATTTGAAGCATGTAGGATGTTTCAGTTTTGGGATGTGATCAGTTCTAATGCATATATGTTGGTCTGTGATAGTTGGTGTAATCTGTTATGTGTTTTGTTCAGGAATGAAATGAATTTAATTGTACAAAATTACTGGAATCTTGAAGAGATCAACTGTACCTTCTGACGACTTTCTTCATCAGCATTACTGTAATCTGGAAGAGAAACTGCATGAAAGAAAAAATAAATCAATTGAGTAGAGGTGGCAGGTAGATTTGCTACTATACGGCACACAATGAGGCCTACTAACGTACCCACAGCAAAAGGCTTCCCATCGATTTTATCAGAATAAGGAGGCGAATCTGCAATATCTGCTTCAACAATGCATTAACCAGAAGGCTCAAATGGGAGGATTTATCTATATATAATGTTAAAAAGAACTCAAGGAAATTGATATATACAGTCTCTACTAAGATCAAACCGATGATATTTCACTATGTGCAAGCACGCACACACACACACACACACACAAAAAAAAAACATTAAATTATAACAAATAGCACTAACTTGAATATGACCCACCCACCACCATCACCGTCACCACCCCCAAAACCCCACCCCTTTTTCAATGGTTCAGTTATCCTTGTTATTTTCCATATTAGTAATAATATTGATTAGTGCTTTTACATACTGTTCTGGTAGCGTATGTTCAGAGAAGAATTTCTTGTTCTACCCGATTGCAGAGACAGTATACAATGGCACTTCAACCAACCATACTAAAAGATATCAATTTCAAATGACGTGCTATACCACAAACTGACTAAAAAAATACCTTCCATCTCTGAGAGTACATACTTCATGAAATATGACATACATGAATCCCCCAGCGAATCAATAATACATTGCATGTCCTGTTCACGTTATAAAGTATAATATATAATAATTAAAAGCTTTAGTTCATGTTTAACATGAGAATAGTACTCCTTGCCAACAAGATAAGAAACATTTAAAAAAAAAAATTAATTAAATGAGAAAGAGCTGGCAGACCGGTTCTTTGTTCAAGAATACCGCACAGATTGAGTTGATCCCGTGCACACCAATCCACATGATTCCATGGGACCTTCCAACTATTCAGATGAGATGACAAATTGGTGACAATCATATGTATCTATATATGTGTGTGTGTATATATATAGATACATAAACACTAACACTCACAAACATTAACCATGATATACAAAGCAATAGAGTGTTTACCATTGGGGAAAACATGTTCTTTACCAGATACCACGATGAATCTTTTCTCTTCCATGTCATAGACACAAAACAATAAATCAGAACGAAAATAGAACAAAACACATTAAAAAAATGCTCAAATAAACACAGCAAAGGGATTTAGAATTTCCACCGATGATCTTATCCCATCGATTTGATGTTGTACGGCCGTAACCATAGGCACGACGGAAATAGTTGGCATCACTTTGCCGCTGATATCGAAGATACTTAGCTGAAAAAAAGGAATAAATCAGAGAACACGAATCATATCGTATATTTTAAGACTAGGCCTCAAAAGGAGGAAAAAAATAGTGAAGAGGGCTACGTACGTATCGCCAAGACACCTCCCCTAAGAATAATCTCTCCGGGTTGATACCCTGGATTCAAAAAAGCACCAGTTAGTTAGAATAGAAGAAACTAAATCAACCCTATAATAAGTAGGTCAGAGTTTTGCAGGGGACAGGTCTAACAAAATGTCGGGCACTTAGGCTTGGGATTGCGGGGCTTGCGCCGTTTGCGAGATGCCATCTGAGTACTTTGTGACATAGTACTTGCAGATTTTGCTAAATCAAAAACGAAAAAAATCAGATGTAAAAATGAATAATAAATAAATATGAACATGACACAAGCAAACAGACAGTAAACCCACAGCGGAGACGTGGACTCCTCCTTAAACCAAACAGACTTCCTCTTTCAAGAGCACAGAAAGCACTCGTACCTGATTCCATAAAAATTCCATTAGTTCGTTCACTCATCATAACACAAAAGAAATTTGAGGGGAGAAAAAAAAAAAAAAAAGACATGATCTGAGCTATAAAACTACCAAGCAGACGGGAACTCCTCCGTAAGGCAAACTTGTTTCCACTTTCAGAATAACCCATACCTAATTCTTCAATAAATAAACGAACATTCGTTAGTCACAAAGCCTACCGCTTATTATGAGAGGAAAACAAATTCATGTCTTGAACAGAAAAGCTTAAAATTCGTACGAGTCGGCAATCGGAAAAGAAAAATAGAAAACAAAAGGCTTCCCGGCGAATTTATCTATATATCTTAATAGAAGAGGAATAAATCATCTTAATGGAAATCGTAACATAAAATAAGCTATTCTTCCCGCCGGAAACATGAAACATCCGGTGGTACCTTTTGATCGCCTGATGATATTGCTTGTTGCTTGGAGTAGATTTAGTACGGTTTTAGGGTTCCAAGAAGGAATTCAATGAAATGGCTTATCTATCTCAATAAAAAAAAAAAATCCGTTTCGGGCCTTGAATTGATAAAGCCCACTAACGATCTTCATCCAAAAGGTGAAAAATAAACGTGCAGGTTGCACTGGTCCGGTTTTTCTGATTTTTTTCAATTTTAAAATCAATGTATTTTTTTTAAGCTTTAAAAATTTACAATCATTTCAACAAAAAAAAAAAAAATTAAATTACAAATCAGAATCGAAACATAACTAAGTAAAATCATTTTATTCGGTCTAGTTTGGATTGATTTGTTTCCGGTTTTTTATCTTCTCTATGTGTGTACGGTGTATATACATGCACACAACATGATATTTTCATATATTCCAATTAGACTAATCAAATAAGATACGTAACTATTTTATTTCATCTTTGACATAGGTCCTATTAGGCCATTGACTGAAATATTATTTATTTACATGTGGTGATAATTGAAGGGTTATTATTTACACCCAATATAATCAATTTGTACACCACTCTACATATGTACCACAATAGAACCGACCTTTTTGTAGGTGTATTGTGATAAGCGATTTTGATTATAGACCCCATAATTAATAATATCGATATACATAGACATAGACATACATACACACACATATACATATATATAAAAATATATAAACACATGTAAATATTAAAACACAGACACACACATATATGTATACATAATATACATACATATATATCCGGTATGGTCCGGTTTTGTTTTAGAAAACCAAACCAATTTGATTTTCGCGGTTTGGTTATTTACAATACTAAACCAACCAAAAAAACCATGGTTTACGCTTTTCCGGTTTGATTCGACCGGTTGGTTTGGTTTATGGTTATTTTGTTCACCCCTAACGGACAAAGATGTTCACGGTTTGGTTTGATTCGGTTTTAATTATTTTCAAACCAAATATTTCGGATTAAAAAATATGAAATCAAAATCATTCATATCATACATAGTTTGTTCGGTTCGGCTTTTCACTTATTCGGTTTGGTTCGTTTTGATTTTTCCTTTAAGACTACTAAGACTACTACAAATTGAACACAGTAACTAATTTGCTCTAATAGCACATAATTACACCATGATAGACAAATTACTAACTATTCAGCATTCATTGTCATCCTTCTTTCCCATATGTTTCTTCCCCTACTTTTGGAGCTCTTCACGGTCAAAAAATAAAACCAACCAAAAAAAGTTTGAATTCCTTCTGTAGCCAAGACCAAATACACAGGCCAAATCGTTACAAGTATATATTATGAATTGAAACCATTGGAATTCCATTGGTTTTGTAGTAGTAGTAGTAATTGAATTGTAAAATTGGGTTTCTTTTACATTGTTTTCACATTGTGTAGTAGTAGTAGTAATTGAATTGTAAATCTATGTATTAGGTGTAAGGATTTCGAGTTGGGATTTCCATCTTCAAGTTTTCTTCAAGTGTTCTTGGTGTTCTTGGAGTTTCTTGTTGGATTTCATCTTTTGACCAAAAGATTCAAGGTAAATGGGTTTTCTAACCGAGTGATTAATTTTCTTAAGTTGTTTGACATAATTTCTAAGCTATATAATTGATGATTCACCACCCACATGTACAATTCACGTCGGCAGCTTAGCATGTTTGGGAATAGTATTATTATTTTTGTTAGTTTCTCTCCTGGGAAGTTATAGTTATTTTATTTAGGTGGTAAACCTTTGCTAAATAATGGGTTCATACCAACTTAATGTATGTCCGAAGGGTTTTAAGAACATAAAAATATATGCGAAGGTATTCTAATACATATTATATATAAAAAGTTATTAAATATTCATCTAAACATTTATATACGGTGTGATGAAGCAATGTGGAGCATTTTTGAAATAATAGATGGTTTAATAATTAAGTATAGTGAGTATTGTGTTTGGTTTATTTGTGTATTGTTATAAAGTTAAGTGCACGTGTTCTAGTAGCTTTGGTTCCACACCGTGTCTCACGGGAGCTTTGAAACACTCTACATGTAGCCTTATGCGACGTTGACTTGAGTTCAATGTCTTACTTGTGACATGACGAAGTTAAGGGTTCGGTTTCTGGTGGATTTGGCTCAGCACCTTGTGGAGACCCTCTGCGGGGAGAAACTCGGAATCACCGGAAGCCTTATTTCTTAACCTCGTGGGTATTGGATTAGAATCCAATATTTCTGTGCAATGTGCTAAGTAGTGTAATGTGGAGTTGTCTAGAGTCTAGTCGTTCTTAAGAAGCCTTTTATGTGTAATGAACTTAGGTGGTTAGATTAATCGCTTAAATACATACTTGACTTGTCTAAGAGCTAAAACATGTTAATCCTTAGAGAGACACGTTTCTTTTTCGCAGCATGGAACTATTACTCCTCCACACTACCAGAGGTGTAAAATCCAGACTTCTATAAGCTTATCTTTTGACCGGAGCAATTACAAATATCCAACAACACATCTTCCATAATATTAGCATGCTGCACACTTGCTTCTCCAAATAGGATTAAATCATCTACAAAGAAGATATGTGAAATGGGTGGCCCCCCAACTAAAATTTTTAAAGGCTTCCAGTTTCCTTGGTTGACTGCCTCACTGATTTTATTGCTTAGCACCTTCATACATAGCACAAACAGATGTGGTGCTATTGGGTCTCCTTGCCGCAGTCCTCTACTTGGGCTAAACGACTCTAATTTTTCCTCATTCCAGAGTACAGATTGTTGAGCAGAAGTAATACAATGCATGAGGAGTTGCTGTAGATGATCCGAGAGTTCCAAAGACTGAAGAATGTTTTTTGGAAAAGCCCAACTGACTCTGTCATATGCTTTTTCCAAATCCACTTTTAGTACCATGTAACCTTTTTTTTCCTTTCTTCTTCTTGTTAACAGGATGAATGACTTCTGGGTTATGATGATATTTTCGGCACTACCTCTTCCCGGAATGAACACATTTTGCGTAGTGCTAACTAGTTGACCTATTATACCTTGCAGCCTATTTCCCAGCACCTCAGTAATAATTTTAACTATTACATTTGCTAAGGCGATGGGCTTGAAATGAGCTGCAAGAGTCTCATGATGATTTGTCTTTGGTATGAGAGTGATGAGCACTTCATTCATATCTTGCGGAAACCAGGCTGTCTCAAAAGCCTGAGTTACAAATTTCACTACTGATGTACCCCCGATTCCCCAACAACGTTTAAAGAATATAAGAGGCAGCCATCTGGTCATTTTACATTCTCAATACATCATTTATTATTATTTTCCTTTCTTTACTAATAAAATATTTACATTTCCAATACTAAAAACTCTTTAGCAACAAAGTATTTACATCTCCAATAAAAAAAATACATTTTCAATACAATATTTTAGACATATTACTTACTTTCTTAATCTGTGTGATTCTTCTCTCTGTGACATATAAAAAAACGGAGAGAGTAAAACAAAGTATTTACATCTCCAATAAAAAAATATATTCTCAATTCTAAAAAGTCCAAAAAGTCAAATTGTCTCACTATTATCAATGCATATACACATTTTCAATATACTACTCTAATTAACAAGAAATAATCAACAGTCATTGGGTGTGTATATGTTAAAAAAAACCAAATGACAACTTAGTCGTTTTATCCTATTTTTCAGACACATTAATCACTTTCTTAATCTGTGTGAATCCTCTCTATGCGACAAATAAAAAAACGGAGGGAATACTATACTACCGAACTATATGATGGTTTATTGTCTATAAAGATTATTTTTAAAATTAACTAGGCGTTTAGAACACACAAGTCATCATTAAGAGAAATTAAACTTCACTTGCCTATTTTACTCCTTCTTCTCTTGTTAGTCTACTGTGAAGAAAAAAATAGATCGATTTCCTAAATCAGTTAAAAAATGGTTCGGAAAACGGTTCGACTTTATGCAATTTTTCATAAACGCTTATAATATTTTGGTAATAAAAACTAGTTATACAAGTTAATTATAGATATTTCGGTTACAATTTTATATTCAATGTCAATTAATGGTTTGGTTTTTTATTTGGTTCGGTTTGCGGTTCAGTTACGGATAATTTATAGACATATCCGTAATCGAACTGAAAATTTCGGTTTCTCTACAATACTAACCGAAACTGGACCGAAAGTAGTTATGAGCCGAACCAAAAAACCTCGGGTCGGTTCGGTTTTCGGATAATCCGTATCCGTGCACACCTTTAATCCTGACTCTAATATACATATACTCTATAAAAACTATATCTAAAAAATAGGGGCAACTATCATGACTTGTTTGTGATGCAAATAAAAGTACACCAAAACCCACTGATTTTAGGGTGGTTCGGATGCAAATATTGGACCACCATATTATTATTTTGTAGGAAATTAATTGGCATTTTTTTTCTAGAATTAGGAGCCGAATTTAAAAAAAATAATTCCTATTGGATATGGTACATGATGACGGAAAAATTCACTGTTATTATTATAACATTTTACCCTACTTCTGATACCATTTTGAGCATTTATGTATCAAATCAAGTCATTAATTCCTTAGATTTATCTAAATACGTAATTAGTAAGTATTATATAAAATATCGTATTTTTTTATCGTGTTTTTATAAGTTTTTGTACCGATTTTAGTAAATCGGAATGTCGTGTTAGATTTACGTGGGTATTTGTGGTATTTTATTGCAGATGTATAAGCCAAGACCCCGAGAATCGACATTTTGAAGTATAATCATATCTCTGAAAGGATTTAGAAAATGTCACGAGCTTAAGTGGTCAATCGAATTGCTTAAATGATTAAGTGGTCAATCGAAGTGGTCAAGTGGCTCAGTGGTTAGTGGTACCACTAACGAATTATAGTTTCGACGAACAAATGGCTCATTAAAACGGCATTTTTTGAAGAAGTGTCCTTAATGAAAGTTGTAGATATTTGAAAGAGCTTTCCAACGCATTTTGAATCACGTCAATCGGACTTCTACAACTCAAGTATCATTAAGTCAAGTGGTCAAGTGGCTAATCGATTCGATTTAGTGGTAATCGAGAAATATCTTCGACAAACGAATGGCTCATCAAACAACATTTTCTGAAGAAGAGTCCAGCATGAAAGTTGTAGATTTTTCCGAGAGCTTTCCGATGCCTTTTGAATCATGTTGTTTGGAGATCCAGAACTCGAGATATGAATTTTAGAAGTTTTATTCCAAATTAAATAATTTTATCCGGAAATTGGATAATTAAGGAGGATGAATGTGATGATTACACCGGCCCGTCCGGCATTTTCCCGGCCCGGCCCGGCTGTTACTATTTTGCCTATTTATAGGCGCATTCCCAGCTGCTTTCATGGGCCCTTGCTTCGGCCAAATTTTTTTTTTGTTTGTAGTAAGTAACATATCCTTTCCTTTCCTTCTATATCTACCTATCTAATAGAAAGCCAAAGGTTAACCATGTTTTTTTTTTATTGGTCCCTGCGTTACTGTTCATCTCCTCTCCAGCCCAGCCCAGCAACTAACATTAAGTACATTTTGTACTGTTCATCCCCCTACATGGCCTAGCCCAGTAAACTAACATGAAGGTATTTTCTAATCTAATGTGTAGCCAAACAAAAATTTATATACATCCTGCTATATTTCTACAAAGGTATTTTTTTTAAAATACTGACTATATTTATTCAAAAAAAAAAGGTACATAAGAAGGAAAGTATGTATATATATATATATATATATATATATATATATATATAGAAACAAAGGAGATCAATGGAAAAGATAAAAAGCCTTCCAGCCCACAATTATAACCTGCTTATTTATTTTTCCCCGGCCCATGTTAATGATTCAGAGACTACATTACCTTTTTTATTTACTTTTATTACTTTAAATTATAGATATATATATCAAACATTGCTATTTTCTTAATTCTATCTTTTAATTATATAGACAAAAGAGGTGTCGGTTCCTTCTCCTTCTCCCGATAAGAAAACCCTCCCCTGTCGGTGCTTCCTTCTCTCTGGATACTTCTTCACCTTCAATTGAAGGTTTTTTTGGGTTTACCAACACAGATCAACTGGCTATGTTGGTAGACTATCATTGCATGTTGTACGATGCAGACAAAGAAAGCTGGCGGGGGCTTATAAAGTCTTCAAGATTCAGAATTGATTGGAATGTTTCTTCCACCGACGAAAGATTTTTTTACCCTAGCCGTTAGATTTAAGCCTCAATATTTGTAAGGTTAGATGTTAACACAGCTGTTATACTTAATGTTCATCTACTAAATCCTACTGCTTATTTAGCTGTCAATCGGATGATTCACGGTGATTTTATCCTCTATTTAACTGCTTCTCTATTTCTAATATTATTTCCACCTAACCATCAGAATTTGTCGAGCGAAATAAATGAAGGAGAAGTTGGTGCAATAACTGAAGTGCTGTTGTTGCCTGATAATTCCAAAGGTATATATATTCTTATTGTTTACCATGATATGCTATTAATTCTTCAGTTTTGTATCTACGTGATTTGCTATATTTGTTATGTTTATATATTTTCTGCATGTTATTCTCAGATTTGTTCTTAGTTAATGCCTGTAAAACAAAATCAGTGCCTTTTCATCAGCTTATAACATTATGATTCCTTTTTCAGTAAAAACATATGCTATTTCTATTTAAAATCAAAACATCAGTAGAGTTACACAGATACCAGTTAAAATCTTAAAGGGAGGAATCAACCAACTACTATTTATATTGAATTTCTATTGTATCCTTTCATTGTTGTTATTCTGCGAATGTAATTTTCGGCTTCTTGATTCATGTTCTTCAATACTAACCAGTAAACTAAATCTACAGCTACCAATATAAACTAATGGCATATATAACAATAGTAGGCTTATTATATACTGATGTTTAAATGATATTAAGTTTTAAGAAGTAAAAGTTGATCTGCCTTTTGCTATGGCTTGTCTTGCATTATAAAAATTCTTTTTACCTGTTGTGCAGCGCTTTTTTATCAAACCATTTGTTTTGTGTGGCTATGTTAAGCTTCTTTAATATAATGCCTTTTGCTATAGCTTGACTTCTATTATAAAAATTATGTTTAGCTATTGTGCACCGATTTATTATCAAACCATTTGTTTTGTGTAGCTATGTTAACCTTCTTTAATATACCATTTCATCTTAAAGAGATCACTTTCTTTATCAAACATTTTTCCCTAACAGTTATGTTATGATTGTCTTCCATTATAATATATTTAATTTCCACCATTTCTTCTCTGTTGCTATCCTTTTTACTACACTTTCCACTTGTTGTTGTTCAAATTTCAATCTCTTATGCCTATATACCTTCCTCATCACTTAAATTGTACTCTGTCATAACTCCCATTATCATTATGTTCATATGCAAAACACTTGCATCATACTGTCTTTAAATACTTTAAATACCTGTTACATATATACCCTTATTGTGTGTTTCATCTTTTTAAGTTCAGTTGTACTAACCAAATATTTTTTACCCTACGTTGTGGAACTATTGGAACCTTGAAAAGTAAAAGTGTTGCGCCTTTTTCAAGTAAGGTACTTTCCTGTTGCTTTCATACATGTTCTATAGCTATTAATGTTCTCATTTTAACTTTCTGCTTTTCCCACTACTTTGCAAACAATTTTTCTTAAGCTTTGTACTTGTTTGGGTTCTGTTTAGGAATTCCACTTCTCTGTTTCTCTGTTCTTTGCTCTTCGTTTTTTTACAAAATGCGTTCTAAAAAACTAGCAAAGTGCAGCCCTTTTTTATTAAGTGATAGTTATTTACAGGATGATGAAATTATTATGCCTTTAGATAATCAAATAGAAAATGATGTTTCCCTTCCTAGCCATGTCAGCCTAAGCAACTTTGTTGCTCCTACTGACCCTTCAACAAGTACTGCAGTTACCCATTCAATTTGTACGGTTAACTGTGATACATTACTAGGACTTCCCAATTCTGACTTTACCTTGTCACCATACCTTTCCTCACAAAAAAAAAACAAAAACAGGCCTACAGACAAGAAGCTATATTAAATTGGAAAAAAAAAACAAACATCATGTGGTTCTTAATAATTCAACCTTGACAAAACAAAAGTCTAATACTGGTTTGCAATTGTTAAGCAACATTGCTACTGGTATTATTGAGCTTAAACATCAAAATGATTGCCCGTATTGTGGAGCAAAAAAATTTCAACATGAAACTACAAACTTTTGTTGCTCCGACGGAGATATAACACTAAAATGTAATGCTATTCCTGATGTGTTGAAGTCTTTGTTGACAGAAACTGTGGTTGATGCTAAGTTGTTTAGAGCTTCAATACGAACGTATAATAATCACCTAGCTTTTACCTCTCTAGGTGTAAGATATGATAAAGATTTATCAAAAAGAAACAGAGGTGTGTACACTTTTAGGGTGCAGGGGCAGGTCTACCATTTCTTAAATGATTTGATTCCTGGTGTAGGCAATAAACAAAATTTGCAGCTTTACTTCTACGATACCGCCTATGAAGCAAATAGAATAGAGGTCTGTTCAAGGTTATCTGAAAGTGTACTCCAAATATTACTAGAAGTTATTGAACAAAATCCGTATGCACGCTTTTTCCGTAGCTTAAGACATGTTCCTAACATAGAAACTAAGTATATCTTCTTACATTCCAATCCTGCCCTTAACCAAAAGGTATATAACAAACCCACTGTTGAGCAAGTTAGTGCAATACTAAATGAATCCATAAATGATGAAACATCATGTAAAAGAAATATCAGGGTTTACACCCAAAGTGGAACCTCAAAATCCATAAACTATTACTTTGCATGTTACGACCCATTGCAATATCCTTTACTTTTTCCATATGGAGAAATGGGTTGGCATCAAGGCATAGAAAAAAATGGTCTTAAACTTCAAAAAAAGAAACGCAAAAGAAATAATCAAAACACAAATATTAATCCTTTGGTTGTAGAAACTGCGGATAAATTTATAAGGTATGGATAATGAACAAACAGGTGAACTCTTATGATAAACTTGTTTCAGCAGAAATACCTGATAAGAATCTACAACCTTACCTTTATGCATTGGTGGTTAACCATATGATGCATGGTCCATGTGGAGACCTTAACCCATCCAATGTATGTATGAAAACAAAAACTGGTTGTAGAAGCTCATATCCTAAAGAATTTTGTGAAGAAACAACACAATCAAATGATGCTTATCCTAAATATAGGCGTCGAAATGATGGAAAGCTAGCCAAGGTTAGGGGCATTTATCTTGATAATAGATGGGTGGTTGTTTATCCACCTTATTTAGTTGCCAAATATGACTGCCATATCAATCTAGAAATCTGTTCAACCATTAAAGCAGTCAAATACATATACAAATACATATGTAAAGGTAATGACAAAATCCTTTATAGGGTGTCCGGAGAATGTAACAGTGAAACAATAGATGAGATCGAGCATTTCGTTTCAGGACGTTGGGTTTCTGCGCCTGAAGCATTATGGAGAATTTTTAGGTTTCCAACAAGTGACATGAAACCTGCTATTGTTAGACTTCCTCTACATTTAGAAAATTATCAACCTCTTGTATTCAAAAGAAAACAAAAATTAACAGATGTATTAAACAATCCAATACAACGTAAAACAATGTTAACAGAGTTTTTTTATATGAATAAAACATCATTGAATGCAAAAAAATTAAACTGTACTTATGCTGAATTTCCTGACCACTTTGTTTGGTTATCAAATGAGAAACGGTGGAAACTTAGGGAAAAGGGTGAATCAATAGGAAGGATAGTTAGTGCACATCCTTCCGAAGGAGAAAGATATTATATGAGAATGTTACTAAACAACATAAGATGCCCACAGTCATTTGACCACTTGCTGATTTATAATGAAATTAAAAGTAATTCTTTTAGGGAGGCTGCATTAAATCGTGGTTTATTACAAGATGATAATAGTCAAGAAATTTGCTTAGAAGAAGCTTCTCTTTTTAACATGCCATATGAATTAAGACGCCTTTTTGCTAGCATTCTTGTATATTCATGCCCAAATGATCCTAGAAAACTGTGGCTACAGTTTGAAAACAACTTATCTGAAGATTACAACAGAAATAGTGAACTTACTTCACACGCAATTCGTATCAAGGTATTGGAGCAAATTAATCAATTTCTTGAATCAATGGGTAAACATATAAGAAATTATGGCATAATAGATGAAACATTACTTTATGACAAGTCTAATGATTTAACTAAAGAACTCTTAACAGAGAAAAATATACAAGTGTCCCATAATGATTTACTATCGATACATAAATTAAATAAAAAACAGAAAGCAATTTTCAGCCTAATAATTCAAAGAATATATAATGGTGGAAATGGGGCCTTCTTTGTTGACGGCCCTGGTGGTACCGGGAAAACCTTTCTGTACAGAGCACTCTTGGCAGAAATACGATCCAAAGGTTATATAGCCTTAGCTACTGCTACCTCTGGGATTGCAGCTTCAATCCTACCAGGTGGTCGAACCGCACATTCATGGTTTAAAATTCCCTTAGATTACAAAGAAGGACCAACATGTAAAGTCAGTAAACAAAGTGCTCTTGCTCATCTATTAAAGGAATGCAAACTAATTATTTGGGATGAAGCCCCCATGGCTATGCGTCATGCTGTTGAAGCCTTAGATGATTTATTACAAGATCTAATGGAAACAACAAAAATATTTGGTGGAAAAATAGTTGTTTTGAGAGGGGATTTTAGGCAAACATTACCTGTGGTTAAACAAGCAACAATGAATGAAACTATCCTTTCTTCAATTATCAGTTCAAGGTTGTGGTCAAAACTGGAAAAATTTCAACTTACTGAGAATATGAGGGCTTTGCATGATCCTCAGTTCGCAGACTATTTACTCCAGATTGGTAATGGAACACTTCAAGATAAATATAGTGCAGATGTCAGCCTGCCTATGTCAATAATCCTTGATATCCAAAATGAAGATAACGCTCTTGAAGAATTAATTAATGTGGTTTACCCCAACCTTAATACATGTTCAACAAATATATCTCAAAACATAAACAGGGCTTTGCTAACAACAAAAAATCAGTTTGTAGATGAAATAAACGAAGTTATAATACACAAATTCCAAGGCATAGAAACTGAATATTTAAGCTTTGACAATACATTAAATATTAATGATCAAGGACAATATGAAGACATTATTAACAGTTTGACGCCAAACGGTTTGCCTCCTCATAAACTTGTTCTAAAAATAAATGCACCAATAATCCTTTTAAGAAACCTAGATCCAACTGAAGGTTTATGCAACGGAACACACCTAATTTGTAAAGCATTAAAAAGAAACATAATACATGCCGAAATTGTAGTGGGAGACTTTGCAGGGAAACAAGTCTTTATTAATAGAATTCCTTTACAACCTCCACGTGATGATCATTACCCAGTCCCATTTAAACGAACTCAATTTCCTATACGGTTGTGCTTTGCAATGACTATAAACAAGGCTCAAGGCCAAACACTAGATTTTGTAGGCATATATCTAAAAGAACCTGTGTTTTCACATGGTCAATTATATGTTGCGTTATCACGAGCCAAAACATCTGCTTGTGTTAAAGTTGTTATTAAGGATTCATGCTTTCAGTTTTTACCTGCAGGCCAAACAAAAAATGTTGTGTGCAAACATGTATTGTCAAGCTACTGAATTGTTAAAATATTGTTATACACTTTATGTAGTCAAAAATATAATCCTAAAAGTTTCTACAACTACAACTATTGATAGTAAAATATTGTTAATAAACAATATATGAAATAACAGTTCTGACTGTGTTTCATAGGCCGTTATGTATTTCAGTATTCTTGTTTTGATACTTATATATTATTTTTAACATTTTCTTAGAAGCTTATCAAATTTTAACTTTACCTTGTGTTTCTTAACCCAAATAATATGATTTCCTTAACAATGACCAGCTATGTCAAGACAATACTATGATGCTGCGGAAATAATTCCAGAAAGCAAAAAATGGACAGTCAATGTTCAGGTTCTTGAAAGACATCCGGTACTTTACAAGAAGCTTGACTACTACCCCTTCCAAAAAAGATTTAGGCACTATGTCTTAACTGATATGAAGGTATGTTGTCTATTTTATATTTTAGCGAATTTCCTTTTACCCACACTTATATTAACCTTATGAACGAATCATCTTTATCTGATGCACTAAAATCAGGGAACAAAATTCACTGCAGTACTGTATGATAAAGATATTGAATTCTTTGAACGGTCCCTGCAACCCTTCAAAAGATATTCAATATCTAACGCTCTTGTATTTGTTGCTCCTGAAAAATACCGCATTGAAGGCTTCAACTACTCATGGACAATCACTTACAAAACACCAGTTGACCTAATTGTTGACAATCAACCTCATGCGCTTCCATGCCGATACAATGTGTGCCCATTTTCAGAACTTTACAAGTTCGCAGGATCTGATGCCAATATTGGTAATTTCCATCTTTTTACACTGTACACAATGGTATAAAAAACTAAATCATAAACATTCTGTTCATGAATGATTAAGGCCAGATTATGGTCTATTTAAGCAACTTTTTTTTCTCTTTAAGATTTTACTTTTCTATTTGTAGCTGTAACATCAAATTTATTTGTCTTGCTCTTAGCTATTAAAGCTTTGGTCGTTCATCGCTTTCCAATAATGGATATTGGAGTTACAAAGTGTGCTAAGGATTATATGGTGGTGAATGAAGAGTAAGTAGCTTATGCACTTCAATCTTTAAACAGTTTCTATGATACAGGCTTATACTCACATATTTTCTGTTTCCTTTTCCTGCAAATATAGAGGAATACCTATGGTGTTGAGACTTTGGAAAGACTTATTGGCAGATTACGACCCTAATGTTGATAACCTTGATAAAGGCCCAGTCACAATCATTGCCACAAATCTAGAAGTTAATACATTTCATGGTAAATTTACCGTATATTCTTACAACATGCTAAATAACAATATATACATCTTACTTTAATACCTATACTTTCAGGATTGGCTTTAGCTTCAAGGTTCAATACTTACTTGCTACAAGATCCACCATTGTCCCCAAATATGTGCTTAAAAAAGTGGTATGTAGTTTTTATTCACTTGTGCAACCATAAAATAGCTCCTCACCCTATATATTCACTTTTTAGTTCCAGCATCCAAAAGTAACGATTTCAATGTCCTAGGTATGAGGATAATAAAGCAAAAATAAACAATTGGGTGAAAACAAAAGCTTACAAGGATGCTGGAAAGTTTTTTATCCATCCTGAACCAGAACAGATATTGGACATCAACACTGCTATGTCCACCATTAACACTGTAATATCTTGACCTTTCTTTTTAGATTTAATGCCTGTTACACTTTCCCAGTTCTTTACTTACTTTTTATCAATTGTGCAGACAAAAACAGCGTGGGTGAAGGCTAAAGTCAAATTCAATTACACACTTAATGCTCTGTACACTGTGTCGTGTTCTAATTGCTCAAAAATAACAGAAGCAAACAATGAATGGAATTTAACATGTACGGGCTGCAACAAGCGCTCTCCGATGGATATCAGGTAATTCATATGCATATACATTCCATTTTGCTCCTACTTACTTTTCAACAAAAGTAATTCATACGCATAACACATTTATTCTTTTCTACAGCATTAAACTTCCAGTTATTTTGTTTGATGAATCAAACAAATTCAACACTGTGATAAACTCACCTGATGCAGAAAAAATTTGTCCGTTTACCGCTGCCCAGCTACAACAAATATACGAAGAGGTATAATACTATCTTGCTAAAATACATTTGATTATATATCCAATACTTATTTCAGACAGAACTTACAACATCCATGAACATCAAAATAACTAAATCTTTTTCTTTAATACTTTCATAATGTTGTTTTTTGTTTACCTGTAGTTGTACAGGAATTTGAAATTTGTCCAATTCCTACATAATTAACTTAACCTTCATCCACTTTTATTAATTAGGTCCCTTTTATTTCTCACCAATACTCTACGTCTTACGTTCACATTTTGTAGCTTCATAATAACCGATTTCCTTATTAGTGTCTTTTGTAATCAAGTCTGCTCTTACCATTTAACAATGAAATAAAATGACATAATCTGTGTATATTATTTCTCTTTTGTACTTACATCATTAATTTTATCAATTCCTGTGTTTCAAAATATTGTTTACCTGTCTTGCTGCCCGATATTCTTCCTCCATATTTTTTGCCTATTGAAAGATTTATAAAAAATTCAGAACTTCCTTCAATTTATGTGGACACACATTACTCACTGCACACCATAACAATTTAACATCTTAAACTTGTTAACTGATATTGCAGGGTCAAAAAGTCTTGGACCAGATTTCATTTGCAATGGACAACACAAATGTTATCTGCTTCATTAAGTGGTATGACAAAAAAATAAATGGTGAACTTGTCAGAAGGTATCCTGTTCTGAAAATGTATACAGAGGCAGAACTGAACACTTTGGCAGCAGAAAAACATAAAGGTCTCTCTGAACATGTTGATGTTTTGCCAGAAAATGTTCTTGCTACTCAACAAACAAAAGAAGCTGTTGATCTACAAATGTTCACTCCAACCACGAAGAACGTCATTCAAGAAATTGCAATACAGACTGGCATTGGAGAAAACAACAACGAACAGCCTGCATCTGCAAAGCGAACAATTAATTTTGGAAGCGTTACTAATGAGGACCTTGAAGGGCTACACTTGGTTCCAGCTGCAGTTGAAGTTGAAGATATGTTGAAAAGTCCATCCAAGAAGGCTAAAGGCAAGGACAAAGTTGTTTAAGTTGCCTTCTTTTTATCCTTAAGAATTATCGTTTTGTTTATGTAATATACCTCAGCTGAAGGCTTAGCTACTACTTATTTTGAATTTTGCTTTTGAAGCCATCACATTCTTTACTAAAAGAAGTTGATGGAGTTCTGATAACTTGTTCAACTTGTTATCAGTCCCCAGGCTGCTATTTCAAGACTTTTACGAACTTTTATGTACAGTAAATAATTCTACTGTCTTACCAAAAAACTTTGCCCTATTTTCCTTCATTATATGGTTCTTTAACTATTTGCAAATCTGGTTCAATTGAAACTTAGGCAGTCGCATGTATTTTTACAAAACCATTTGTTTAAAGCCTGATATTATTTCCTGCTTTTTTTAGCTGTTTATTGGCTATATGACTGCTTTTCTGCTTGTATTTAGCTACTGCGAGCATGTTGGAGCTAAGTTTACCTTCTTCTTTTATTTTTTACCTGCTTTCCTCATTTTTAGCTGTTGAGCCTTCATCATCATACACTTGTTATTAAAGATGGTTTATTTACCTCCTCATGAACACTCAGTCAGGTTTTAACCTTACATTTGTAATGAAACTTATATTTCTTCTGTTTCCAGCTGTGAAACCCCTCCTTAGCTGTTTCTGGATCCCAAAAATTCTACAAATTGTTTCAAATATCATTATTCAAAGGGCCTTGCGTTGCAAGGCTAAACCCCCACTAGTATATAAGATAAGAAAGGAAAAGTTGTGGTTTGGTGACACTTGTCATCTTTTTATTGGTCCATCATTTTACTGTCATGGCCTAGAAATCCGGCCCAGTTTTTTTTTTTCTCGCTTTTTACTGTTCATTGGGCGGCCCAGCTCAGAATTTTTTTTTGTGTGAAGGATTTGAGTTAAATTGTTCCATTTTAGAGGACTCAATTGTATTTTTAATCTACACATTAGCTTGAATTTATTCTTAATCTTATTATGTGTGTTGTGCTTAAGATTTATCCGATTCCAATTTAATTACATATTATTTTGCTTTCCATCGAGATCTCTTTTTTTTTTTTTTGGTCTTATCCTAATACGATACGACCACATGATATTTCAATATACTATAGTTTGTTTGTGTGTGTGTTCTTTTCCTTTTTTGCGTATATATATTTTACATTGTGTATCTATGCCGGTTTTTTTGAGGGGCATCGTTTTTTGGGGTGCTACGTATTGATTATTTTTTTCCGTATTCGTTTTTTTACTTCTATATATTGTGTGTATCGGTTTTTTTCTTTGGTCAATGGTTTAGTAGTGTCGAAATGTGTCGATTTTGTGTCGTGGAGTGTTGATAGTGTTTTAGATTTTAATTAAAATTTTAATTAATATTCATTTGATCAACCGACAACCGTTGGATATGGCGTCGGGGTGTATCGAAGCGTGTCGTGTCGTGTTTTGGGTAGAACACGTGTTGTTGCAAATAATGTCGAAGATAGCTTCATTTTTTCGGTTAAAATTGATTTAAGTAGAAATTGAAAAAAAATTATTCGGTAGTGTCGAAAAGTATCCATACGATGTCGGGAGATGTCGAAGATGTGTCGAATATTCATTTCATACGCACTTATATTATTCTTCTATGAACATGTTTTGATGCCACCCTAAAAGGTGTGAGGGGTGGGTTGGGTTAGGGTGGTGGGAAGGGTAGGGTATAGTAAGATGGGTGGTGGGAAGGGTAGGGTATAGTAAGATGGGTGGTGGGCAAGGTAGGGTAGGGAGTTGTAGGGTAGAGTAAGATGGGGTGGTGGGTAGGGTAAGGTAGGGTGGGATGAGATAAAATAGGGTGTAATAGGCTTAGCTAGGATAGTGAATTAATATGTAGGTTGGGAGGTAGGTTAAGGTTTGTAGGTAGGTAGAGAGGTAGGGTGCGGTAGGGTGTGCTAATGTAGGTGAGGCGAGGTATGAGATGTAATGCGGTGATGTATGGTAGGGTAGGATGGTATAGTTGGATGATGTGGCGTAAGTTAAGTAAAGTTTGGTAGGTTGAATAAAGTACGTAATATAGGGTAGTGTGGTAAGATAATATGTCGTAAGATAATGTGGTGTAGGGCATGGTGAGGTAGGATTGGATAGGTGAGTGTTAAAAAATGTTAGGATAGGGTGCGGTTCGTTACATGCTACATTTCTTCGTATTTAATATCGTCAAATAAGTTAAAACTTATAGCATGGGCACGCCGTTGGTTAGTTTTAGTGTGAATAAAGACCAATTTTTACTAATACCATGGTAAATGTATTTTATTGATGAGTGTTAAATGTAGTTTGGAACTTTTGTTTTTTGTGTCGGGTGTCTATGTAAGTAAGTCGAAAACATTTGCCTAATTGTCGTCATGTTAAGTAATTGACATCATAATTTGTTGTATAATATCAATGCCGGCTAAATTTCGTCATTTATATCGTGTTGTACTTAAAATGTGTGAAGTGATATTTTAGTTAAAATGTATTTTATATTTAATAGTTTTTGGCATTAAGGTAAACATCTAGCATGGCACTCCGTGCGTTGCACGGAGTCCGGGTTTTAACTAGTATATATATAATTTCCCTTTCTTTAGTTTGTTTCATTTTTTTTTTCTTTATAGTATCTAACTATATATATCTATCTATTTATATTTATATATATAGATCTATGTAATTATACTTATATATATACTTATGTACTTATATATAGTTATGTATCTATATATATATTTATAGATCTATGCATTTATATCTATATATATACTTATGTATTTATATATATATCTATATATTTATATATATATATATTAACTATATGTATAGCTAAGTACATATGATGATGAGAGGCTCAAGCACGTTGGAACAAGCTCTGTGAAACCGATTCTTAGCAACATCTTGATTTCGAATTTGGATTATCTTGTAAGTTTTAATAAAAATTGTATATTTTCTATGTTTTGATTGTTGTTATGCAATTTATATCGAGAGATGGTTGCTGTTTGATGTTTAACGTTTGACAAGAGTCGTCGTTAAACCTTAGATCACCGTAGTAAAGATTAGACTTTTAACCTAAAAATAACGAGAGTTGTTAGGTTAATATCTAGGTTGCTAGATTGAGAAATCTTACACCTTTGTTATGGAAGCGTTAATCTTTAAAATCGAAAGATAAAAGATTGATAGGCTAATTTCTAAGATATTAGAAATTCATACCCACGATAGGTGAATCACAATTTTTGTTAAATCACCACAAGATAATCTGGAGTAGAAATTGAGGGTTGCTGGAGTCGGTGGATCACTGCTTGTTCGTTGTTAAATTACTTGAAAGAAAAATCGTTGTGCTGTTTTGCTTCGTCTTCATCATAGTAATCGTAGCAATTTTTATTGTCTTCTTAGTTTATAGATTATAATTAACTTAGTTAGTTTGGTTCGTAATTATCTTTCCTGGCTTTGGATTGACAACCCTCTGTCCAGTTATTTGTTTTCGCTTTTAGTTTTTATTTCTCGTGACACTTTTAGAAAAATTAAGAACTAGACCAACCTCGATTCCCTGTGGATCGACTCCGGTTTTTAATCGCTATACTACGATCCCTGCACTTGGGGTAAACCGGATTTATTTTATTACTTGTTATATTTTGCTTTGCATAAAATCCGAGACAAGTTTTTGGCGCCGTTGCCGGGGAATCAGTGCGGTTGTCCAGTTCATTATTAAATTTTTCTAAGGTAGTATAGTGGTGAGTATTCCCGCCAATGGAACCAAAAACAAGTTTTTGGCGCCGTTGCCGGGGAATCGGTGCGGTTGTCCAGTTCATTATTAAATTTTTCTAAGGTAGTATAGTGGTGAGTATTCCCGCCAACGGAACCAAAAACAAGTTTTTGGCGCCGTTTCCGGGAAATCGGTGCGGTTGTCCAGTTCATTATTAATTTTTCTAAGGTAGTATAGTGGTGAGTATTCCCGCCAACGGAACCAAAAACAAGTTTTTGGCGCCGTTGCCGGGGACTCGGTACGGTTGTCTAGTTTTTGTTAATTATTTTTTTCTTAAGTTTGTGCCCTTAGTGTTTCTGTTTTCTTTCCTTAAAAAAATAAAAATAAAAAAATAAAAAAAAATATTTTGGTTTATGCAAACTCGAAGTCAATACGGGGTCATACAATCTTCTATCTAGGATTGAGGACATGGATGAGCAAAGTCAGATAGCCATGCTGCAGCAGCAGGTGGCAGCTCTTATGATGTTTCGCAATCCTATGAATCAGACCCAGTATTGACAATCAGTTCTCTGGCCACAGCAATTTTCCAAATCAGGGTTTCAATTTTCAGAATCCAAATTTCTATCAAAACCCGAACTTCAGTCAGGATCAAGATATCAATTTTTCCAATCAAAATCAAAGTTGGTCTGGCCAATCTTTTCCTCAACACTTTCATAATTCTCAAGGCCCCTCTCAATCTGACGATTTTGAAGCTAAATTAGAGGAGCAGAACAATAATTTCCACTCCTTTCAGAAGGAGCAAGATGAGAATTTCCAACTCCTTCTTAGTATGCTTAAGAATCTTGAGAGGCGGCTCGGGAAAATGGCTCAAGACCATGGCATTGACCTAGCTCCCCCACTCCTTTATGATAGAGAAGAGGTCAGTACTATGAAATTAGGATCCGACATTCAACTTAGTGAAGTAGAAGTGTCAAGCTCCCCTCCTACATGGTGTGATGCTGAAGACGGTTGTCCTATAATAGAGCAGACATTAGGGATGGTTGAAGATGTTAATCACCAAGAAGGTGAAGAAATACACCCGGTGTTGGAGAACATAGAGGACACTGTGCCTGAATTAGAGATAAGTCATCCGGAGGAAGTCACAACTAAGGAGCCGTTGGAGCCAAAGAGTGTTGAGGTGGTTGTGGATAAGCAAGTGAGCGAAGCAGAAGTGATCTTCCCACTTGATCACTATATTTTGGACTGGGATGTGGAAGCACCTAATCCGGTTCTTATTTTCTTGGGAAGATACTTCACCAAAGTGCCTAGAGTCAAGGCACGACGGAGTCTATATAGAGATGAGATGGATGGCTCGTATTCTGAATATTCGTTGAAGAATCATGCAAGAAAAACTTATCCATTTGATAATGGATAGTAAGGTACGTGTGCTTTTATTGTCGAGCCAACGACGTTAACCAAAAGCGCTACCGGGAGGCAGCCCGATAATAATAATAATAAATAATTTGGATACGACTAGTCTTAATGAAATGTAGAATTTGTGATAGAAGTTGAACACATAACACAACCAAGTATCAGGATGAATGTTTGAATGTCTTTTAAAGGGAACGATTAGGTGGTTATCCGAAAATCCCGAGGGAGTACACAGAAAACGTTCAAATGCATCATCTCTTAGACTTAGGTTGTTGAACCCTTGAGGATCTGGGTATAAAAGACTCAATACTCTTTCATACATTTCATTTTATGATCTAGTCTGTTTCCCGCCTTAATAAAACTGTGTGTAATAAAGATGAATTTATGACTTGACTATGATATTTGCTCATGTGATATTCTCTATGATACATATATGCTTAGATGTTCTGTGCTTTACCCGTGTGGGTTATTTTTCCATCTAAAGCTTTTATGAGATTGACTATATGTATATATTGCCTATCGAATTTTCTGACGTAACAGGGCCATTTACTTATTATTCCCATATCCCTATTCGATGTTTTGGCACGAGGACCATGTCCCGTGTTTGCTTTGTTTGTTTTGGTACAGGGATTCGGATCATGCTTTTTCATGGCTGTTACGGGATTCGATAGCACCTTTCTGCCAGGTTTATAAGTTAAGTCTTCCTCTCTATCTCATTCACATGTTGAGGGTAATGCAAAATCGTAAGTGGGAGGTAGAGTCGGGGTTGGTCTAGAAATGGCATTAAGGGTTTATTATGCTGACACCTCAGTTTTTGAATCTTTTTCGTGCATTAATAAGTTGATTAAAATGAACTTTATAAGGTATATTTTTCATGTATTTGAAGATGTAATGATCAATTTGGATATATATAACCAATGTGATCCGTAAGTGCATTTTAACCCCAAATTTATTTGTGTAACATGAATTCCTTCACGTAAGCCTTTGACATTGAAGCGAAAATTTTAAACTGTATCCATTCAGTATGCTAGTGGTTATTCTAGAGATAATTGCAGTAACTTAGTACCTAATTTTTGAACATGTACTGTGAATATCTGAAGGTTTGAATGTGATAGAAAGGATATAAGTTAAGTGGAATGAAAAGAAAAATACCAAATTAAGATGAACTATATATATGTCGGTTGTAGCTACCAATGATTTGAGTGCAGTAGGGCGTTATCACGAAACGTCCTATATCACTATGAGGTTTAAAAGCTCCCGACTGCCTGATGATAGTAGTCCAGCTAGGGTGTTATCACGAAATGTCCTATTGCTGGGAATGAAGGCATATGCTACAAATGTGAAAAAGAAAAAAATTGACAATTTGGTTAAGCATGGTTGAAAACTTAGTTATCTTCTGACTATCCCCAGTATAAACTGAATGATATGCTTTAGGGATTATCCTAATAAGTACACGAGAGGACTTTGTGTGGAACTGTTACTGCCTATACCTAGGAAAGTCATTAGGACTGTCTGAATGGATATTTGTGCGTATTGCTTGAATTATTCAAGAGAGGATAGTGGAAATTGAAAAGGCTTGTCACACACACACCCTCTGTTATACATTTATATTAAGGTTAACGTGTGGTTATGATTCGATCGGTTGTATTATCTGGTTGTCCCTTATATCTTATCTTTTCGTGAATTTTGTCCCTCATTCATTTTGTTTTATCACTTGTTTTGCTCGAGGACGACCAAAAGCTAAGTGGGGAGTTTGTAATGACGGAAAAATTCACTGTTATTATTATAACATTTTACCCCACTTCTGATACTATTTTGAGCATTTATGTATCAAATCAAGTCATTAATTCCTTAGATTTATCTAAATACGTAATTAGTAAGTATTATATAAAATATCGTATTTTTTTATCGTGTTTTTATAAGTTTTTGTACCGATTTTAGTAAATCGGAATGTCGTGTCAGATTTACGTGGGTATTTGTGGTATTTTATTGCAGATGTATAAGCCAAGACCCCGAGAATCGACATTTTGAAGTATAATCATATCTCTGAAAGGATTTAGAAAATGTCACGAGCTTAAGTGGTCAATCGAATTGCTTAAATGATTAAGTGGTCAATCGAAGTGGTCAAGTGGCTCAGTGGTTAGTGGTACCACTAACGAATTATATCTTCGACGAACAAATGGCTCATTAAAACGGCATTTTTTGAAGAAGTGTCCTTAATGAAAGTTGTAGATCTTTGAAAGAGCTTTCCAACGCATTTTGAATCACGTCAATCGGACTTCTACAACTCAAGTATCATTAAGTCAAGTGGTCAAGTGGCTAATCGATTCGATTTAGTGGTAATCGAGAAATATCTTCGACAAACGAATGGCTCATCAAAACGACATTTTCTGAAGAAAAGTCCTTCATGAAAGTTGTAGATTTTTCCGAGAGCTTTCCGATGCCTTTTGAATCATGTTGTTTGGAAATCCAGAACTCGAGATATGAATTTTAGAAGTTTTATTCCAAATTATATAATTTTATCCGGAAATTGAATAATTAAGGGGATGAATGTGATGATTACACCGGCCCGGTCCAGCATTTTCCCGGCCCGGTCCTGCTGTTACTATTTTGCCTATTTATAGGCGCATTCCTAGCAGCTTTCATGGGCCCTTGCTTCGGCCAAATTTTTTTTTTGTTTGTAGTAAGTATCATATATATATATATATATATATATATATATATATATATATATATATATATATATATATAATTTCCCTTTCTTTAGTTTGTTTCATTTTTTTCTTTATAGTATCTAACTATATATATCTATCTATTTATATTTATATATATAGATCTATGTAATTATACTTATATATATACTTATGTACTTATATATAGTTATGTATCTATATATATATTTATAGATCTATACATTTATATCTATATATATACTTATGTATTTATATATATATATCTATATATTTATATATATATATATTAACTATATGTATAGCTAAGTACATATGATGATGAGAGGCTAAAGCACGTTGGAACAAGCTTTGTGAAACCGATTCTTAGCAACATCTTGATTTCGAATTTGGATTATCTTGTAAGTTTTAATAAAAATTGTATCTTTTCTATGTTTTGATTGTTGTTATGCAATTTATATCGAGAGATGGTTGCTGTTTGATGTTTAACGTTTGATGAGAATCGTCGTTAAACCTTAGATCACCGTAGTAAAGATTAGATTTTTAACCTAAAAATAACGAGAGTTGTTAGGTTGAATATCTAGATTGCGAAATTGAGAGATTTTACACCTTTGTTATGAAAGCGTTAATCTTTAAAATCGAAAGATAAAAGATTGATAGACGAATTTCTAAGATATTAGAAATTCATACCCACGATAGGTGAATCACAATTTTTGTTAAATCACCACAAGATAATCTGGAGTAGAAATTGAGGGTTGCTGGAGTCGGTGGATCACTGCTTGTTCGTTGTTAAATTACTTGAAAGAAAAATCGTTGTGCTGTTTTGCTTCGTCTTCATCATAGTAATCGTAGCAATTTTTATTGTCTTCTTAGTTTATAGATTATAATTAACTTAGTTAGTTCGGTTCGTAATTATCTTTCCTGGCTTTGGATTGACAACCCTCTGTCCAGTTATTTGTTTTCGTTTTTAGTTTTTATTTCTCGTGACACTTTTAGAAAAATTAAGAACTAGACCAACCTCGATTCCCTGTGGATCGACTCCGGTTTTTAATCGCTATACTACGATCCCTGCACTTGGGGTAAACTGGATTTATTTTATTACTTGTTATATTTTGCTTTGCATAAAATCCGAGACAAGTTTTTGAAAATAAAAAAATCCATTATCAAATGGATAAGGCCTTATGCCGAAATAAATTTAGTAATATTAGTATCGTTGTAATGCTCGGGGAATTATCAGAAGTTCGGTGTTGCTGAAATAGTTGTAATATCAAGCTTTTGATATCGCCGTTATAATAGTAAGCTTGTTTTTTTTTTTTATCGTTTTCTTCATTGTTGTTTCTTTCATTTTTGTTTCTTTTATATATCTATCTACACATATATATCTATATATATATATTTATATATATATATATATATATATATATATATATATATATATATATATATATATATATATATATATATATATATATATATATATATATATATATATATATATATATATATATATATCTACTTATATATATATATATATATACTAATAATAATGCATTGCACGGGATGTATAAAATGTGATTACATTCAAATATGCATAACATGTACTACAAAACAAAGACCCTTCAAACTTACTGTAATGCTAGCTATTAAAATTCTTTTATTTAAGATTAGTATTCGTTTAGATAGAGTCAAAAACAGAAAACACAAAATGTCCAAAAGTTATACTGATGCCGATAATTGTCGTTATATTTCTGGTTTTAGCATTGCACGGAGAACATATATTTTAAAAGAATAATTTTTTGAATGATGAAAAGAAGATTTTATTGGCATGTTTGTTACGCAGGAATGAAATTGAATGAGAATAAAATAATAGGAACGAAATGGAATGTAATGGAATAAATTAATTCTCTTACTGTGTTTGGAATATGCAAACTTGAAATAAAATAAATTATACAAAAGATGACACATTGAGTGATGAATAGAGTAGGGTCGTGAATTAAGGTTGGCTGGAGTAAGGCATGGTATGGTTCATAAGGTAGGATATAGACGAAGGGTGGGTTAGATACGCCATACCGCATTGCACCATCTCTTCTCACCTAACCCTACCCACCGCTACTATACTCTACCCACCAACCCTATCCTACCCTACCCAATATCACTATATCTTACCATCGACATCATACTTACCTTACCCATCATACCATACTTTACCCACCACCCCACCCTTTATACATGCCCACCACATCACACATTATCATACCATAATCACCATTACACTCCACCCTATCTTACCCACCACACCCCTTACCTTACCTTACATACTACCCCAACCTATCCTATCATACTCTACCCTACACATCTCTTTTCACCCAACCCTACCCATGGATACCCTACCCACCACCCTATTCTACCCTACCCAATATCACCATATCTTACCCTCGATATCATACCTACCTTACCCATTACCTACTCTACTCCACTATATATTACCCACTACCTTACCCTACCCTACCTTACCCCTCATACCACCCTATCTTACCCACCACCCTAACCTTACCCTACCATATCCACCATTCCACTCTAATCCTATACCACACCACCCTACCTTACCTTACCTACTACCTCAACCTATCCTACCATACTCTACCCTACCCTACCAACCCTACACTACCAACCACTTCACCTTACCTTACCCTTCCCTACTTTACCCAACATTCCACTCTACCCTATCTTACCCACCTTACCTTACCTTACCCACTACCCCAACCTACCCTACTATACCCTACCATACCCTACCCCTAGCAACACTATCTTACCTTACCTTCCCTACTACCCCAACCTATCCTACCATACTCTAACCCTACCTTACCAACCCTACACTACCAACCACTTCACCTTACCTTACCCTTCCCTACTCTAACATTCCACTCTAACCTACCTTATTACCCACTACCCCAACCTATACTATTACCATAACCCTAGCAACACTACCTTTCCCACCACTTCACATTACCTACCCCACCATACCTTACCCACTACCACATTTATTTACCCTACCCACCACCCCACCCTACCCTACCTTCCCACCACATTACCATACCCTACCCCCAACCTCATCATACCCCACCTTACCCACCACCCACCTTATTCAAATACGCTTCTTACCTACCATACCTACCACAACATTAAATGATGTGGCTTATGCGTAGCGGATGACCTAATTTAAGAATATCTCGAATTAATTGGCATATTTGAATTTAGTTATTTTCAAAATGTAATTTAATTTCTGAATATTTTGTATCAATGGATGACTCTAATTTGTACATAATGAATTTTTCTTAACATATTTGAATTTATTTATGATCAATATAATTAATTTAAAATAGTTTTAGAGGATTATTATCTTTTGATATATTTGAAATTGATTTTTTTTTTTCAAAATGTAATTTAATGTAAGAATATTTCACGTTGAATGACATAGTTATTTAATCTAAGAACATTCTCATTACACCGAAAACATTTGAAGTAAGTTATTCCTTAAAATATAATTGATTGTATGAATATTTGGCATTAAATGTAGTAGCTATTTTGCAGGTAATAACTTTAATGTAAGAATATTTCGAATTAATTGGCAATCTTGAATATAGTTATTTTTTAAAATATAATTTAATGAAAAAATATTTGACATTGTAATTTAATGTTAGAATTATATTGCATTAATTGGTATTATCATTTTTCACAAATTATAATTTAATGTAAAAAATTATCGCATTAAATTCCATTTTTGAATTTAGGGATTTTTGAAAATTTAATTTAATGTAATAATATTTGGTATTAATTAGGGTGTCTAATTTATATGATATGTATTTAATGTAAGAATATTTTCCATTAAATAACATAAAGCCGCAAAAACAAAACCGGAAAAAATTAATTCAAAAAATATAAAAGAAAATCATTGCAATGTTAAAAAAAGAATTTAATGTAATAATATTTAGGGAATGACATTAATGTAAGAATATTTTTTAATTATTGACAAAATTTAATATAGTTGTCTATAGAAACGTAATTTACTGTAAAAATATATGACATTAATTAATTGGTTGGTAAATTTGAATAAAGTTATTTTTGAAAATGTAATTTAATGTAAAAATATTTGGTATTAAATGGGATGACTTATTTGCAAGGAATGACATTAATGTAAAAATATTTCGTATTAATTGATAAATTTGAATAAAGTTATTTTGAAAATGTAATTAATGTAAGAAAACCCGACATTAATGTGGTGACCATTTTGCAAGGGATTCTTTGAATGTAAGAACATTTCGTATTAATTGGAAAAGTTGACTACAATTATTTTTTAAAATGTAACTTAATATAAGAATATTTAACATTAAATGAAGTGGTTAATTTGATGAATTAATTTAAGAATATTTCGTATTAATTATCACTTTTGAATTTACTTATATTTCAAAATGATATTTAATTTAATAAAATTTTGTATTAATGGAGGACCCAAAATTTGTAAGAGATAATTTTTTGCATAACACATTTTAATTTATTTATGTTTAATCAAATCAATATAATGTAGTTTAAAGGATTATTTTTCTTAGGCATTTTTTTTTTCAAAAAGTAATTTATTGTAAGAATATTTTACTTTGACCGACATTGTTGTTTAATGTTGAAATATTTCCCATTAAATGACACAATTGAATCTAGTTATTGTTGAAAATATAATTGAATGTAAGAATATTTGGCATTAAATATTTCGTATATTGGAAATGTTGAATACATTCATTTTTTTAAATGTAATTCAATTCAAGAATATTTGTCATTAAATGAGGTGGCTAATTTAGGAGATGAATTAATTTAATAATATTTCGTATTAATTATCATATTTAATTTTTTTTTCACATAACTATTTGAATTTACTTATCATTCAAAATGTGATTTAGTTTGATTGGAGAGAGAGGTTATTTTGTGATTGGAGAGATAAGTTTTTTATTAGACAAATTAATTTTGATAATGTGAAATTTCGTAATAAGTGTAAACTGTAAATAGTGTCATTTGAGAGAGAGGTTATTGAGTAGGAAAAAAAATTAAAAAATTCAAATTTTGTAATTATTGTGAAGTGTAAGTAGTGTGATTGGGGTGAGAGGATATTTAGTAGAAAATCAAATTTCGTATATTACTTTTTAAATATTATAAGTTAATGAAAAAATATTTCACATTAAGTGACATAAATTTAAGAATATTTGACATTATTCTGAGATGGATAATTTATAAGGGATGTATTTAATGTCGCAATATTTTGTATTCAATGACATATTTGAGTTTATATATTTATCAAAATGTAATTTAATGTTAGAATATTTTTTATTGATTAGTAAAATTAAATGTATCATTTAGTAAATATTATAACCTAATGTGACATTCAAAAAAAAACTTAGACTATTTTATAGGGATGTATTTAATATGAGAATATTTTGTATTAAATGACATATTCGGTCTATATTTTTAAATTATTCCAATAAAAGTCAAATTTTGTAATTATTGTGATGTGTAAGTAGGGTGATTGGCGTGAGATGTTATTTAGTAGAAAATCAAATTTTGTAATTACGGCTTGTTTGAATTTTTTTGATATTTCATTTTTTCGTATTTTTCTATTAATTATGATTCATTCGTATTTCAATCAAATATTGTATACTATAAATATCATTATTGTTGTATTTGTCTATTAATGGTTCTATATAATTAGAAAATTAAATTTTAGAAAGTCAATTTTTTTAATTCGTGTGAACCATAATTAGTGTTATTGGAGAGAGAGGTTATCACTTATAAAAATCAAATTATAAAAATTTAAATTTTGTAATTAGTGTGAACTGTAATTATATATATATAGATATATCTATGTATCTATATATATATTTATAGATCTATATACCTATATCTATATATTTACTTATGTATTTATATATATATTTATATATTTATATATATATTAACTATATGTGTAGCTAAATATATACATAGCCGAATTATGTGAAAACGGGTGAAATCAACCCTCGGGAGACGAGATGGGAATTGTGTTGTGCTTAATTAAACGTTTTTATGATAAACTCATGTTTTAAACTTGTTTTGATCATTTTGATAACCTTGAACGAGATTGACAACCTTGTTCATTGTTATATCGAGCTTATAAATGTATTTTGCGGTGAGATGTGGGATCTGAGTATCACTAATCATAGTCTTGATTGTCAGATTGACAACTTGAGTGACAGATCTGGACTATGCCTATGTGAGATTCTTATCTTTACGAGGTTTTAGAATCACTAAACCATAGTCTTAATTGTTAGATTGGCAACCTAAGTGACACATTAAAATTATGTTTTTGTGAGGTTTTTCAGCGGTTTTTTATTCCGGTCAACCATGTTAGGCAAGTTAGCTCTCTAAAGGGAGGGTTAATAAACCTAGTATGGGGGTTAAGTGAGAGCTGTTCAGATCTTAACGCAAGAATAGAGAGTTAACACCCGTGAATATCATATAAACTGAACTCGATAAAACACACTCCTTATCAAGTTTTTCCTGTGGGGAGATAACCTGTTGGATCATAACTCGGCTATGCTTTTTAATCTCGTTAGAATAATCTTTACTTTTTGCATTAGTTATAAACACTCCACCTAAACTTTGATCGCCTAGACTAAGTTCTACATTCGCTTTGGTACTCACAACCATATTTCTCTTGGGATCGACCTCGTACTCCTGTAGCTATTCTAACAATCGACCTGGCACTCTGCCAGTTAGAGAGTTAGTTTACCCACAGTTACGAGTTTTTATAAATGTATTTTTGAGGGGTAAATTTTAGCTCATCAAAAATTGGGTATATATATAAGTATAATTACATAGATCTATATATATAAATATAAATAGATAGATATATATAGTTAGATACTATAAAGAAAAAAAAAATGAAACAAACTAAAGAAAGGGAAATATATATATATATATATATATATATATATATATATATATATATATATATATATATATATATATATATATATATATATATATATATGTTACTTACTACAAACAAAAAAAAAAAAAGGGCCATTAATTCTGATACAATTGAGTCTATTTATAGACTATTTTGCCAAGGCCGGATCGATCCGGGAAAGGGCCGGATCGATCCGGTGTAATCATCACATTCATCCCCTCTTAATTTCTAATTTTCGGATATAAATTATATATTTTGGAATAAAACTTCTAAAATTCATATCTCGAGTTCTGGATCTCCAAACAACATGATTCAAGAGGCATCGGAAAGCTCTCGGAAAAATCTACAACTTTCATGAAGGACTCTTCTTCAGAAAATGTCGTTTTGATGAGCCATTCGTTTGTCGAAGATATTTCTCGATTACCACTAAATCGAATCGATTAGCCACTTGACCACTTGACTTAATGATACTTGAGTTGTAGAAGTCCGATTGACGTGATTCAAAATGCGTTGGAAAAGCTCTTTCAAAGATCTACAACTTTCATTAAGGACACTTCTTCAGAAAATGCCGTTTTAATGAGCCATTTGTTCGTCGAAGATATAATTCGTTAGTGGTACCACTAACCACTTCGATTGACCACTTAATCATTTAAGCAATTCGATTGACCACTTAAGCTCGTGACACTCTCTAAATCCTTTAAATCCTTTCAGAGATATGATTATACTTCAAAATGTCGATTCTCGGGGTCTTGGCTTATACATCTGCAATAAAATACCACAAATACCCACGTAAATCTGACACGACATTCCGATTTACTAAAATCGGTACAAAAACTTATAAAAACACGATAAAAAAATATGATATTTTATATAATACTTACTAATTACGTATTTAGATAAATCTAAGGAATTAATGACTTGATTAGATACATAAATGCTCAAAATGGTATCAGAAGTGGGGTGAAATATTATAATAATAACAGTGAATTTTTCCGTCATCACAAACCCCCACTTAGCTTTTGGTCGTCCTCGAGCAAAACAAGTGATAAAACAAAATGAATGAGGGACAAAATTCATGAAAATATAAGATATAAGGGACAACCATATAATACAACCGATCGAATCATAATCACACGTTAACCTTAATATAAATGTATAACAGAGTGTGTGTGTGACAAGCCTTTCAATTTCCACTTTCCTCTCTTGAATAATTCAAGCAAACGCACAAGTATCCATTCAGACAGTCCTAATGACTTTCCTAGGTATAGGCAGCAAAAGTTCCACACAACGTCCTCCCGTGTACTTATTAGGATAATCCCTAATGCATATCATTCAGTTTATACAGGGGATAGTCAGAAGATAACTAAGTTGTTAACCATGCTTAATTTATTCCCAGCAATAGGATGTTTTGTGATAACACCCTAGCTGGCCTTAATTTCACATGTGTAGCATATGCCTTCATTCCCAGCAATAGGATGTTTCGTGATAACACCCTAGCTGGACTTGTATCATCAGGCAGTCGGGAGCTTTTAAACCTCATAGTGGTATAGGACGTTTCGTGATAACGCCCTACTGCACTCAAATCATTGGTAGCTACAACCGACATATATATAGTTCATCTTAATTTGGTATTTTTCTTTTCATTCCACTTAACTTATATCCTTTCTATCACATTCAAACCTTCAGATATTCACAGTACATGTTCAAAAATTAGGTACTAAGTTAATGCAATTATCTCTAGAATAACCACTAGGATACTGAATGGATACAGTTTAAAATTTTCGCTTCAATGTCAAAGGCTTACGTGAAGGAATTCATGTTACACAAATAAATTTGGGGTTAAAATGCACTTACGGATCACATTGGTTATATATATCCAAATTGATCATTACATCTTCAAATACATGAAAAATATACCTTATAAAGTTCATTTTAATCAACTTATTAATGCACGAAAAAGATTCAAAAACTGAGGTGTCAGCATAATAAACCCTTAATGCCATTTCTAGACCAACCCCGACTTTACCTCCCACTTACGATTTTGCATTACCCTCAACATGTGAATGAGATAGAGAGGAAGACTTAACTTATAAACCTGGCAGAAAGGTGCTATCGAATCCCGTAACAGCCATGAAAAAGCATGATCCGAATCCCTGTACCAAAACAAACAAAGCAAACACGGGACATGGTCCTCGTGCCAAAACATCGAATAGGGATATGGGAATAATAAGTAAATGGCCCTGTTACGTCAGAAAATTCGATAGGCAATATATACATATAGTCAATCTCATAAAAGCTTTAGATGGAAAAATAACCCACACGGGTAAAGCACAGAACATCTAAGCATATATGTATCATAGAGAATATCACATGAGCAAATATCATAGTCAAGTCATAAATTCATGTTTATTACACACAGTTTTATTAAGGCGGGAAACAGACTAGATCATAAAATGAAATGTATGAAAGAGTATTGAGTCTTTTATACCCAGATCCTCAAGGGTTCAACAACCTAAGTCTAAGAGATGATGCATTTGAACGTTTTCTGTGTACTCCCTCGGGATTTTCGGATAACCACCTAATCGTTCCCTTTAAAAGACATTCAAACATTCATCCTGATACTTGGTTGTGTTATGTGTTCAACTTCTATCACAAATTCTACATTTCATTAAGACTAGTCGTATCCAAATTATTTATTATTATTATTATTATCGGGCTGCCTCCCGGTAGCGCTTTTGGTTAACGTCGTTGGCTCGACAATAAAAGCACACATACCTTACTATCCATTATCAAATGGATAAGTTTTTCTTGCATGATTCTTCAACGAATATTCAGAATACGAGCCATTCATCTCATCTCTATATAGACTCCGTCGTGCCTTGACTCTAGGCACTTTGGTGAAGTATCTTCCCAAGAAAATAAGAACCGGATTAGGTGCTTCCACATCCCAGTCCAAAATATAGTGATCAAGTGGGAATATCACTTCTGCTTCGCTCACTTGCTTATCCACAACCACCTCAACACTCTTTGGCTCCAACGGCTCCTTAGTTGTGACTTCCTCCGGATGACTTATCTCTAATTCAGGCACATTGTCCTCTATGTTCTCCAACACCGGGTGTATTTCTTCACCTTCTTGGTGATTAACATCTTCAACCATCTCTAATGTCGGCTCTATCATAGGACAACCGTCTTCAGCATCACACCATGTAGGAGGGGAGCTTGACACTTCTACTTCACTAAGTTGAATGTCGGATCCTAATTTCATAGTACTGACCTCTTCTCTATCATAAAGGAGTGGGGGAGCTAGGTCAATGCCATGGTCTTGAGCCATTTTCCCGAGCCGTCTCTCAAGATTCTTAAGCATACTAAGAAGGAGTTGGAAATTCTCATCTTGCTCCTTCTGAAAGGAGTGGAAATTATTGTTCTGCTCCTCTAATTTAGCTTCAAAATCGTCAGATTGAGAGGGGCCTTGAGAATTATGAAAGTGTTGAGGAAAAGATTGGCCAGACCAACTTTGATTTTGATTGGAAAAATTGATATTATGGTTCTGATTGAAGTTCGGATTTTGATTAAAACCCTGATTTTGAAAATTGCTTTGGCCAGAGAACTGATTGTTAAATCTTTGATTTTGCTGGCCGTTGAAAGTATTAACTTCAGCATTCTGTCCACCCATAGGACAGAAACGAGCGGTATGCCCCACATTATCACATGTCTGACACGTGACTGGACTGAACTGTCCCTGATTCTGGACAGTATTGACTTGATAGGTAGGAGGGGAAATAAACTGACACTGGCCAACCAAATGGCCAGACTGACTACAACTTTCACAGAACAGAACTTGAGAGTTCTGAGGAAATGACTGGTTCTAATTCGTAGGATTAGAGGATATTTTGAGAGCTGCCACCTGCTGTTGCAGCATGGCGATCTGATTTTGCATGTTCACCTCCTCGATACTAGGTGGAGGAGGTGTCTGGATAGCGTGAGATGAGGGGGCATAGTTGTACTTGGAAATATCTTCAAATAATTGCCATCCCTCTTCAGGCGTTTTTCTTAAAAATGCCCCTCCTGATGAACTATTGACCATACCCTTGGTGAGTTCGGTCAATCCACTGAAGAAAGTGTTGACTTGCCTCTGCAAGTCTAAACCATGATGAGGGCATTTTCGTAGGAGAGCCTTAAATCTCTTCCAAGAGTCAAAGAAAGATTCATTTTCTTTTTGAAAAAATGTGAAGATTTCACTCAGGCACTGGGCCGTTTTGGATGGTGGGAAATATTGACTCAGGAACTCGTGCTCGAGTTCAGCCCAGGTTGTAATCGACTCGGCAGGAAGAGAGTTGTACCACTCTTTCGCTTCCCCTCTTAAGGAAAAAGGAAACAATTTCAATTTAATTGTATCCTCACTAACTCCTTGTATGCGAGTTGTACCACATATTTCTAAAAATGTGTGTACGTGAGTGTGAGGATTCTCAGATTGAAAACCATGAAAGATAGATGCGTGTTGCATCATTTGAATAAGACCTGGTTTAAGTTCGAAGGTTGGTGCATTAATAGCTGGTAAAACGACTGCTGGGTTGACTCTGACTTCACCAGGCATGGCGTAGTCAGCCAACGTGCGTCTTTCATTCGCAGCCATGATAATGATTTCTTCAATCTCCTCTGCTAAACGTCGTTCGAAATCTTGATCGGCCGTGTCCCCTTCGTCAGGAAGAACCGTAGGACGGACTATTCGCCTGTTTGGTCTGACTATGGTTCGCTCGAGGTCAGGGGTGTAAAGCAGTGGACCTGTCTGACTCCGAGTTTGCATAAACAAGAACCAGAACCAAGCTGTCCGCACGAATTTATTTTTTTTTTATTTTAATGTAAACAGAGAAACTGAAAGCACCTGCCTACGAAAAATCAAAACAGAAACGGAAAAATTAATAAAAACTAGACAACCGTACCGGGTCCCCGGCAACGGCGCCAAAAACTTGTCTCGGATTTTATGCAAAGCAAAATATAACAAGTAATAAAATAAATCCGGTTTACCCCAAGTGCAGGGATCATAGTATAGCGATTAAAAACCGGAGTCGATCCACAGGGAATCGAGGTTGGTCTAGTTCTTAATTTTTCTAAAAGTGTCACGAGAAATAAAAACTAAAAACGAAAACAAATAACTGTACAGAGGGTTGTCAATCCAAAGCCAGGAAAGATAATTACGAACCGAACTAACTAAGTTAATTCTAATCTATAAATTAAGAAGACAATAAAAATTGCTACGATTACTATGATGAAGACGAAGCAAAACAGCACAACGATTTTTCTTTCAAGTAATTTAACAACGAACAAGCAGTGATCCACCGACTCCAGCAACCCTCAATTTCTACTCCAGATTATCTTGTGGTGATTTAACAAAAATTGTGATTCACCTATCGTGGGTATGAATTTCTAATATCTTAGAAATTCGTCTATCAATCTTTTATCTTTCGATTTTAGAGATTAACGCTTTCATAACAAAGGTGTAAAATCTCTCAATTTCGCAATCTAGATATTCAACCTAAAACTCTCGTTATTTTTAGGTTAAAAATCTAATCTTTACTACGGTGATCTAAGGTTTAACGACGATTCTCATCAAACGTTAAACATTAAACAACAACCATCTCTCGATATAAATTGCATAACAACAATCAAAACATAGAAAAGATACAATTTTTATTAAAACTTACAAGATAATCCAAATTAAATCAAGATGTTGCTAAGAATCGGTTTCACAGAGCTTGTTCCAACGTGCTTTAGCCTCTCATCATCATATGTACTTAGCTATACATATAGTTAATATATATATATATAAAAATATATAGATATATATAAATACATAAGTATATATATAGATATAAATGCATAGATCTATAAATATATATATAGATACATAACTATATATAAGTACATAAGTATATATATAAGTATAATTACATAGATATATATATATAAATATAAATAGATAGATATATATAGTTAGATACTATAAAGAAAAAAAATGAAACAAACTAAAGAAAGGGAAATTATATATATATATATATATATATATATATATATATATATATATATATATATATATATATATATATATATATATATATTACTTACTACAAACAAAAAAAAATTGGCCGAAGCAAGGGCCATTAATTCTGATACAATTGAGTCTATTTATAGACTATTTAAGGCCGGATCGATCCGGGAAAGGGCCGGATCGATCCGTGTAATCATCACATTCATCCCCCTTAATTTCCAATTTTCGGATATAAATTATATATTTTAGAATAAAACTTCTAAAATTCATATCTCGAGTTCTGGATCTCCAAACAACATGATTCAAGAGGCATCGGATAGCTCTCTGAAAAATCTACAACTTTCATGAAGGACTCTTCTTCAGAAAATGTTGTTTTGATGAGCCATTCGTTTGTCGAAGATATTTCTCGATTACCACTAAATCGAATCGATTAGCCACTTGACCACTTGACTTAATGATACTTGAGTTGTAGAAGTCCGATTGACGTGATTCAAAATGCGTTGGAAAGCTCTTTCAAAGATCTACAACTTTCATTAAGGACACTTCTTCAGAAAATGCCGTGTTAATGAGCCATTTGTTCGTCGAAGATATAATTCGTTAGTGGTACCATTAACCACTGAGCCACTTGACCACTTCGATTGACCACTTAATCATTTAAGCAATTCGATTGACCACTTAAGCTCGTGACACTCTCTAAATCCTTTAAATCCTTTCAGAGATATGATTATACTTCAAAATGTCGATTCTCGGGGTCTTGGCTTATACATCTGCAATAAAATACCACAAATACCCACGTAAATCTGACACGACATTCCGATTTACTAAAATCGGTACAAAAACTTAAAAAACACGATAAAAAATACGATATTTTATATAATACTTACTAATTACGTATTTAGATAAATCTAAGGAATTAATGACTTGATTAGATACATAAATGCTCAAAATGGTATCAGAAGTGGGGTGAAATGTTATAATAATAACAGTGAATTTTTCCGTCATTATACACCAACTAGGATTTGGTACATAACCAACCTAAAAGAAGGGTTAGATTTGATCACACGCTTGTATTAACACAATACTACGAAAGATATGAGTTTTGATCCATCAAACTCACCCAAAATGGTAGATAGGTCGAATTACATACCTTAAGAAAAGCTCCAACTTTATGGTGATGAATCGACGCTCTCTTCACGACGATTCCGATGCTCTACTCTGATCTGAAAAAGGTTGAGATTCGACTTAGAAAACAGAAGAATCTCTCTGCCATTCTTTCAAGGTCTTAAACGCAGGAAATAGGAGATTAGGGGGTGGAAAATCTAATTCAAAAGGTTAGGGAAACTGATTTGGTTTATTTTTCCTTAAATAAGAAAAATACCAACAATTACCTAATCCTTATTTTCCTTAATTACCCATTTTACTTAAAATTAGATTTCCTTAATATATATATATATATATATATATATATATATATATATATATATATATATATATATATTTTTTTTTTTTTCCCGTAAAAACTTAACTCCAATAAAAGAAGTCGGAATAATAATATTTCGTTTTCGCAAAATAACACGTCTGCCCTTTCGAAAATCGAATATTGCATTCCACCACCCTTAAGAGGAGTTTCGTCCTCGAAACTTAGAACATACCTGGTAAATCCAAAAACTCGAAACTCGTTGATCATGTCGTCCTCAACTTCCCAAGTTGCTTCATTCGGTGAATGATTGCTCCATTGCACCAAAACCAAAGGAATCATCCTTCTCTTAATCATCTTTTCTTTCCGGTCCAAAATTCTGATCGGTTTCTCATCATACACAAGATTATCTTGAAGAACTTCCGGATCAACTGTGGTTTCAACATCACTCTTCGACAAACACTTCTTCAACATCGATACATGAAAAACATTATGGACTCTTGACATTGATCCCGGTAACTTAAGCTTATAAGCCAACAGTCCAACCCTTTCCAAAATCTCAAATGGTCCAGCATACCTTGGACTTAGCTTTCCCTTTTGTCCAAAACGTTTCACTCCCTTCATCGGTTTAGCTCGCAAATAAACTCTTTCACCAACTTTAAACTCGAGAGGCCTTCTTCTATCATCTACCCAACTCTTCTGTCAATCTTGTTCTGCCTTCAGATTCTTCTTAACCAACTGAACACTTTCTTTAGCTTGTTCCACCAACTCCGGCCTAGTGACTTGTCTTTCCCCGACTTTATCCCAAAACAACAGCGTTCTACATCTTCTTCCATACAAAGCTTCAAACGGTGGCATGCCTATATCTGCATGGTGACTGTTATTATAGGCAAACTCCGCTACAAGTAGGTAATCATCCCATGATCCGCCTACATCCAAAACACAAGCTCTCAACATGTCTTCAAGTGTTTGGATGGTTCTTTCTGACTGCCCATCTGTCTGAGGATGAAAGGCCGTACTCATATCCAACCTCGTACCAAAATCTTGCTGTAAACCTTTCCAAAACCGACTAATGAACCGACTATCTCGATCCGAGACTATAGAGATAGGTACTCCGTGTAACTTCACTATATTATCCAAGTATACTGTGGTCATCTTCTTCAAGGGCATGTCAACCTTAAACGGTAAGAAATGAGCGGATTTGGTCAATCTATCCACGATCACCCAAATCGCATCATGTCCGCGCGCGCCTCTTGTCACCGGTGATGAAATCCATCGTGATGTTATCCTATTTCCATTCATGGATATCCAATGGCTTAAGCATTCCTCCCGGTCTTCTATGTTCTGCTTTAACTTTCTGGCAAGTGTCACATTCTGCTACAAACTTAGCCATTTCCACTTTCATCGAGGGCCACCAAAACATTTCTTTCAAGTCCCTGTACATTTTAGTAGCTCCTGGATGAACTGCAAAAGCAATCCGATGTGCCTCTTCCATAACTCTCTTTCTTAAATCACTGACATTAGGCACACACAAAGGATCCTGGTATCAAAGATTTCCATTCTTGTCTAACACATTACCTACAGTGGGCTTTTCTCTTGCAACTCTCTTCAAATCAATTAAAACTGGATCTTCATCTTGTTTTTCCCGAATATCATCCATCAACTCTGACCTTGCTAACAACGGTGCTGCAAACTGCTGGTCTTCAATATGATCAAAACTCTGGATTTTCAGCCCATCTAACCTATCTGCCACAACATCGATGCTTGAAACTACAAACACTGGTTTTCTACTCAACGCGTCTGCAACTACATTGGCTTTACCTGGATGGTACTGAATATCCAAGTCGTAATCCTTTACGAACTCTAACCATCTCCTTTGCCTCATATTCAGATTCTCTTGAGTGAAAAAGTACTTTAAACTCTTGTGGTCGGTGAAGATCCTAGCCTTAACTCCATACAAGTAGTGCCTCCAAATCTTTAGGGCAAACACTACCGCTGCCAACTCTAGATCATGTGTTGGGTAATTATTCTCATGCACTTTCAACTGTCTAGATGCATAGGCAATTACTTTTCCTCTTTGCATCAACACACAACCTAAACCTTGTCCCGAAGCATCAGTATACACGTCATAATTATCAAAGATCTCCGGAACTGCCAAAACTGGGGCTGTAGTCAACTTTTCTTTCAACGTCTGGAAAGCATCTTCGTACTCACTGGTCCACTCAAACTTCACATTCTTATGAGTGAGCCGGGTAAGTGGTGTAGCTATCTTTGAGAAGTCGTGTACAAACTTCCTATAATAGCCAGTCAAA
>CM044903.1:27303416-27455720 GCA_024500145.1 Gentiana dahurica var. dahurica
AAATTAGGGAAGAAGAAGAAGAAGAAGAAAAAGGGTCCCCGTTTTTTTATGTAATTAGACCCCGGATCGGTCCGGGTTAATAGCCGGATCGGTCCGTGCACAAATTTTTTTACTTTTTCCGATTTTTTTACTTTTTATGATTTTTGATTAAAAACTTATAAAAAACTCTAATAAAACTTAATTAAACTTGATTAAAATCTTAAAAATAATTTTATAACAATTTTTAAAAATTTAATAAAATCTTTATAAAACTTAATAAAAAGCTTATAAAAATTTAATAAATTTATATTAATTCTTATAAAATATCTAAATTAAAACTAAAAAAAACTTTTATAAATTTTTTATAAAACTCCTTAATTTTATAAAGATCCAATTTTTTTAAAATTTTCAGAAGTTATAAGAAAATTTTATAAAATATTAATAAAACATAAGAAAAGACTCGAAACTTAAGGGATTCCTGATTCTTTGATTTCTAAATCTTCCAGAGTTCTGATATAACGTTCAATCAACCTAACTCCTAAAAACGAAGCATTTGAATTATCTCTTGGAATTCCGTCGGGATTTTCGGATAACCACCTAATCGTTCCCTTCCTAACAATATTCAAACACTCATCCTGGGATTTGGTTGTGTTTTTCCCACAGCGTCCAACATGTTCACTTTCTCCACAGATTCTGCATCTCATCAGAAACTTTGCCCTTCTTTTTATTGCACTCCTTGATGTTCCATTATAAACTTCTTTCAATCTAATATCTCTCAACAATTTCTTGTTTTGTTCAAAAACTAAAGCTTCTATAGCAAACGCGACATCTTTATCAAGACCTAATTTCAAAAGTAAAACAAAAACTCCTAATCTATCTAAAAAAGGCATCCAGTTCTTTTACGTCTATCCGGTAAAAGACGAAAAGAGTTTAAACATAAATAAAAACACAGAAAAGTAGAGTAAAGATAGATAACACTTGGTATTCGGCTGATTTCAGTTTCTCTGCTTTTCAGTTTTTTTTTTGTTGGTTTTTCTGCTTTTTCAATTTGTCGGGGGATCAATCAGTAGCATTACTTCTTCTTTCAGTGTGATTCCTTCTCCCTCCACAAATAACTTTACTCTGTGGCCATTGGCTATAAAAGTCGTATTTCCATCAGTTAATTCAACAGCTCCAGATTTGTAAACCCGTGTTACTTTAAATGGACCTGTCCATCTTGATTTAAGCTTACCTGGAAACAACTTTAAACGTGAATTGTACAAGAGCACTCGATCACCTACATGGAACTCACGTTTAAAGATTCTCTTATCATGGAAAGATTTCGTGCGTTCCTTGTAGATTCGATCATTTTCATAAGAATCGAGACGAAATTCTTCTAGTTCTGTTAATTGAAGCAATCTATGATCACCGACAGCCTTAGGATCGAAATTCAGAAATCTAATAGCCCAGAAGGCTCGGTGTTCTAACTCAACTGGGAGATGACAAGACTTACCAAAGACTAGCTTATAGGGAGAACAACCAATTGGTGTTTTAAAAGCTGTTCTGTACACCCATAATGCATCATCTAATTTAACTGCCCAGTTTTTACGATTTGAATCTACTGTTTTCTCCACGATTCTTTTGATCTCTCTATTCGACACCTCTACCTGTCCACTGGTTTGCGGATGATAGGGCGTTCCTAACTTATGCGTTACACCATATTTTTCAACTATCTTAGTAAATGGTCTATTACAAAAGTGTGACCCTCTATCACTAATGATAGCCCTCGGAATGCCATATCTGGTAAATATATTCTTTTTAAGGAATCGTATGACAACTTTGGTATAATTAGTGGGAAGAGCTTCAGCTTCTACCCATTTCGAGACATAATCTACCATTACAAGAATAAATCTTTTTCCAAAAGATATAGGGAAAGGTCCCATGAAATCTATACCCCAAACATCAAATAACTCACATTCTAAAATAGGTTGCATAGGCATTTCATGTTTTTTAGACATATTTCCCCATTTTTGACAAGACTCACAAGATTTAACATACTTATAAGCATCTCCATATAGTGCAGGCCAATAAAAACCACATTGTAAAACTTTAAAAGCAGTTTTCCAACCTCCATGATGACCTCCTGCCTCACGATAATGACAAAATGATAAAACACTTAAAATTTCATTATCAGGCACACATTTTCTGATTATCCCATCCGAACATTTACGGAAAAGGTCTGGTTCCTCCCAGTAATAAAATTTTAAGTCATAAAAGAACTTCTTTTTTTTGCTGCCAAGTCCAATGAGACGGAATATAATCACAGGTTAAGTAATTAATGATATCTCCAAACCAAGGTGACATTTCCTTAGAAGGAATTCTATTCTTTAATAACTGCATGGTTGAAGGAGTATCTATTCTAAATAGTTGTTCATCAGGAAATGAATCTTTAATTTCATTTCCTATTTCTTCATCATTTTCCATTCTACTTAGATGATCTGCTACTACATTCTCACTTCCTTTTTATCTTTAATTTCAATATCGAATTCTTGAAGTAAGAGAATCCATCTAAGAAGACGAGGTTTAGCATCTTTCTTACTCAGTAAATACTTCAGTGCTGAATGGTCTGTATAAATTATTACCTTAGAACCAACAATATACGATCGAAACTTATCTAAGGCAAAAATTACAGCCAACAGTTCTTTTTCTGTAGTTGCATAATTTAGTTGAGCAGTGTTTAATGTGTGAGATGCATAGTAAATAGCTTTGAGAATTTTGTTATATCTTTGACCTAAAACAGCTCCTACAGCTAAATCACTTGCATCACACATAATCTCAAACGGCAAACTCCAGTTTGGTGCTACTAAAACTGGTGCAGTAGTTAATCTCACTTTTAGGGTCTGAAAAGCTTCCATATATTTACTATCAAAGTTAAAAGGTACTTCTTTTTCAAGCAAATGACTTAGTGGCTTCGCTATTTTTGAGAAATCGGCAATGAATCTTCTATAAAATCCTGCATGTCCCAGAAATCCTTTTAGAGTTCTTAAATTAACTGGTGGAGGTAATTTTTCAATTACTTCGACTTTAGCTTTATCAACTTCAATACCTTCTTCAGAGATTCTATGACCTAAAACAATTCCTTCTGATACCATTATATGACATTTTTCCCAGTTTAGTACTAGATTGGTATCTTCACAGCGTTGTAACACTCGTTCTAAGTGTAACAAACAAACATCAAATGAATCTCCGTAAACACTAAAGTCATCCATAAAAATTTCTAAGAATTTCTCAACCATGTCAGCAAATATAGCCATCATACACCTTTGAAACGTAGCTGGTGCATTACATAAACCAAACGGCATTCTTTTATAAGCAAAAGTTCCATAAGGACAAGTGAAAGTAGTTTTTCTCTATCTCCTGCTGCAATGAATATCTGTAAATATCCTGAATAACCATCTAAGAAACAGTAATACTTATGTCCACTTAAACGTTCCAACATCTGAACTATGAATGGAAGTGGATGATGATCTTTCTTAGTATGATCATTTAGTTTTCTAAAATCAATGCACATTCGATATCCTGTAATCTCTCTTGTCGGAATCCATTCATTCTTTTCATTCTCTTTCACTGTGAAACCTCCTTTCTTTGGTACCACTTGAGTTGGACTTACCCATTCACTATCTGATATGGGAAAAATTATCCCCATTTCTAATAGCTTAATGACCTCATTCTTAACAATTAATTGTAAATTTGGGTTGAGGCGGCGTTGCGGTTGAATACAAGGTTTAGCATCTTCCTTCAGAATTATCTTATGAACGCAAATCTCAGGGCTAATACCTCGAATATCGGCAACTGTCCATCCAAAAGCTTTCTTATGCTTTTTCAACATTCCAAGTAATTGATCTTCTTGTTGCTCAGTTAAAGATGATGAAATAATAACCGGTAATATATTATTAGTTTCAAGAAAAGCATACTTTAGATTTAAAGGTAACGGTTTCAATTCCAGATTCTTAGGTGGATCTTCCAATGATGGTTTAAGAACTGGTCCTTCTAGTTCTAATTCCAAATACTTATGCCATGATGGTTTAAAAGTAAAACTTCCTTTATCTAGAGAAAGGATGATCTCTTTCATTTCGGTGTCTTTCTCATCTTCCTTATAGATAGACAGAGTTAAGCATTCTTCTAATCTGTCTTCAAAAGTTGGTAACTGAATATCATAGACAGAATGAATATCTTCTATAAAAGAACATGATTCTGGTGATCTGTATGGATGGTTTATAGCTTTGAAAATATTGAAAGCAACTTCATCTTCATTGACTCTCAGAATTAACTCTCCTTTCTGGACATCTATTAAAGTTCTTCCTGTAGCTAGAAATGGTCGACCTAAGATAAGTGGCGCTGAATATCCTTCTTCCATTTCCATAACTACAAAGTCTACTGGAAAATAGAACTTGTCTACTTTAACCAATACGTCCTCAATAATTCCTTTAGGGTATTTAATCGATCTATCTGCCATCTGCAGAGTCATTTCAGTTTTCGTAAGCTTTCCTATGCCTAGCTTTTTATAATCCTCATAAGACATGAGATTTATACTAGCTCCAAGATCACATAAGACCTTCTTAAACAGAAATCCTCCAATTTCACATGGGATGGTAAAACTTCCAGGATCTTTCAGTTTAGGTGGTAACTTATGCTGCAAAACTACAGAACATTCTTCATTTAGGCATATATTCTCATATTCCTCTAATTTTTTCTTGTTTGATGTAATATCTTTCAGAAACTTTCCATAAGCAGGCATACTAATTAGAGCTTCGATAATAGGGATATTAACATGAATATGACGAAAAGTATCAAGGAAACGAGCATACTTTTGATCAGTTTTAATCTTTTTAATTTGATCTTTAGGTGGGTAAGGTAAAGATTCTAAATCTATAACCTTTGATCCCAAAGTCATTTTCTCTTTTCCTTTCTCCTTAAACTTTTGAGTATTACTTGATCGCCAAGTATCATGATCTTGAGTTTTTTCTTTTAAAACATTCCCTGAATCAATCTCTACTTCAGATTCCTTCAGTTCTTCTTGTTTTTCATCCTTGTTTTCATTATCTTCTCTTCTAACATGTTCCTTGAATAAAGTCCTTAAATCTTTATCCATGGGATCTTTCAAAATCCTTGGGATTTTTACCCATTTTTATTCCTTTTCAAGACTTCTATTCCTTTTCAAGAAATTCTCTATAATTTCTTCTTCCTCATCAGTGAATTCAAGTTCATCTTTAGTTTCATCATTTTTTCCATCTAAATCATTTTCTACTTCATTATTTCCGAAGTTTTCTACTCCATTACTACCACAGAGTTTTCTACTTCTCGTAACTACAACATTTACCTCTCTTGGGTTTCTTTCAGTATTGCTTGGTAATCCTCCAGGAGGTCTACTGTTATTACGTTCACCTTCCCTACTCAAATGATCTTCCATATTCTTTAATGAGACTTCTATCGTTCTCATTTTGGTATCATGTCCACTCATAGATGTTTTCATTGAACTCAAATCCTTAGAGACTGTACCTATAGAAGTCATCATTGTTTCCATATTCTTAGCTTGAGTAGATACTACACCCATCATATTTTCCATTAGTTTTTCCCATTTTTCAACTCCTTCTACAGGTTGAGTTGAACTTTGAGTTACTGGTATACTTTGAGTGGTATGTTGAGGATAGGATCTAGGTAATGATTGTAAATTCTGATTAGATGTATTTTCTTGATAAACTTGATTATTATTCATATTCCTATACGGAACTGGATATGGCGGTTGTCCTTGCTTACTAGGGTTTTCAGACCATCGAAAAGTAGGGTGATCTCTTCTAATAGCATTAAACGAGTTTGAATATGCATTGTTCAAATTCCTATGCTGCTGAAGAAAACTCACCTCCTCTCTTGAATATCCTGTTGGTTCTTCGATCCCTATTGACATATTATCCTGATTTGAGTATTCAGTTGGTGTACTATTTTCTGAACTTTGGTTTTTGTTCGATTGTAGGCCATCAAATTTCCTACTTAAAATTTTCTAAATGTGCTAGAACTTCCATATTAGATGTACATTCTCCTGCAAAAGCTACTTTTCTGGTGCTAGAACCGGTTTCCCACATTCTGTTATTTTTGGAAATCTTTTCTATAGCATCGTAAACTATTTGAGCTTCACTCATCATTAAAGAACCACCACATGCATGATCTACATCTGCACGTGAATCTTTTCGTAATTTACGATAGAAAAGTTGAATTTGCATATCTAAGGAATAACCATGGTCGGGACAGGCTCTTAACAATTTTTTAAATCTTTCCCAGGCATTCCCAAGCGTTTCTTCAGATCCCTGTCTAAAGTTAGCAACCTCGACTTTTAATTCCAAATTTCGTCCTGGAGTGAAATATTGTTTCAGAAATTCAGTTTGAATATCCTCCCAACTAGTAAGTGAATGATGTGGAAGAGACATAAACCAATCTCGGGCTCATCCTTTTAAAGAAAAAGGAAACATAGTCATCCTCGTTAGTTCCTTATGAGCACCTTGACTTTTGGTTGTATTGCACAGTTCTTCAAAAAGATAGAGATGATGACGTGGATCTTCATCATCCTCTCCTAGGAATTGGGCTCTTGCGTCAATTAAACCAAAAAGATGAGATTTAATTTCGAAATTATTCGCTCCTTCATTGGGTAAAAGTATGGGATTATTAGTCTGGTTTCTTCTTATGGTTTGATCACAGATAGGTCTCGGGTTTGGTGGGTTATTACGATTATTCTGGTTCCGATCTTGATTATTTCTATTATTATGATTTTGATTATTATTAGGGTTAACAAGGTTTTGTCCATGCCCTGGAGCATGATCTAGCCTCTGTTCATTTGTTTCATCACTAGTTTAAGCCATTTCTGTATTTTTATTAGAAGATGATTCCGTTGGAGATTTTCCAAGGAGTCCTAAGCTGGTTTGACCACGTTTACTCTCTATTCGTAACTGCCTTTCGTAAGAGTTTATGTCAGGCTTATAAGGAGTAAGTGAGGCTTTACCGCTTCTGGTCATCAACTAACGAAAATAGAAAAATGCTCGAGTTTTATAGAAGAAGAAAATTGGTACTAAAAGAAAGTAGATACCAACGAAAAATAAAATAGAAATGAGATAAGAAAAGTGTTGATTTATTCTCGAGAATTTTGAGCTAATACAAGTAGTAACCATAGACACAAAGAAAGAAATTAGCGACGTGGTCCCCGGCAACGGCGCCAGAAAGCTGACGGGCCTTTTCTAGAGTGTTACAATCCTTACCGGCAGTGTACCGGGTCAAATCATAGTGCTAGTGTGGTGAGTCAGAGTGTCGAATCCTCAGGGAAACGTGGTAATTCTTTTAAGTGTGGTTAAACACCAAAGAGCTGTTATTAACTCGATCTAAACCGCAATTTTATGACACAGATTACTACTATTCTACTTAACATAAAGTAAATGCGTAATTTAAAAGTTATTCTAATATAATATATATAGATATATAAATATATATAGATGTACATGGATTGTAAAAATATATATATATATATATAAATATATAGATACCAATATATAGTTTATAATAATAGACTAGACAGATAATTTTATAGAACTAGCCAAAGTTTATATAATTGATTTATACGATCTTTTTCAGTAAACGGAATGTGCTCGATCTTTCCTTTTATATTAGGTCCAATTGAGTAAATGAAACGGTGCACTCCTGAGGTTAACAATTCCTCATCACACGTGCGTATGAAATTGTCATATGTCCAATTGTCATCAGTTTAATATCCACAACTGCCCCATGCTAATCTCAGTTAGTCTGAACAGGTACCGAGTACAAATCTACCCCGGATAAAAGAGGTTATTCCGTTTGTCAGACGGCCGATGTTATTCAAAAGGCTCCGGTTGTCAGGCGGATCGATTTAACTTTCCGGTGTTAGTTTCAATTAAACCGTTGATTTTAACATTATTACGATCTTGAGCACAAATTTAATAAGATTCATCTTTCCCAAGACAAATCTGCCCCCGGGTAGGAAATAGGATTCCGTTGTCACGCTTTCGCACGGCCAATTTTACCCTCCGGTTTTTCTATATTTTATCTCATATCCTAACTTCTCTGGTCAGTTCATCGTTAGGTTATATGTTGCGATTCATCTTGGTTAATTACGTCAATCCGAATATTATCAATACATTGCAAAATAGAAAAAGATTCAATTAACTCAATTTTAGTAAAATTTTACTTAGACATCATTACTTTACCAAAAAAGATCGAAATAAAACGATTACATAACTTTGGCTAGTTATTAGATTTAGCCTAAAAACATTATAACGACTAAAAAGATAAAAACAAACATAACAAACATAAATACTTTAGAAATTTTACCCGATTACAAATGCTGAATCAGAAGTCGTACTCTTCCGGATATTACAACGACTTCAACAACACCGAACTTCCGATAATTTCCCGAGCATTACAACATTACTATGGTATTATTATTTTTGGCATAAGGCCTATTTACAACTACTAACTAAGAAAGAAAATAAGAAGGAGATATATATATGCTATATGTATATATATATATTGGTACACTTTCTGACTCTGCACTGATGCTCCTTTTATAGATGAAATTTCTTGGAGCCGGACCGGGCCGGGTTTGGGTCGGACTGGGCCGGTGTAATCATCACATTCATCTCCCTTAATTATCCAATTTTCGGATATAATTATATATTTTGGAATAAAACTTCTAAAATTCATATCTCGAGTTCTGGATCTCCAAACAACATGATTCAAGAGGCATCGGAAAGCTCTCGGAAAATTCTACAACTTTCATGAAGTACTCTTCTTCAGAAAATGTCGTTTTGATGAGCCATTCGTTTGTCGAAGATATTTCTCGATTACCACTAAATCAAATCGATTAGCCACTTGACCACTTCGATTGACCACTTGACCACATAAGCAATTCGATTGACCACTTAAGCTCGTGACACTCTCTAAATCCTTTCAGAGATATGATTATACTTCAAAATGTCGCTTCTCGGGGTCTTGGCTTATACATCTGCAATAAAATACCACAAATACCCACGTAAATTTGACACGACATTCCGATTTACTAAAATCGGTACAAAATGATAACTTTTTACTATTATTACTAAATTTTACTACTAACTACTCTAAATTATAAAGATTAACATTTCATACTATTTATATCATAATTTCATATATTTTATATAGAATTCGTTGATAAAACATAATAATATAGCGTATATTTAATCATATAAAAGTAGTATATCAGTTACCAACTGATCCTTTGCCAAGGATCTTGCCTTTTGAGTTGTCTCCGAACGTGACCGACCCTCCATTTGATATAGCTTTGTAATCTCGGATGATTGCGGAGTTTTCAGTCATATGTCGAGAGCATCCACTGTCCAAGCGCCACTTTGTATTGCTTCTGTATAGTTTTGCTTTAAGACATGCCTGCAATACAAAGATTTTGTATAGGTACCCTAGTTCTTGGGTCCTTGGGGGTTAGAATCAGGCTTGATCGAGTCCTTTCGAACCCATACCTTGGTTTGCTAGCAGCCTTCTTTGTCCGGGAGGACTCGGGCTGTTTGCAGTGATGTGGGTTGGGTTGGTATGTGGTCGATTTCATTCGATTGACGTGATCTTGCCAGAATAGCATATGGGCCAAAATAGGGTCAAACTGGGGAAGTCTTTGTGTATAGGTGTGTGCCTGGTGTATGCGTGGATCATAGTGTGTAGTTGGGTAAAAACTGGGTGAAGCATAATTGTTATGAGTGAAGTGGTTATGTTGAGCAGGGCTCCTTGAACCTCTTCGATCATAGGCGTATGCATGAGTATGGGGGGAAGAACGATGTGATGTGTGTGTGGATGTTGATGGAACGTTCTTAGGTGGGATGTGTGCATTTTTCTTTCTATTTCTTCTTTTCTTCTTGATGGGTTGTGCGGTCGTGGTGTGTGCTAAGCCAATTGGCCTAGGCTCCAAGACTTTGGTTGAGGTGGGTGAGTTTTGTGTGTCGGATGAACCTTCCACACAAATGTCCTTACCCTTTGAAGTATGAGAAGTTGAGGGTTGCATTTTGAGCTGAGTAATTTGCTCTTCAAGTCTTGAGATGACTTGCTTAAATGCCGCAGCCTTTCGCTTCAAAGATTCATTCTCAATATCGGTTGTTTGGTGCTTAAGCTTCAATTTATTTAGTTCATTGGTTAAGGTGACAAAATCGTTGTCTTGTTGTACCTTAAACTTATTTAGTGTTTCGTTTTTACCCTTAAATGTGAGGTTCTCCCTAGTTAATTGTTCATTAAGTGTATGCAGTTCTTCCTTAGTTAGGGAAGTGTCGGATACCTCGCTGTCACTTGAGTTCGTGGGTTGTAAAAAACCCATAAAGCCTTTTTCGAAAGTTTTAGACTTATTTTCATTGTCTGATTCGTCGCTTGCATCCCAAGTAGCCGCCATTGCCTTGCCATTTTTCTTGCCTTTACTTTTTTAAGTATTCTTGCTCTTTTCACCGGATGTAGTTTTGGGCTTTCCTTATTTCTTATTAGGGCACTCGTTGGCAATGTGACCTTTCTGGTTGCATTCGAAACAAGTCATGTCCTGCTTCCAGCCACTTTTGTTTTGGGACTTAGCATTCCCGGATGATTTTCCTCTTCGTTCATTTTTTAAGACTCTTCTGAACTTACGAACCATCATAGCGGTTTCCTCGTCATCTTCACTTTCATCATCTGCTTGCTCATTTTTAGATTCAGGTTCTTCACAAGCTTTCAGTGCCGGAACAGACATCTCGCGATACTTTTGCTTGGGTGCGTTCAGATGTTGTTCGTATACTAAGAGCGTACCGATAAGTTCATCTTTAGTGAGGACCGAGAGATCCTTCGCTTCCTCTATGGCCGTAGCCTTAGGTTCCCATATAGAAGGGAGGGAGCGAAGTATCTTATAGTTTTGGTCCTCCATAGAGATGTCTTTACCAAGGGCGCTAAGTGAATTGACTATGTCAGTGAATCTATTATCCATGTCAATAATAGATTCACTCGGTTTTGCTTGAAAAGACTCATATGCATGATTGAGTTGACTTATTATAGACTTCTTAACCTTACTGGTGCCCTCATGACGTTTGATAAGAGCCTCCCAAATTTCTTTGGCAGTCTTGCATGCGGCAACAACTCGGCTCTCGGAGGGACTTAAGGAGTTGATAAGAATGGCGACGGCTTTAGCGTTTAAGGACATTTTTCTACAGTCCTCTTCGTTAAATTCGTCCTCAGTCTTTTTAACCTTCACAGTGACTCCGGCTTCGGTGATGTCTTTTGTGGGAACAAACAGACCATTGTTTATGATAATCCACAGTTGATAGTCCGTTTGTTGCACATGAGTCATCATCGATCGTTTCCACTGAATAAATCCGGAACCGTCAAAGTACGGAGGCCTTACCAAGGATAAGCTCTCCCTCGGGTTCATAGAGTTATTTAGGGAAGCCATTACAGTGCAGTACAATGATATGCAACAAGTATGTAATGAATTACAATGCAAAATTTTATTTTTATTTTTTTAATATGATGTGAGTGTGTGATGAACAACGTAAAAACACACGGTGGAGATGATTTACTTGGTGACTAAAAATTGCAAAACAAAGTAAGCACAAGACCAAGGTAAATCAAAGAAATAAAAAGGCACTATAAATCACACCAAGAGATATCGTGAATATGATCACTAGGTGACCAAGCTCTGATACCAATTGTTGGATCGATAATGCGCAGTAAAACACTCAAGAAGGGGATGGGGGGTTGAATAGAGTGTTGGTAATTTTATACCACTTTTTCGAATTATCAATATGGCAAACAAGTTGGAGCAATTAGATTCAAACAATTACTAATATTTAATTTTGGAAGCTTAAATTAAATATTATTCGATTGTGTATAACACCCAAGTGATCAATAGTTATAAAGAAAAACTTGCACACAAATTTGAATGTAAACAGGTTGAATTATTTTAAACTGTCTAGCAATGTTATTCTAAATCACAACTCAAACAGGCTCAGATATAAGGATAATACAAGTTGTTAAATAAAATTTCAAATATAAATTAACAAACTGAGTTATTAAACAGGTTTGAAGGATTTACAACCTGAAACAGTGATGGAAAAATAAATTACAGTTGAGACTGATCTAACTGAGTTCAACAGGATACAAAAAGCTGATGAAAATTAATTCTTAGATCAGTCAAGGGCACTGCTCATACTGAAAAGTATCAGATGTACTTTAGTGATGATAAACACAAATAACTATGAAGTTTATCAGCACTTAAATACAACCTGATTTACAAAGGTTTCAGTGAGCACAACAAGTAGGGACCAGGCTAGACTGATCAATCAGTTTCAACACTGAACTGAGGGTCAGATTTGAGTTCCACCTCTGATCTGACTGTCAAGGTCAGTATTGGAACTGATCACAAATGATCAACAGGTCCAAACTATGGCCCCAAAGAAAAGATAAACTGAGATACATATCCTATTACAGGTATTACACAAAATGCAGATTTTCAGCCAATTTTGCAAACAGCACAGATTTCAGCAGGTAGCAAATGTGCAGCAGGTTTAGCAAGGACAGCAGATTGGCACAACAAAGGGGCAGAAATCCAACTAGTAAATCACAAGGAACTACAGGATGAACTTCCCAACAGTTTATATGGGGTAAAGACAAACTAGACAGTGCCAAGTGATGCACAGATTCAGACTTGCAAAGAATCAGAGTATTAGTCTGTAATGCCTTATTCTTAAGGCTGTGTGCACTTACACAATAAGTATAGATCCTGATATTCTGATGTACAGCAAAATGATTACTGAGGCAAGACTTGCACAGACTCTACAACAATGGACAAACACTCAATCTGAAAAACAGGATTACACAAGATCAGATTGATACTGAAATATGAGCTACAGTCCAAAATCCTCTTAGGGCCTTTTTCCTAGTTCAAGCTTTCAAGTATCAATTCCTGATCTCAGAAACTGACTTATTCAGGTTCAGTGTTTGACAGACTCAATTACGGATACTACTCAAGTATGGCTAATTGAGACACAAAAAAAACACAGATACTGCAAGACTTGATATGAATTCCTGAATGACACAAGATCAGAGATAACTTGAAGCCAATGCCTGAATTTGCCAGATCCTCACTTAGGCAATCATCAGACTTAGGTCCTTCAACATCAGGGATCTTATCACACGGGTACTTCAAATCAAACTAGCAGACCACATACCAGTTTAAACAAAAGCAAAGTTTAAAAGAGTTTTCTGAATTGATTTACCTCTTTAAAAGGACACAATGCAGACAAACATGGGAGTTGATCCTATGTCCTGTGTATAGCTTTGCCAGTCCTCAAGCTATACACACTCTAGCAAGATTCCAACTGATTCACTATAACTTCAGGCAAGTGATAAGGAATCCAGACCATAGACTTCTTCTTGCAAAAATGACTTAGAAAAATTTGAGATGGAGAAAGTATGGTGTTTGCTTAAGTTGTAAAACTGATGATTAAAAACCTAAGGGGTGTGAGGTCAATATATAGGGTTAAAATAGCTTTTGAAAAACGGTTTGGTTTAATGAATTTTGACAAACTTGGACCAAGTAGACTTGGTTTAACCTAGACAAGGTTGGGTGTGACATGTTTTGGGCATCACTGGACCCAGGCCCTCAGCATATGACTCAAACCAGACCATCATTGGGTTAAAGAACCCTAGGTCAAATGTACTAGCCCACAGTGTAGGTTCAAGCCAATTTACCGGAGCGGTTTGGGTTGAGATTCACCAAACCGGGGCTGAAACAGAGGGGAGAGAACCACCAGTTCTTGTTCAAAATGGCAACACATCAATCCACCTCTGAATCTTGTACTGGAAAAGGGACAGGTTCATCCTTTAACGACTATGAAAACAGTTTACACGTTTAACACGTGTTTCTTGAATTCATATGCTGCAAGATCAACACAAAAGGAAAGGTCAAGGCAATATCAAGATCAAATCAGAAAATAACAGACACGATATTACCTATTAAGTGAAAAGGTACGACCTTGATTCGAGATTGACTGCCAATTCAACGAATCGGACGTTTATGACTCGTAACAGTCATCAAATCGAATGAAAATCAGACCTTTCATACTCAGACCTAAAATCGACACATAAGCACAAAATCGGGGCAGAGAATCGGCTCAAATCAGTATTAAAATCATGATATTAACATAAGGAAAAGAAAGATACGACCTTTAATGCATAGTAGCCTTCACAGCATCAACTGCGTTGCAAGAGCACCGAATCAGTCATAAAGACTGAGATTTTATGAAATCGGAACCTTCCTGATGTGGTTTTAGCACATGGTTGTTACGATTTGGGAGAGGAGCCTTCACAGAATCAAACTCTGTGTTTCTCTAATGGTTTTTCAACATGAGGGTTGAACGAATTAGGAAGGTAGAGGAGACAACAAGCATGATTTTAGGGGCGGCCATTGAAGGAGAGGATGTGTTCTTTGAATGAGGGGATTTGGGGTGAGAGGATTCTGGAAACGGCTGAGATGATTTTGGGTTAGCGATAGTTGTTATCTGAGGTTTGAAAAAGGGTAGGGACGGGTTAAGTAAAAAAAAATATTTTGGGCCAGTTAAAAACGGAGGTTGCATTGTTTCCCAAAGAAAATGATTTCAGCACAGATCCGGCCCAGCAGCTATACATATGGAAACATGTAATTAAGTAGTTTAAATTTGAATCAAATTTATAAAAATTAGTTAACTTAATTTTATAAATTTAATCAAGCAATTTTAAATAGTTAATTACATATTTTAATGACCCTGCAAGGAATGAATTAAACACAACAATTTTAGCCATATGATTTAAGCTTTAAACTTCATGGCAGTTAGTGACATGAGTATTTTATAAAATCACACCTTAAAGGGTATTTTGGTAAATTAATCAAACTTTAAACTCAACTGGGGCTCATAACTCAACATGATGTTACTTTTTTTACGATTGCACAAGACACTTGTATGTCTATTTGCTAAGGCCCTTGAGGTATTTATGAAATATAATAATGAAGATGAGAATAAACATAGCAAACAGATTTAATGTATCCGTAGTGATCGTGGTGGTGCATATGATGTATTGTTTCATGAGTCTTGCTGAGGTGCCGGCATCATTCATCAAACAACTACACCATACACACTTCTCTCGAATGGTATTGCTGAATGCAATAGCAAAACTCTAAAAGTGACGATGAATGCTATGTTGATGAGTTTGGAGCTATCCTAGAAGTTGTGGGGGAAGCGATTCTCTCAGCAATGTCATTCTTGAATGAATTCCATCAAAGAAGATGCATAAGACCCCATATGAGACATGGAATGGCTACAAGTCTGGCTGTGAATACTTGGGGCGAAGGCAGAAGTACCTAAGCCCAAATATGAATAAATCAGGCCTAAAACAATTTATTGCATATTTGTGAGATATACGAATATCACTAGTGCATATCGATTTTTGGGGCACAAGATGACAAACCTGATACACATGGAAATCTCATCATTGTGTCAAGAAATTTTGTGTTCTTTGAAGCCGTCTTTTCATGCAAAGACAAATTCAAAAAAAAAAGGATTCAAGTTCCAATAAGTGGACTAGTGAATCTGTTGGAAATGAAACTCAAGAAGTTGAGGAGCTGCATCGCAGCAAACGGACTAGGACTTCAATGTCATTTAGTCCGGATAATCTAACCTATATGGTAGAAGATGACTAGAGTGAACCAGTTTTGGAGCTGAAGTATACTCATGTGATGTGGAGTCTGATGTACGTAACGAATTGTACACGACTACACTTAGCATGTGTTGTGACTAAGATGAGTAGGTTCACAACCATGAGAACCAAAACGGCATTAGGGAAAATATTGTGTAAGTATTGTTGTCTTGGTTTACAACAAAGGCATAACAGTTCAAGACAAGTTCACTGATTAGCCGAGTTAATCCGGCAGTACTTCACTAAGGCAGGTTCAAAGCCAGAAGTTACTTCTTCTGATGCAATATTTTTCCGTCTGAATTCTCTTCAGTGTCAGCATTTGCATTTTAATTAGCATTAATTTCCATTCGTGTGGGGGGTTGTTAGAGATATTTGGGTTAGAATCCCAAAACGTTTATTTATGAGTTAATAAACGATCCACTTCGGGGTTAGTTTCGGATAAGGCTCATTATAATTTATCAAGAGCTTATAGTATCATTGAAGTCTAAGTAAAACGTAGATAGTGATAGGCTTTCGACTCACTTAGTTTGGACATCCGGTGAATGTGAAATTAATACTCGATGTAGGAGGGTTAACCGCATCGGTTTTCGGCCTATCGATCCATCTCGGTACCATTTTAGCTTGCTTGACTATTTCAAAGGTCAATCCATTACCGGGCATTACCCGGGCAATATGAACGTGGGAGAACATTGGTAATGTCCATTACATGGATAATACTAAATATAGTGATTTAGTGGTGTGTAACCTCCAAGTATTTTTCTCCTATAAATTCCCTCACTAGTGGAAATTCAACGTACGGAAAAGAAAAAACAAATCTTCAGTGCAATTTTACTTTGAAAAATTAGAGCATCTCATTTAGTAATAGTTCTTCATCGTTGAAGAGGAATTCTAAACACCGTGGAGTTCTGATAGCCAAAAATAGTAACGACCAACCTTAACCGGCAGAGTACCGGGTCGGAAGTACTATAGTGGAGAGCAAGGTCGTATCCCACGAGGAATCAATCGAGTACCAAAGTCATTCTCATACTTAGTTTAGGTTAATCAAGTTCATTCAAGTTCTGATTATGCTAAAACGATATTTAAACGAGAGATAAAGAAAGAAAGAGACATAGCCAAATCACGATCCAATTGAATACTTTCGCCCCTCTAATCGACTATTTGGGAATGGAAATTACCAACCAACCATCCTAATGCTTATATCGACTCGTTCATGGGTGAAAACTCCTAAGATAGTGCTAGACGCCATGCAACAGCCTAGTACCCTTTGCCTGGTTCAACAGTCCGCCTTTAAGGATTTAACTTACCGAAACAAGATAAAAGCTCTAGAGCCGCTCGATTTACACCGATAAATCTCGTTACCCAGTCGATCTGAACAACTCAGTCAATTGTAAATAATGATCTTAAAACCCCTTTTCCCACACCCCTTCGCAACATACATTTATAAAAGTGGTGTGTGTGTGTTCATGAACTAGATATACAAGCTAATTTACGCATTAAGAGCAAGTTTTAAGACATGAATTCATCGATATAACAACAATTAAACACTACCCATTCCCAAACACATCAACTAGAGGGTGATTTCTTCAACTTTCACATAGTTTGACTATGTAGTAAATTGGCTACTCATCACAAAACAAGAAATAACAATCAAAGCATGAAATCAAAGCCATAAACAAGATAGAAACTAGATTAGTTACCAAAATCGTGATAAAAGTCGGATTACATCAAGCCCCAACACCACCCATGTCACTTGGGAAGAAGATGATGATCCAAAATGCAAAATCAAGGGAAGAGAAGCAAAAATCTAAGCTAAATTAAGTCTAATCTAAGGGAAATTAGAGAAAGAAAGAGTTTTGAGGGGTGAAAAGGGAGGAAAAGGGAAGAAAAGGGGAAGGGGAGAAGAAGGGAATGGGTAGTTAGAAAAAAATTCGATCCAAATTGAGTTTATATGACTAAAAATTCTATCTACAGCACTTGGCGTGCGCCACTAAAGGTCTTGCGTGCACCACTAAAGGTCTGGCGCGCGCCAAACGTCACTGTAGCTATTCAGAGAGTTTCAGCCTTTGCGCCAAACTCATAGCAGCTCATCAAAATAACCATAACTTGAGTTGTATACCTCCGATTGATGTGATTTAAGTTGAGTTGGAAAGATCATTCAATTGTCTACAACATTCATGAAGATCACAAGTCCGGAAAATGCTTGTATCTTGGATAAAATTGCAGATGAAGTGAACGTAAGGTGAAAGCAACAATTATTTTTGGTCAATTTCCATCCCCGGGCTTCGGTTATGCCACTCTAAGTCTCACGCCTCATCTTCCGGGCTTATTAGTCACCTATTTCCTGCATTTCCATAGCACAATATACCAAGTATAATCCCGCAAGATAAATAGGGCTCGAATAGGGCCAAAACACCGTAAAATGCCGAGGTTTTCCATCAATGTGACGGTTCACCTCAAAGTGAGTGCTCAATGTGTTTTTACCCTTTAAATAGTCTAAAACTACCCAATATAAGCCAAAAGTGTCATAAATGGGGGTTAAAACATGCACCGAAGCATAGTAAAGTTGAATCTCATCAACCACCCCCCACTTAGCGTTTGCTCGCCCTCGAGCAAAATGAGCGTTTTAAAAGAATCCGAAGAGTCAACATTACAAGCGTAGGTCAATAACAATCACATATCAAAGATAATTGACAAGTAAATGAGTAAATGCATGCAACTTAACCATACCTTATCAAGAAAACGGGATGTGTGTATGTGTGTGAATAGCTTCTCCTATATTTACCACGGTTTACCGGTTTGGATTATGGATGCTAGGTCATTGCGACTACACCATAGGCTCATACTTCATAAGCATCTCCACTAATCGAGACCAACCGAGGTTAAGCAAGGTCGAGTAGGACTTGCAAGGTTGTAATGTTAGGCTTGGGACATGGCTAACCGAAGGGATTTTCTGGGGAATAAACAACAAAAAGATAAACATGAGCAAGCTCAATCATGGGGTGTAACGATACAGAACGTAGCTAGCTCTACCCTTCTCTAGCTCAAAATGACTATAGAAACATGATTCAAGAAGTAGAACGCCATATCGCGCTTTGTCTCAAGTGTAACAAGGCAAAAAAGTATAAGAAATTATGTTTCTTCACTAAAAACTCATCCCAAACACCAACATAACAAAAACAAGTCAATATATGAGTCATAAACACTTGGCTTTGCTTTCTTTGACTCAACCTTTTATTTACCTTTCATGACTTTTTTCTTTTTTTTTTTTCTTTTTTTCTCTTTTTTTTATTTTGAACTTGAATTTTTATTAGGTTTGAGTCAAAGGCCATCACATACACATAAAATGAATCTAGCTTCTACCCTCCAATATCATGAAATAGCTCGTAAAACACACCAACTCCTATCAAGAATACAAACCACTCTACCACCCCACACTTGCGTAAGCAAGTGTGATAAAAATAAAAGATTAAGCTCAACTCGTAGGGTGTTCAAGGGAATGTAGACCACAAATAAGGCTCACGGGTCGGGTAATTACGGGCTAAATAACGAAGGCTAAGTGTCGGATGGGGGTCTAACCATCCTATCAAGGCTTAGAGGGGTTACTGTGGAATATGTCACGGGATGGCTATCTGGCTCTGGTTAGGTCAAATAAACGCCATAACTGTCATCCTAAACTCTACCAAAGTCGGCCTTTCTATTTCGTCTCGAAGTTAATGATATGAGTTCTAGGTAGCCGAATTGTGCCTAAGTCTACCATAATTGGTCACTATTACCATTTCTCATGAAATTGAAGCTATACGTGCGTGAAAAATCCCATTTTAAAGATAAGATAGTAAGCCAAGTAACATGAATTCAAACGTTCACTACACCATTTATCCTGTCAACGTGAAGGCTCAACATACGAATGCAACATCAATACCATGGAAAATTTTAAAAAATGCTCAAATTTTGCTAAAGAAGTGACCAAACCCTAAGCATACAACACAATGGCTCAAGTATCAAAGAAGCACATATCATAGCTAAGCCCACCACCCCCACTTTAAATGCAACACTGTCCTCAATGTGTGAATAAAAAAGGAAAGAAGGCTTAGCTTAACCCGGCAGAAAGGCGCAAACCATGTACGTGAAAGATCCATGAAAGTTCTACTCGAATACCTGAAGTCATGAGACAAAAATACCAAGAAAACGCATGCATAGGGAACAACCACCATGCCAAAAGCAAGCAACAAATATCGAGGTATAATAAAAGAGCGCAAAGTCACATACACGATCATATGAAACCAAAAAGAGGAACCGACTTGGGATGAAAAGACAATCAAACAAGCAAAACAACATCCATGCAAAAAGATATGAGCCAACAACCGTTCGAAGAAGAACCACTCAAAAACGGTACCAATACCCCCAAAGTATCACCCTAGACCACTCCTAGCACCAAAACTAAAGCAAAAACAGAGAAACGGTGGGTTGCCTCCCCCAAACGCCTTTGTTTTACGTCATTGGCTTGACTTATTAAGAAACTAAAAGAAAAGCAACAAAACACGAGTGGAATGAAAGAAAAAAATTGCACATCTTTTGCTTAATAGCTTCAAGAACATGGCAGATAAAAAAAAACTTTCATCCACTTTTATTTTTTAACAAAAATAAAAACTTCTATCTAAAACATTCTAAGTTTAAAGTCCTTAGTTCGACTCTCTTTACCCGTAACAATGCTAAGGATAGTTATACCAAAGGAGAGCAAACCGTTGCGTCTCCCTACACAAATCAAAAGAATTGAGCACACCCTTAAAATGGGGCAAGACAAACAAGCGGCTCAATCCCCACCACCAAGATTGGTTCAAGAAATTCATTGTGTAACACAATGAATTCAATTTCCCCGAATGAGAGCATATGCCAAGTAACAAAGATTCAAACACCAAGCAGTAACATTTTGGATCAACCACAACATCAACATATTCAATGTGATCCACCACCACAACTTTTTCAATAAGGTTTCCAGATCCCACCAAGATCATAAAAAGAACTTCTTTTGTCTCTGATCATCTCATAAGCAGAAGCAACAGAAAAAGCCCCAGAACTGACTGGAGTCCAAACCCAGTTACCAATAGATTCAGTAAGATAAGTCATATGTTGATCCTTATACTCATGTACAGGACCTAAAAGTTTCCAAGCATGCAGCTTATAAAGAGGATAGGATCCCGTCATAACCTTTTTAGCCCACAAACCCTGTTGAAGATGAAGCTTCCACCATAATTTACAAGCTAGTGCAGCCTGGAAGGTTCTTATGCTTCTAACCCCTAGACCATTTTCACTAGTAGGGTAACATATTTTATCCCAACTTCTTCAATGCCTTCTCTTATGCTGATCATAATCATGCCACAAAAAACTTTCCATAATCTGCTCCAACTTATTGACAGTAGCAATGGGGATCTTCATTGCAGACATAATATTTATAGGGATAGAAGATAGGACATGCTTGATGAGAATTAGCCTACCCCCAGGGGATAAGTATTTGTTGTACTACTTAGAGAGTTTTGCTTCAAATTTTTCAACAATGTGTTGAAAATAAGTGGATTTTTCCCTGCCATAAAAAGTAGGACACCCCAGATACTGAAAAGGGAAAGTAGTCTGCTGCATACCAGTGATAGCTTGGACAGCCTGAATAGCCTTCTTAGGAGCCTTGTTAGACATTATGAAAGAACTTTTTTCTCTATTAACTTTCTGCCCAGTAGCTTTCTCATAGATATCCAAGAAATTGGCCAGCTTTTCCAGTGTTTGTCTGGAGGCTCTAGCAAATATGATTAGGTCATCAGCATACAGGGAATGTGTTACAGGGGCAAAACCAGTGGGAGTAGCATAAGTGTCAACACCAGGCTTCATGATCTTTTTAAGACCTCTAGATATAGCTTCAGTCAGAACAATAAAAGATAAGGAGACAGGGGGTCCCCCTGTTTGATGCCCCTTGAAGATTGAAAGAAACCACATGGAGAGTCATTTAAAAGGATTGAGAAATGACTACCCATTAGATTGTTCATAACTAGGAGAATAAACTTCTCATTGAAACCAAACTTTCGAAGTAATCTACTAAGGAAGATCCAAGAAACCCTATCAAAAGCTTTCATGATGTCAAGCTTAAAAATGATATTGTGACCCCTAGCTTTTTTATGGATAAATTGGGCCAGCTCTTGAACTAGGAGAACATTGTCAGCAATATCTTTTCCTTGTAAGAATGCAGATTGTTCTTCATAAATGATAGAGGATAGGATTGATTGCAGTCTCATGGTCAAAATTTTGGTGCAAATCTTGTTGAAAAAAGTACTAAGAGATATTGGTCTATAATCTGCAAAGGATATAGGAGCTGCTTTTTTGGCAATAAGTGTGATAAGGGTGGATCCAACAGATTTGGGAAGAAATTTGCCAGTGAAAAAATCTTGAATAGCAGCTAAAACCTCATGTTTATAATGTCCCAGCAGCTTCTGTAAAAAGCCCTAGAAAAACCATCTGAGCCAGGGGCACTTGAGAAATCTAAGTCAAAAACAGCACCCTTAACCTCTTCTAAAGTGACAGGACAAGTTAAGGATGTGTTATCCTCATCAGTGATTATAGTAGGGATGAAGTCAAGGAGATACTGTATAGCTTCTTCATCTGTTTGCTCCTCCTGACTAAGTAAGGTGGAGAAGAACCTAATTGCCTCCTCTGAAATACTACTAGAATCAGTACACCAATCACCCTTAGCATTTTTTATTCTTAGAATCTGCATTTTCCTGACTCTATCCTTAACAGAAGCATGTAAAAAGCTAGTGTTTCTATCCCCTTCAGTAAACCATTTGTACTTAGATTTTTGTTTCCAAAACTCCTCTTACTGGGACAAGTAAAGACAGTAATCAGCTGTTGCATGATGAAGAGTGGCTCTGTTATCTGGAGTAGGGTGCTGATCATACATCTCTTCATACTCCATAACAATCTTCTCTTGATTCTGTACCTTTTTATGGATATCACCAAAAACTTCTTTATTCCACTTTTTAAGGGTTTGCTTCAGCTTCTTAAGTTTATACATGAAACTAGCCATAGAATAGGCTGCAGCATGAGCATTCCATTCTTGCTGAACTATATTGTAAAAATCTTTATGAAGGGTCCACATCTTTTGGAATCTGAAGACAGAATGACCTCTTTTACTAGGGCATGGCTCATAGTAAAGAGGCCTATGATCCGAAAAACCTCTTCCCAAAACCTTAACAAGACCATAACCAAAATTCTCAACCCAGCTTTCATTTATCAGCACCCTGACCAATCTTTTTTGAACATAAACTGAGTTCCTCCATCCTGCCCAAGTAAAATGAGGCCCTGAAGTGGGGGGTTCTTGTAAAGAACATGCAGTAATCATTTGATTAAAATCCCTCATAGATCCAACATCAGGCTGAGCCATACCAGAATATTCATCCAAGGATCTAATAACATTGAAATCACCACCAAGTAAACAAGGCATCTGGGAATCCACCTTATTGCATAAGTCATCCCACAAACTGTGTCTAGAGGATCTAGTGCATTTAGCATAAACACAAGTAATCTGAAAGCTGGGGGAACCTGAAAACTTAATATGTATTGCCTGCTCATTTATGCAGTAGACATCAAAATGTCCCAACCAAGACCAAAAAACCCAAAGTTTATTCTGAGGAGCAGCAAAAGCATGCTGAAAACCTAATTTATTCTTTATAGGATCTAGAGAAATATCATGTAGCATTGGTTCAAAAATTGCCACATAAGAAAATTTATTGATTTTTATAAGTTTTTTCAGTCTTCTGATAGAGCTTGTAGAACCAAGCCCTCTTATATTTCAAAAAAGACAATTCATCATCGTTGGAGTTTTGAACGAAAATCCAAAGACAGGGACCTTATGTTCAACTCTGTTGGTTTCTTGTTTTTCCTCCTACTAGTAAAATAAATAAAATCAGATTCATCAATCTGAGGGGTTTCCTCCATATCAATTACCTTTCCCATACGGGCCAGCTGAACCTCTCTTTGATGGAGCCGATCTTCAAACATTTGTTTAGCATGCTGGAAGTCTATCTTATCTGCCTCCCTTGTAAAACCCATAGAACTTGGAAGATCTTTATCAGAGACATATCCACTGTCCATCTTTTCCTTAATTTTTCTAGCCTTTTTTAAATAGGACATAATGCTCATATCTATAGATAGCAAAAGCCCATGTTCTGTTGTTAGGACATGTGATGTCTTCTCATTAGTATTGATTGATGTAATTGGATCATCTTCAACAGTTACTGCAGATTGGAGTGAAGGTTGCTCTGGAAGAACTGGATTCTCCTTTTTCTTTTCCTGCCAAACTTGAGTATGCCTCTTTTCCCCTAGCTGCTCCTCATTAGCCATATTAGGCTTTGCATCAACCCTTTGGGGTTTTTGTCCTGGGTGTTTTAATCGACAGACATCTTCATTGTGACCCACATGTCTACAGAAATTACAATATTGTGGTAGCTCCGTTTCAATACAGATTTCTTGCCAGAAGCCTTCAGAGGATCCCTGTTGAATCTAGATCCTATTCGGAATTGGCTTAAGCAGATCCAGCTCTACCTACACCTGGCTACAGAAGGACGCTTAAAGCTTTTTGTAGCAGCATCATCCCGTAAGAAGGTTCCAAATCCGCTAACAATTATTTCCAGGACCTCCTTCTCATGGAGATGAGCGGGTAATTTAGGGAAAGTTATCCAGGCCGAAACAATGGATGATTCTACATCTACATGAAAATCAGGGGTCCATTTCAATATTCTCATTGGCTTACTAGTAACAAACCATTGCGGTCTAGAATACAATCGAATGTAATCCTGCTCCCTTTTGAAATTGATTAAGACATGTTTGAAATCCAATAGACCAACCGTATAATCTGCACTGAAATTTTGAACTACCAGAAACTTACGAATAGCCTCCATTGATGGCCGACCTTGAGAAAACTTGCCTACTAGAGCATAACGAAATGGTGTTGCTAGATAGTCCACCACCCGAGCAGGCAAGACCAGTGCCAGTTCACCTTTGTATGTTGAAAGCTCCAGATCTAAAGTAGCCGGAGGAGATGATTTAGACTGGTTGAGGACTTGAGCATATGTTTGTGTAGCTGATTGATTGGATGATGAAGCCGCCATTGCTGTAGGTTTATAGTCGGAGGAGCGAAGCCCCTCCGGCCGGTAGCTGGAGGAAGAGTTTGCCATAAGAATATAGTCAGAAAGGATTAGTGAGAGAATTTATACGCTTATACTACTTAGCCTCTAAGAAACATTTATTACAAGGATCGTATATAATCAAAATACAATCATAAGAATCATTCAGCATTAATCATAAGAATTATTCTGCATTAATGGTGTGGTCAACTGTATCTTCAAATTTTGTATTCTATCATTAACTATATTTAACAAAATAACTATTACCGTACACATCTGACTCGAACAATGAATAATAAAAGTACGATGCATAAAATAAAGTACTAGAGATCAAACTGAGGCGAGTAGTTACTCTTTTCTTAAGACAAATTGCTCCGGTATAGTGCCCACGGTAGTAGCAACTGTCTCCCAAGATACAACAGCTTCACGTCTCGGATTTAGAAGCACTTCAAAATTCTGAGCTCCTGAAAACATACAGAGTGCTCCGACTTCTCTTCGACTCAAGAACTAGATCTATATGATAGACTCGAGGAGGAGTCAATACTCGAATCTGATTGGTTGGATGACACAGTCGGTTGACTTTTCTCTCAAGAAAAGTCAACTAGCATGTTTGACTTTATGGCCGACTTCACCAACGCCGAGCCGAGCCGGCTGGGCAGGCGGCGGCGGCGGCATGCGTGCACGCGTGTGGAATTATTTAAATCCTCCCTCCTACACAAAAGTGATTTGCTCTTGGGACACACCTATAAGAGACATTCAAGCTCTTATTACTTGAGTTCCCAACACTCAAGTATACAATGTGGGAGAGTATGAGTTGATTACATATTTAACTCCTCTCCCACATATGTTTTACATCAACTTTACGCATTAATTTCTCATTCACCCTGATGTGATTCCCATAGAAGAAAATCTTTATTAGATTTGATTATAGTCTTTTATTTATTTTTAGTTCTTTTGTTATTATCCCACATTGATTAGAGATTATTTTATTTTTGTTATTATTTTTATTATTTGTCCCACATTGCTAAATTAGCAATTGGTCTTGGAATCTGTAACCTATATAAAGACAAGTAGAATCATTTAACAATCGGTTAAAACATTATTGAGTAAAATTTATGTTGAGATTTTTAAGCTTTTTGTGAGTATTCTTATGTAGAAATTCGAATTATTAACTTATCAAGGTTCTGAGCATAATAACCATTGTTTTTTTTAATACTTGCGTCTTCCGTTCTTATTCCAAAAAAAAATTAAAATTAAAAATAGCATACTCATCCGGCCTTAATTTTCCTTCTTGCGTTATCTTATCTTGTTATTAATCTTTAAAAAAAATTGTAAACAATACGATTGACGATTCCAAAAATCGTCGATTATAAATCCAGGGTTGTTCTCCTAGTGACAACCTACAAAAAGCTTCAAGAACCTTAAAAACGATAAAAGAGGCTGTTGTTTTGGTGATTGTTTAGACTGGACTTGAGAAACTGGATCTCAAACTGCCTACGTATCCAATGCATGAATTGAAATCAAGTCTTCGTAGTTCCTTAGAGATGGTTTATATAGAGGAGTGTAATGCCCTAATGCGGCGTGGGTCTTGTCCTTGTTGGGCCTGAATTTCATGTTCCCTGAAAAGATAACTATGATTTAATCTCCTTAATCTTAGGAGATAATTATGGACATATTTGACTGTCAAAATCAGAGTATTAAATATGAGGGTTTTCTTCTCATATTTATCTGTTTATCACACTCGTGGGAAAAACGATTGAGGATGGACTATGGCCGACTTAGATGGCCCGAGCTGAACCCTTCTGTGTTTGGGCCGACCTACGGAGGTCGGAAAAGATAGCCGAGTTGGGATCAGCTCGGATTCTTACGTGCATAAGAGGTTTGGTCCGAGAGGGACTTGAGCCGACTATAGGGTCGGGCAGGGGTGTTGTAATTGTGGGTGTAAAGATGATCAACAATCTTGAATTTCCTACAAAATAAGAAGACTTGGATCCTCGCAGTTTCACGATAATCGCTGTCCTTCTTAAATTATTTGACCCTTATTCCTTGTCCTGGGTTTCACGAATATTTAAGTGAGATACAAACTGAGAGAGAGACCTTTAATTCTGGACAAAAATATATTAAAGAGCACTTAGAAGTTTTATGATATATGTATGACAAAACAAGGATGCTTACATTTGTTGTTCTATCTTTAACAATGCAAATTTGCTTATATATAGCACTTGAATCTGAAAAAGAGCAAAGGAATTCGTCCCTTAAGTGATAGACACCAAATGAAAAGGTTCCATTTGGTTGTACCCATTTAAAATGACCAAGAGACACCAATAATTCAGTTTTCGGGCCACAGGCGGGCGCCTATGAGTGACAGGCGGGCGCCTAAGAGAACCAGAAAACTGATCATGATGCTGTCCAACTTTTTGCCTAGCAGAACCACCACAGGAGGCCGCCTAGTGTCACAGGCTGGCGCCTGTGACACTGTTTTTTCCAAAACGAATTTTCCGTTTGTTTTATGAATTCCACTTGCTCATTTTACATCCGTACACTCGTAAACACTTATATAAGCATGCACTCCGCACCTCCGTACTTATATCATAGCGTTACGAGCATAACCATCCTTGCACTAAACCCCGATAACCTCAATGGCTTGTGATTATACTTAAATCACCAACATTCCTCCCCCATTTAAGTGTAATCCTTGGTTTAGTAAAACAACAGTCATAATATAAAACAACTCATGCTTCAATGAAAATGTCACAAAGTTTGAATTTCCACCTAGTACTATTACACGCAAATATTCGAGTATCGGGGTGTGTCTAAGCATTGAACCCCTTTACACATTTTGAATACACGTACATAACAATACACACGAATTGAGACTACTTCAAAGTATTATTCTTGACACCATTTACTGAAATCCGGCCTTGTGTCCATATCCATTCTTGAGCATATAGAAAGCTAACCCAACTTTCCTTGAAGCGGCCATACCTCATACTCATATAGGTGAATATTTAAATTACCGTGCACCTGCATTAGCACTTTCAAAAGACTCATTAAGAAGATAAAACTTCAACCTAACCTCACAGGTTTATAGCACCTTCGGGATTAATACATGTGCTCAAGTTCCCAACAACAGGCCTACCACATTGAATTTAACCTAAGGCATTGTACCAAAGGGAAATTGGGCGTCCTATTATCAGAAACTTATACGGGTTGTAGACCCATCCCGACGACCGAATTTTGTAATAAGTCCTTAGCTAATCCTTTCGTCAAATGATCAGCTAAATTCCTTTGAGATCTCACATAAACAACCGATATCACCCCGTGAGAGATCAACTCACGGACCGCGCTATGTCTAACGCCTAAGTGTCACGACTTACCATTATACACATGACTACAAGCTTTAGATAGTGTAGAGGAACTATCACAATGGATAGATATTGGTGATATTGGTTTAGGCCATAAAGGAATTTCATGAATCAAATTCCTAAGCCATTCTGCCTCTTTACCGGCTGCTGCCAAGGCAATAAACTCTGACTCCATAGTCGAGCTAGATATACATGTTTGTTTCTTAGAAGCCCAAGAAATGGCACCTCCACCTAAAACAAACACCCATCCACTAGTAGAAGAATGATCTTCTACATTAGATATCCAACTAGCATCCGAATATCCTTCAATCACCGAAGGATATGCAACATAATTCAAACCAAAGTCTTTGGTAGACTTAAGATATCTCAATACAAGAAGAACCGCTCTCCAATGATAGTTACCTGGGTTACTCGTATATCTACTTAGTTTTCCAACCACATAGGCAATATCCGGTCGTGTACTAGTCATTGCATACATCAAACAACCAATGACTCGTGAATATTCAAGTTGATTCACGGTTTCACCTTTATTAGGTCCAAGTTTCTCATCAGGCTCCATGGGAGAATTTGCCGGAATACAATTTTCACAATTAAATTTCTTCAACACTTTCTCAATATAATGAGACTGTGTTAGTGAAAATCCTCCTTGATTTCTCTTAATTTTAATACCCAGAATAACATATGCCTCCCCCATGTCTTTCATAGAGAATTTAGAAGATAAGAGTTCTTTACACTTATCTACCTGATTTTGGTTCGTACCAAAAATCAACATGTCATCGACATATAGACAGATTATCACACCGTTGCCGGTATCATCAAATCTACTATAAATACACTTATCCGACTGATTGAGTTTAAACCCACTAGCTAAGAAAACCTCATCAAACTTTTGATGCCATTGTTTAGGAGCTTGTTTAAGTCAATACAATGATTTTACAAGTTTACATACCTTATGCTCGTTACCGGGCATAATAAATCATTCCGGTTGCTTCATGTATATTTCTTCATCCAAATCTCCATTTAGAAATGTTGTTTTAACATCCATTTGATGGATCACCAAGTTATGAATTGTGGCTAAGGCAATCAATAATCTGATTGAGGATATTCTAGCAACGGGAGCATAAGTATCGAAATAATCGATACCTTCCTTTTGCCTAAAGCCTTGTATAACTAACCGGACTTTATATCGGTCAACCGTACCATCGACTCTCATTTTCCTTTTGAAAATCCATTTGCAACCTAACGGTTTGCAACCACGCGGTAAATCTGTAAGAATCCACGTATTGTTACCCGTTATGGAATCCATCTCGTCGTTGATGGCTTCTTTCCAAAATGATACATCTTGAGATTCCATCGCCTCAGAAAATGTTCTTGGATCATCCTCAATATTGTAACAATATGAGTATTGATATCCAACTTCATTTCTCGAACCTTCCCCCAAATAAGTAACAAAATCCGGTGGAAACGTTTTTGCTATTCTAGCCATCTTACTTCTTCGAAGTTTTGAAGACTCGACTTGAGAATCATTATTCTCCACATTTTCCACTCCAACTATCGTAGGAGCAATACTCTTTGGTCTAGGAATAGATGAAAATCTATTCTCATCAAATATAGCATCACGTGATTCTATAACCGAATGTACAGCCACGGAATCACTAGGTTCTATAACATAAAACCTATATGCCTTGGAATGACTAGCATATCCAATGAAAATGCAATCGATGCTTCTTTCTCCTAAAGTTTTAATTTTAGGATCGGGAAGGCTAACAACCGCCCTACAGCCCCAAACTCTTAAGTAATTCAAGTTTGGTTTCTTTTTAAACCAAAGATCATACGGGGTACCAAAATTCTTTTTATTAGGAATTACATTTAGTAGATAACAGGCCGTTAACATGGCCTCACCCCAAAACCCACTACTCAATCCCGAGTAGGATAACATGGAATTTACCATCTCTTTTAGAGTACGGTTCTTCCTCTCCGCAATGCCATTTTGTTGTGGCGTATACGGTGCAGTAACCTCGTGTATAATACCACACGACCCGAAGTAGGTTGGATCATAGTATTCTCCACCTCTATCGGTACGAAAGCGTTTAATACTAGAATTCAATTGTAATTCTACTTCACTTTTATAAATCTTGAATTTATCAAGTGCCTCATCTTTAGTATTAAGTAAATACACATAACAAAAACGAGTATTATCATCTATAAAAGTAATCACATATTTCTTATTTCCCAATGACGGTGTGGCATTAAAATCACACAAATCATTATGGATAAGTTCCAAAATTGTAGACGATCTTTCAACACCACGAAATGGTTGTCTTACAATTTTAGTAAGCATACAAGTAGTACACTTATCCATATTGATATCAAACGGGGGAATTAAAGCATTTTTAGACATAACTTGCATACGTTTATAATGCACGTGACCTAACCGTGCATGCCACAACTTTGAGATATTAACATCAGAAATATGCATGACTTTATTAACTTTATTATTTACAATATTAAGCATAAACATATTATTACATAAGTAACCAAATCCTACAAACACACCATGCTTAGATAATATAAACCTATCGGACTCATACACTTGTTTATAGCCCGATTTACATAAAACTGCACCGGATACAAGGTTTTTCCGGATGCACGGAACAAATAATACATTAAAGAGTTTTACAAATTTTCCAGAACTAAAATTTAAAACAACAGTTCCAACGCCTTTTACAATGGCCATCGACTCGTTTCCCATCTTTAGTATGGAGCCATCATTCACCAGTTCAAAATCTTCAAACCAGCTTTGATCTTTGCATACATGTCATGTTGCTCCCGAGTCGATCCACCACGATACATCATCATCCTACATATAAAATGCTTCAGAAATAAATGGCACATAATTCACAACCGAATTAACACCAAAATTAATATTCTGACCTTGATGCTTGGGTGGTCCTTGATCTTTCGACCCCTGTTCTGGACCTTTACTCTTTACGTTCTTCCGCACTCGGAAATTAGCCTTATAGGGCCCTGTTTTGCCACAAATCCAACAGGCCCTTTTGGCCTTTTTCCGGATTCTTTGTTGCCAGCCTTGAATGGTTTCTTTTTCTTACCATTACCTTTTCCCTTGTTTGTTTTGGAACACTCCCCGGCCTCCATTACATGAATCGATGTCAATTCATCAACTTCCTTTCCCTTGGATTTCACATCCTCCTGCGCCCTGAGGGATTCCTCAATGCGCAGATGGCTACTAAGTTCAACCAATGAGAGTTCTTCCTTTTTGTGTTTTAACATATGCTTAAAGTCTTTCCATGATGGTGGTAGTTTATCAATGATACTAGAGACAGAAATGGTTTCATCCATTTCCATCTTGTGCTATGCAAACTGGCCTAAGATGCGTTGAAGTTCATTGAATTGTTCCATTACAGACCGTGCATCTACCATCATGTATTTCATGAAATTTCCAACTAGAAACTTTTTAGCGGATGCATCTTCATGTAAGTACTTAGTTTCTAGTGCATCCCATAATTCTTTTGCAGATGGAAAGTTTTGATAAATATCAAATAACGAATCAGACATACCATTTACAATGTGACCACGACAGATGTAGTCATCATTTTCCCATTTGTTCCGCCTTCGTAATTCCTCCAATGGTGCATCAACCTCAACTTCTGGTATATCAGTGCTAAGAACATATACCACTTTCAATGTCGTGAGAAGGAAATGCATCTTCCTTTGCCACCTCCGAAAATCAACGCCTTCAACTTGTCCAATTTCCCGAAATTCATCATCAAATCCTTTGCATTCACCATTGTGATCAGAACAATAATTTAAGAAGAATGTTGTAATTTTGGGTGTAAAGATGACCAACAATCTTGAATTTCCTGCAAAATAAGAAGACTTGGATCCTCGCAGTTTCAAGATAATCGATGTCCTTCTTAAATTATTCGACCCTTATTCCTTGTCCCGGGTTTCACGAATATTTAAGTGAGATACAAACTGAGAGAGAGACCTTTAATTCTGGACAAAAAGATATTAAAGAGCACTTAGAAGTTTTAAGATATACGTATGACAAAACAAGGATGCTTACATTTGTTGTTCTATCTTTAACAATGTAAAGTTGCTTATATATAGCACTTGAATCTGAAAGAGAGCAAAGGAATTCGTCCCTTAAGTGATAGACACCAAATGAATAGGTTCCATTTGGTTGTACCCACTTAAAATGACCAAGAGACACCAATAATTCAGTTTTCGGTCCACAGGCGGGCGCCTAAGAGAACCAGAAAACTGATCATGAAGTTGTCCAACTTTTTGCCAAGCAGAACCACCACAGGCGGCCGCCTGACACTGTTTTTTCCAAAACTAATTTTCCGTTTGTTTTATGAATTCCACTTGCTCATTTTACATCCGTACACTCGTAAACACTTATATAAGCATGCACTCCGCACCTCCGTACTTATATCATACCGTTACGAGCATAACCATCCTTGCACTAAACCCCGATAACCTCAATGGCTTGTGATTATACTTAAATCACCAACAAGGGGCTGGTTTAATCACAAGTACAGGCCGATCTGGAGGGGTCGGAGGATGGTGACCGAGCTCATGCAGCTCGGGTACTGGGGGTTCTGACTGACCCTTGATGGAGGCTTTTCTATACCTTTATTTATTATTATACTGATGTGGAGGCAACACATAAGTAAGGCCAATTTTTGACATTGACAACGATCGATCTTTGTCGTAGTCTCTGCAGTTGACTTCTTCTTATGCATCTATTATCCAAGCCGTGCCTCCTTAATATTTGTGAATGAGCCCTAATAGTAGTTAATAGGATTTATTTTATTTCTCTGTTGTTGAAAAAAAAATCTAGCAAATTGTCCCTTTTGCTTTTGCGTGTCATCTTCAAAACACCCCAAAAAATTTAAAATTAAAAAAAACCGTCGCTTACCTATTTGCTTTGCTTCTATTTTATTTTCCCTTTCTGGTCTTCAACAAAAAAAAAACCTCTTAACTTTTGTCGAGAGTTTCACATTTTGGTGTGATTTTAATCACAACCGTGATTTCAGTAAACCTCTCAAAAAAAAATCTTCTTTATTTTCTTTTCGGTGCTATCTTCTTTAAATTGTCTCAACCAAAGCCCTAGGTCCTTATATATGTTCTTTGGTCTTGATTGCTTCGGATGCTCATTATTATGATTTATTCTACGATTTGAATTCTACACGAGGGGAGTGTAAACACGAATGATTGTGAGGATACATATATATTTTTGTTGAATTTCAATCATGTCAAAAGAGCACGCCGAGGCAGATGAGAATTCTGTGGAAGGCCATTTTGAGTTGTTAGCGGAGGCACACAGGCGTGCTAGATAGAAAATTGGAGGAATTGTGTCGACGTCATGCCGATAGGATGGATAGAAAATTTGAAGAGATGAAGGCAAAACTTCAAAGCATGTTAGGGGGAAGCAATGTTCAGTCATCACGTGGTGGAAAAGGTAACGACTTATTTTATACATTATGCTTTATTGGAGACTATGAATATGAGATGTGTATTGATCACGATGAAGAGGGAAATTTAATTAGTAAAGATGTGGTTAAGGAGTTAAATTTGCGGACGGAAAGGCTTCATCATCCTTACTACATTGTGAGTGAAGTCATCGGGTTAAAGTTACACGGTATGCACGGGTTCGTGTTGTCTCATGTGATGTGGTGCCACTAAGTGATTTACATTTGATATTAGGGAGATCATGGTTATCTTTGCATAATGTACGTCATAATGCATCCCGGACTCGCTATTCTCTTTCCTTTTATGGCAAGAAACATGTTTTTGACTCTCCATCCTCTAGGTAACAAAGTAATATTCCGATTGAGGAGTCTCAGGCACCGGAAAAAGTAAACGAGGTTGTAGTGGAAGACAGATTTGAGGAGGTTGTTGGAGCAAAAGTGGTGGAGGTAGTCCAAGAGTCGATTGTGGCAGAGGCAATCACCGAGGAGAATAAAAAGGTGGTGGAGATACATCTTGCAAAAGCAGATGAGGATATTGCATTAGTGTTGGAGAAAATCGAGGCAGATAAGGACGTTGGTCCTACTTCACCGACCACTTGTTCGAGTTCTATCTTGTCTTCTTTGCAGGTACATGCGGACCATCCACTTGAGGAGAACATTGGGCTATCTGATATACCCAATCCAACCCCTATATTGCCTATCAATATTCTAGATCATGTTAACATTGGTGGCAACCCGAAGCACAGTTTCATTGATCCATTTTCTACGTATGTTGCTGATTGTCCAGCTGTGAATTATTCTCGTTATCTTTCTACTTTTCCGGGGTCTCTCCAAGTTTTTAGCACGTCGGAAAACTTGTTGGTTTTTGCATTTGTGGCGCTTGGTTCAACATCAAATTGTGCCATCGATTTGAAGTGGTATGTCCGCCTTGTATTTGATCCTGGCATATCCATGGTGTTCGTTGTTGGTTCGACATGTTATGTCCTTGTTGCTTCTTTTACGACATCCTTTTGAGTCGAGGTCGAATCCTTTCGGAGCCGGGAGGGAATGATGTGATTCTCATAGAAGAAAAACTTTATTAGATTTGACTATAGTCTTTTATTTACTTTTACTTCTTTTACTATTATCCCACATTGGTTAGATAGTATTTTATTTTTGTTATTATTTTTATTTATTGTTATTTTGTCCCACATTGCTAAATTAGCAATTGATCTTGGAGTCTGTAGCCTATATAAAGTGTCAGTAAAGTGACTTAAACTCTACATTTGGTGGAACCAATCTGAAGACTCAAGCTGAGTGATGGACAGCTAAGAAGTGTATTCAATTCCGTGCATCAGTAGGGTGGAGTCTACTGAGGCTTCTGTCAGTAGGGTACAAGGCTGCTGAGTACTGGAATACAGCAGGGTCCCACATCTGTTAATTATGTTATGTGACAGCTATACAGTGTCATTAAAAGGAGGACACGTGTAAGGGTATTTATGGAAAATCGGACAAAGATTCCTGGCGGCTAGGGTTTAGGGATTTGTGCCTATAAATACAGTTGTTGTTACATTGTCTGCGTGTGTGAAAATTTGTAACTTAGTGCATAAGAATAAATATCTCTTTTCTGCCCATGGTTTTTTTATCTCTCTCACTTTGAGAGGGGTTTTCCACGTTAAATTTGTGTTCTTCTTGTTTTCTGTTATCTCCTTTGATTATTTGCGTTTGATTGCATCTGTTTCTATTTCTTGCATCTGAAGTTATCTCCATCGGTTTTATAACAAGTGGTATCAGAGACAGGTTTTGGAGAAAACAATCTGTACGATCAACTTCATCTTCACCAAGGCCTTCAGCAAGGTGCTAGGATCTGTGATAAAGTTGTGATCTTTAGCAAGGAAAGATGTCAGCAGTAAACGTGAAAATCGATAAATTTTCAGGAAGGAACAGTTTTGGTCTGTGGCAAATCAAGATGCGTGCACTGTTGAAACAGCAGGGTTTGTGGAGTCCTTTATCTGACAAACCAAATACAGATGCAGAAGATTATGCCAGTCTGGAAGAGAAAGCACATTCAACCATCATGTTGTGCTTAACCGATGATGTTATCACCGAGATTGCTGAGGAAGACACCGCAGCCAAGTTGCGGAAGAAGCTTGAAAGCTTGTATATGACCAAGTCACCGACCAACAAGTTGTTGTTGAAACAGAGGTTGTTCGGTTTGAAGATGCATGAGGGGAGTCCACTGAGGGAACATCTGCACCAGCTGAACACAATATTACATGATTTATGGAATATTGATGTTAAAATTGAGGATGAAGATGCAGCCCTAATCCTGTTGGTGTTATTACCGGCATCATATGAAAATTTTTGCGGTCTTTCATAGTTGGAAAGGATACAGTAGCTTTGGAGGATGTGAGGTATGCCTTACATGCCAGGGAGCTTAGACACAAGGCTGCTGGGATAGACAGTCAGGCTGCTGGGCTAGTAGCTAGTAGCAATAGTGGAAAAGGATATGGACAGAAGAAGAAAAAGAAGTCGGGGTCCAAAGGTCCTAAGTCTACTGATGTCTGTAATTATTGTAAGAAGCAGGGACATTGGATGTCCAATTGTCCAAGGAAGAAGAAACAGCAGGAAGGCAATTCTGGCACAGTAGCCTTGGCTACTGAGCAATCTGATGAGGATCTGGTTCTAGTTGCAGGGGATTCTACAAACCATAATGATGTGTGGATACTTGATTCTGGAGCATCCTACCATATTTATCCAAACATGGAGTGGTTTTCTACTTATGAGCAGATGGATGGTGGTCAAATCTATATGGCCAACAGCAAGGTTTGCAAAGTTGTGGGAATTGGCTCAGGAAAGTTAAGGACAAAGGATGGTATATTCTGTACACTGAAAGATGTAAGACATGTTCCACAGATGACCAAGAATTTGGTATCTCTCAGTCTACTAGACAACAAGGGGTTCAATTTCAAGGGTGAAGGTGGACATTTGAATGTCTTCAAAGATTCAGTTGTAGTCCTCAAAGGCATCAAGAGGGGAACCTTGTATATATTACAATGATCTATTGTATCTGGCACTGCTGTTGTTGCATCCTCAGCAGTTCACCAGTCTCAGCAGACTCGGTTGTGGCACATGAGACTAGGTCACATGGGCGAAAGGGGTATGCTGATTCTTTCTTCAGCAGGTTTTCTTGGGGGATATAAGGTCAAGAATCTGGACTTTTGTGAACATTGTGTGTGTGGGAAATCGCACAGAAGTAAGTTCTCAGCAGGGTTGCACAATACAAAGGCATCACTTGATTATATCCATTCATACTGCTGGGGTCCATCAAAAGTTGAGTCATTGGGTGGTCACAGATATTTTCTGTCATTCATAGATAACTATTCAATGATGACTTGGGTAGTGATGATGAAGAACAAAAGTGATGAATTCAGTAACTTCAAGCGGTGGAAGGCCCTAGTGGAGAATCAGTTAGGCCAGAAATCAAGAAGCTTCATACAGATAATGGTCTGGAATTCTACTGGACGGATTTTGATTCATTTTGTGCAGGTGAGGGTATTGCCGGACATCATACTGTAAGGAATACACCTCAACAGAATGGTGTGGCTGAAAGGATGAATCAAACTCTACTAAAGAGGGCAAGATGTATGCTTTCTCAAGTTGGTTTATCAAGGAGATTTTGGGCAGAGGCAGTAAAAACAACTTGCTACTTAATCAACATGCACGTTTGGTTGCAAGAGGATTCATCAAAGGGAAGGGGTTGACTTTGATGAAATATTTTCACCAGTGGTCAGACACACTTCAATCAGGGTGTTACTAGCAATGGTGGCACAGCAGGATCTGGAACTTGAGCAATTAGATGTGAAGACTGTTTTTCTACATGGTGAGGTGGATAAGGAGATATACATGACACTGACTGAGGGTTTTCAAGTTCTGGCAAGGAAAATTATGTTTGCAAGTTGAAGAAAACATTGTATGGTTTGAAGCAAGCTCCAAGGCAGTGGTATAAAAGGTTTGACAGTTTTATGCTTCAGCAAGGTTACAACAGAAGTCTATATGACTGTTGTGTTTACTACAATCTGCTGAAAGATGGATCATATATCTATCTTGTCCAATATGTGGATGACATGCTGATAGCTGCAGCAAGGAAGTCAGATGTTCAAAATCAAGAACCTTCTCAGTGCTGAATTTGAAATGAAGGATTTGGGTGCAGCCAAGAAAATCTTAGGGATGGAGATCTGAAGAGATAGAAGTCAGAAGAAATTGTTCTTGTCTCAGCAGGGTTATGTGCGGAAGATATTGGCCAAGTTTGGGATGTCTGCTGCAAAACCAATAGATACTCCTATGGCATTAAATGTTCATTTGTCTGTTTATACTTCACAGTCAGCTGAAGAGAAGGAGTATATGTCAAAAGTTCCCTATGCTAGTGCAGTTGGCAGTCGATGTATGCCATGGTATTCACTAGGCCTGATCTGGCTCAGGCAGTCAGTGTTGTCAGCAGGTTCATGGCTCAACCTGGAAAAGAACACTGGAAAGCTGTTAAAAGGATATTCAGGTACCTGAGAGGTACAGCTGATGTTGGTCTCATTTATGGAGGTGGTACTGGTCTGGTCACAGGTTACTGTGATGCTGATTATGCAGGTGATGTTGATAGTAGAAAATCAATGACCGGTTATGTGTTTACATTGGGAAATGCAGTGGTCACCGAAAGCTACTCTTCAGGCTATAGTATCCTTATCAACTACTGAAGCGGAATATATGGCTCTTCTTGAAGCAGCTAAGGAGGGTGTCCGGTTGAAGGGGCTAGTTAGTGATTTGGGGTTGCATCAGGATCAGGCTGAGATATATTGTGACAGCCTAAGTGCAATATGTTTAGCCAAGGATCAGGTTCATCATGAGAGAACCAAGCATATTGATGTCGGTATCATTTTCTGAGAAATGAGAAAAGGGTTGTAGTGAAGAAGATTAGCACCAAGGATAATCCTGCTGATATGTTCACTAAACCAGTTCAGCAGAGTAAGTTTCAGCTTTGCCTGGACTTATTGAATATTCAAAGCTTATAATCTGTTTCTGGAAACTCTTGAGGGCGGATCGGTGGAGTGGATCTGTGGAGATAGTCTGGTACAAGTACATCTGGCATTGACGAATGCATCTGGTACAAGTACATCTGGTTATGCAATCTGTTTGGCTCTGGTGAGAGTTGAAGTCAAGGTGGAGATTTGTTAGTAAAGTGACTTAAACTCTATATTTGGTGGAACCAATCAAGACTCAGTTGTGTGATGGACAGGTGAGAAGTGTATTCAATTCTGTGCGTCAGTAGGGTGGAGTCTACTGAGGCTTCCGTCAGCAGGGTACAAGGCTGCTGAGTACTGGAATACTGCAGGTTCCCACATCTGTTAATTCTGTTATGTGACAGCTATACAGTGTCATTACAAGGAGGACACGTGTAAGGGTATTTATGGCAAATCAGACAAAGATTCCTGGCGGCTAGGGTTTAGGGATTTGTGCATATAAATACAGTTGTTGTTACATTGTCTGCGTGTGTGAAAATCAGTAACTTAGTGCATGATAAAAAATATCTCTTTTCTGCCCGTGGTTTTTTTATCTCTCTCACTTTGAGAGGGGTTTTCCACGTTAAATCTGTGTTTGTCTTGTTTTCTGTTATCTCCTTTGATTATTTGCGTTTGATTGCATCTGTTTCTATTTCTTGCATCTGAAGTTATCTCCATCAGTTTTATAACATAAAGGCAAGTAGAGTCATTTAGCAATCGGTTAAAACATTATTGAGTAAAATTTATATTAAGCTTTTTAAGATTTTTGTGAGTATTCTTATGTAGAATATTCGAATCATGAACTTATCAAGGTTCCGAGGATACCTTGTGGCGTTCATATACCAATGTTCTTAGATACACCGTTATCTATGGGTTGAGGTCATACCAAGGTTCTTAGTTACGGGTTACCTAAGGGTTGCGGTGCTCGTTTCTATTGATATTTTTATCGGTCTTTGGGAAAATTCGTATCTGATTCATTTATGGATCACATCACACCCGATATCCGAATCGAGTGATTCCAAAGCCAAGCACCATCTACTCCGAGAGTAGTAATTTTAGATGTAACAAGCTTCCGGTGAATCATATCGGAGCGTATCTGAAATTCGCACTAAAGTTGACTGTTTCAACACATGTTTCAAGCCCCTATTTCATGGGTTTTGCTTATATCTCCAACAATCTACAATAACATTGTTAACCATCTGTGTTGATTCTTATATTCCTCTATCTCTTCCATTCAAATTTACAGGATATCCATGCTTCTTGTACACCTATCAACAGTGTATCCTGCCATACCACAATATGTACATTGTGGTTTCTTGATGCCGTTGTTATAATTTCTTCTAGAATTTGAGTTATTTGAAGCACTTTGATTATGTGTCATCATTGTAGACTTTTTTAAATTAATCGCATTACTTGTACCAAAAACAGTTGCAGATTCCACAATCTAACCATTGGTGTTGTTGTAATTATGTTGCCTTTCCTGTTTAAGATAGAATAGAAAAAAGACACTCTTGATGGTAAGAAACAAAGTTATCATCCGAATTTACGACTTTACAGTTGAGAAGGTGTCATTAAGGCCTTTCATGAATCGATCACTTATTGTTTCTCATTGTGATCTTTATACCACTTCTACAAGTAAGATGATGAGCCAATATAACCAGTTGATCCCATTGAACCTTAAATCTAGTGAAAATTTCTAAAACATTACGACTTCATTGCTGAGTATTCTGAATTTCTTCCACAAATTAGATAACCTATACGTATCACATCCACCAAATCAATCTCTCAAATCATCCCAAAATTTTGTTAGCAATACAATACCATACCATCACACACATTGAGTTAAATTAGAACTCTATGATCATGTTACATGGAGTTCAGCTTGTTGTTTTGAATAACTTCAATACTATTAGTTTTAGTACAATGGTATCGGAGCGGAAGGTCTTGGGTTCAAACCCCGCTGCAAACATTAATTTCTCATTTATATTGAACAAGTGTTGCGCTGGCACAGTTGGCCTTTGTGAGCCTAGTTGGCTCAGGCTTGTTGTGTGCCTGGTTGGCATAGCCTTGTTATAGTAATAAAGTAGCATATTTACTATCACCAATTGGTCTTAGTAAAATGATAAGCACTTAATCTTTAGCAATTAGAATGCTTTATTCAATGTTTTTATCGAATAGTCCCCATGAAGTTACAAAAGGCTTGCCCCAAAAAAAATTTACAATAGAACTTCGATGAGGCCAACATGGTTACATGGAGGAAGTTTGCTGCTCTTGTAATATCTTTTTTGAAGAAATGCTCTTCTAATATTACATGCAGATAATACACACTAATCATAATTTCTCATTTATCGGGAAATAATTTATTAAAATAAAATATAACACAATCATTATATGGAATTAAGACGTACATTTATCCCATGTATGGACTCTTGGATTATTATATCTAAATATCTATATAAATTTATAAATTATTTTCAACAATATGATGGATGGGGATCTTATTTTCAACAATTTAGTATGCGTTGTGTCAATTTTATTATGTCAATTTTATCGTGAATAATAAAATTTCCTCATTGTTAATAATAGATATAGCCACAATAATAAAACAAATTAGTTCCTAAGAATTAAAGATGTAATACCATTTTGCCCATTCAACTTTTATAAAGTACTAGTGGGATTTCGCCGTACGCTGCACGGTTGTTGCCCTCGAATATAGTTGTTGTGTTCTCGTTACGTGGATAAGGGAACGATCATTAGTAAATGTAGTTGTTGTGTGGTTGTTACGTGGATAAGAGAACAATGTTTAGTAATTTTTTTGAATCAACAATCTTTAGTAATTGGAAACAATGAAATCAGGTAGAGAGAAAAGCTATATCCAAAAAAATCTCAAAGAGAGCAAAAGAAAATATCTTGAAATTATTTTCTAAGAAACATGGTTTATCAAAAGTATATGTCACCCAAGGTGTCAAAATTTTCCAAATGTATATTGAACCTGGAAGCTAAAGATGTTCATGAAGTAAGTATAGTTTGCGTGTATAAATTTTTTGAATCAACTAATAGTATGACATTTTTGAAATTAACTAATACTAATACTAACCATTAAATTACAATATTCCCCTCTAAAATGAGCATTTATTAAATGGAGGGATACCAAATGAAATTACAATTTAGAACAAGGCTTTTTTTTTTTGGGATTTTTAGCAGTTTACCACTGCTTCTGGGTGGTATTTGTGAGAATACCACCCAAGGCAAAAAAAACTGATTTTGATTCGCGATTTTCTCCCGCTTTTTCCACCTTTGTGCACGATCTTAAGGTACACCCTTCTCCTATTGGGTTCCCCCTTCCCAATTAGGGTTTAGTTTGGTTCCAAAAACACCTAAAACGCGAAAATGGGAGTGGTAGATCGACAACACAGTGGTAGTCGCACAAATAGGCTCCCAAATTAGTGGTAGATCGGCAAAGCTCCCTTTTTTAGGGGCTGACATTTTAACAATTGACAATTTATCAAAATCTCATTCAATGACCTAATATGTCAACATCAAAGATCATTCTCATTTGTGAAAAGCATTTGAAATCATAAACTCACCAATGAAATGGCTATAAAACAAGGAAAATGATATATGCACTACACTTGTGTGTAGTGCACAAATCACTACATGTGTGAATGCCCTTGATTAAAGTGATCAATTATTTTTTGTGGTGGGTCCCAACAGAATATATGGTGTTGATTGTGTTGTGTAAGATACTGTGGCTGAAAGAGTAGTGGATATATCACTACTCATAAAACAAACAATGGTAGTACAATTGCTCCTTTGCACACATGTCAAATAAAGTTGTTTTTATAGTCTCGGACACATCAGTGAGTTCCACAATGACTTTACAACTATTGTGATATTGAAGTTTGCATTCAATTTTTAGATCAAAAGAAAAAAAAAAATCAGAGTGTGGAGTTATTTGGTAAAATACCGTGGCATTCGAACAGAGGAGAGCATGAAACCCATTCACCTGCACAAATTTAGTTTTCTCAAGGTTAATTTGCACCCTGCTATTTTCTTAGAATCTAACAAAGGCAATTGGGAAACCTACCATAATGCTTTCTTCTTTTTTGAGGGGTATAATCCTTTCAAAGAAGGGCAAATCTAATTCACAAAACTGAAGTCGAAAATCAGCAGTAAAAATTACCAAGATCACATCATGTAGATGAAGAGAAATAATAAAGACCTTACAAGCATGTAATACAATGTTGGTATAGAGAAAACATGATTTAAGACAACAATATTTTCCCAAAATGCACCTAAAAATCAAATTTAAGATCAAGATTTACTATTCAGCATATAAAGCAAGAAGTTTTTAGGTATCCGGAGACTGACAATGTTTACATAAATTAATACATTTGTCCTGGACCATTTTCTACGGTTAGAAGATTGAAATACAATGAGAAAATGAAAACCCCATCTATCTATTTTACCACACGATTTCATCATAAAATTCATTAAAGTCACAAGAACTTCAATATATTCATTTTTGTGGCTGTAAGGAATGTTGTTTGAGTAATAGAAATATCTGAGTTCACATCAATATCACTGCCAGAGCATAAAATGTATAACAAGTCAACATGATTCATGGTTGGTTGCATCCTATAAGATCATGTGATCAATTGAGTTATTGATGTCATAGTCTCCTAGTATTGAAACATTCATAATATTAGTTTTTTCTGACCACACAACCATGAAAATTGTGGATTGTGTTTACATCCCTACAATGTAGGTACATCATCTTTGGGGCTAGTCAAACCTGAAGCACAGTACGAAGTGTCACTCATTATTCCAATTATAAACGAACAAGGACAAAGTTAGAGCTTCTTATCATTCCAACCGTGTGGGTGCTAAAACGAGCAAAAGTGTTTAAAAAAATTGAACTGAACAAGTAATGGTTGTTTGCATGCCATCAGACATAATAAAGGAGAATTATACAACTGAGGAAGAAGGGAAATCATGATCGAAATACCAATTAACCCATTAAATTTGACTGCCAATTGAGAAGAATGTCCAATGAACCCAGAAAAGGGAAGAAATTACCTTTGTATGCAGAGGTAGTAAGCCAAAACCATTGAGTAGCACAAATGTTCCTCTCCTAAGTTCCTAACCAGATGCACCCTAATACCAAGGAAAGCCGACAATGCGAAAGAAATGAAGCCAATTATTTAATATAAATGGAAACGAAACGGGTAAGAATTGACCTGATTTTGAACGTGCACAGAAATAAATTTTCATCAAATCTTCCTTTGAATTATTCTGCCAGGCATAATCAATCAACTTCAATTACCAAAAACCATTGGTATTGCACCAATAATATATATACCTATACAGCCTTGAACAGACAGAGGAAGAGTGGAAAATAAAATCGAAGGCAGAGAAGAATTTCAAGGGGAACCAAGCATTTAATTACTCAAGTAATTCGACTCTTCTTTGGGCCTCATGAAAAATCGCAATTAATACCCACGAAATAGAAAATAGACAGAGAAGAAGAAGGAAATCAATGGAATTTGTCAGTGGAAGAAGGAAACCTGATTGTTGAATGTTTCATTGACCCCTGCAGTGCTAAATTGCATACTGCATAGCAGGTGCATCACACAGTGAAGACATAAATAAGCATATACAATGCAATTACATAGGAAATCAAAACAATTGGAAAATTAATCGACCAAAAAACAGCAAGGAAAAGCAAGTTTCTCTGTAACATGAATAGCCTCAATTGGAAGAGAAGAAAATCTGATTAGCAATGACAGCAGTACGAACAGGAAATTGAATACATTCTTGATCAGGGTGAGGAAAAACTAAACCAACTTTGTGAAATCGGTGTATTGTGTATGGTGTGGAACGTAGGCTGCAGTTTGCCCAAAGTTTAATGGAAAACCCCCAAATTCTGTAAATGTTTTTGTGTTACACACAGCTAATTTACTTTTCTCTGTATTTCATTAACTTCTATACACTGCTGCAATGCAAGGAACCCCAAAAACAAAGTAGCAGAACCAGAGGAAGAGAAGAGAGTAGAAGAAGCCTATTAAGAAACAAAATTGAAAGCACCACACATATTACCAGGTGAACAACACCATAGAAGCATTTTGGTCAAATTTTAAATAGGCAGAAACTAACCTTGAACCTAGCTTTGTTATTAGTAGGATTCAAACACGTAGTTCCCAAATCCACCATTCTGTGAAGTATATATCCATCTAAGCGGACGAAGCGTCGATCTGGCAACCTCATCGCAATCGCCGTTCTTTCATACGCCACGAAGCAGAGCGTATGGATGGAGAAGATGATGGAGGTACTGCAGTAGGGGAGGTTATTGTGTGGTGTCTCCACACGGTGTGGAGATACCGTGTGGCACACCACACACCACACACTTTCATTCTCAGATTTAAATCGCATGGCTTCGATCGTTTACCCTCAAATTCCTCTCCAATGAGCCGGCAAGTGTACAACCTACTACAATGATTGATAGAAGCCACGTATCAAAGCTAGTTGATGAGCTGGTGTGAGGGGCGACGGCGTCGTTTCCGTAAATCACGGCGTCGTTTGAAGGGAATGGCGAACGGGAAGAGTGGAACACAGAGGAGAAGAGTTAGAGAAGAGGGACAGGGAGGGGGAAGGGGAAAAGACAAAACGGGGACTTACAACGGAAAAGGGAGTAAAGGCAGGGACTGGTAATGTAAAAGGAAAGGGGAAAAGACAAACTGGACGACGAAAGTTGCACAAATAATCTATACTGCCCCACTATACGATACATGTCATAGTCTGGACGGCAGCATATACTAACAGAAGACTGACGAGGGTCGGACTAGCTCTCGTCACGTGTCATATTTATATTGGCTAACCATTAATTGAAGACAGAGCATTAATAGCTAATAAAGGCCAGTAGCCCTAGAGTTTCTGAGAAAGCAGACGAACCCCAGGCGGGAGGTCAGCTCGGCCCTTCTTAACTTACCACCGCAGGTCGGCTCGGTAAGAGTGGAGGTCGGGTAAGGCAGTACAGGTCGAGATGGCCCGGGGGGCTCGACGCAGGTCGGCCAGAGCCTTCCTTATTCATATTTGGCACACATGCTTAATTATACCGGATAAACACGGAAAGAATCCGATGATATAATGACACCGATCTTGTCATTTAAATATATCCATAATTATCCCTAAATTATAGGGATTTACATATATTAATCCTTAGGGAAATAATAATAATAATATAATTCCTTGCAGGGCAAGGAAAGGGATGAGTCATCCCCTATATAAACAACTGCTAAGGAACAACGAAAACTTGATTCCTGAAACATTATAGGATATGTAGGCAACTTGGGAAATACCCAAGCTCAGTCTAAAATCACCCAAAAAACCATCTCTCGCTCATATTACTCTAGATTAAACAGCCCGGATTTATTCATAGACGAGATCCAGTATCTTCAATTGGCGCTAGAAGGAGGGTCTACTATCGGTAATGGATCGAGGTTGTTTGTGATCAAGTATATGGCAAAAACATGCCAAAAACGCAGTCAAATCGACGGCTTATTTCTGGAGTTTCAACCGTTGCAATAATAATTTAACCGTTCAGATTGAAGAAGAATGAGGCACGAACAAGCCCTCCAAATTTCATGCCGATCGGAGTTCGTTTACATGTCCGATCGTCAGAAGAAAGTTGCTGCTGTGTCACCAAAAACGCAGCAGTCACAAAAACGCAGAAGATCGACGTCTTATTGCCGGTGTTTCAACCGTTGGAACAAGAATTCCACCGTTCAGATTAAAGAAGATGGGGACGATCAAGCCCTCCAAATCATGTGCCGATCGGAGTCCGTATGGATACCCGATCGTCACCGAAAAGTTTCTGCTGTACCCGAAAAAACGAAGCAGTTACAGCTGTCAGATCGAGGGCTTATTTATGTAGATTGACCCGTTGGAATAATAATTCCACCATTCAGATTAAAGAAGAAGGGGGTACGAACAATGCCTCCAAATCTTGTGCCGATCGGAGTCCGTTTCGATACCCGATCGTCAACGAAAGGTTTCAGCTGTATCAGAAAAAGTGAAGCAGTTACAGTTGTCGGATGGAGGGCTTATTTTTGGAGATGGAACCGCTGGAATAATAATTCCACCGTTCAGATTAAAGAAGAAGGGGGTACGAACAAGCCCTCCAAATCTTGTGCCGATCGGAGTCCATTTCGATGTCCGATCGTCACCGAAAAGTTTCTGCTGTATCATAAAAAATGAAGTAGACACAGCTGTCAGATCGAGGGCCTATTTCCCGAGATTGAGGAATAAGAATTCCACCGTTCAGACTGAGGAATAAGGAGGGACGAAGAAACCCTCTACTTTTCGGCCGATCGGAGTCCGTTCAGATGCCTGATCGTCCCCGGAAAGATGCAGAGGACAAACTCTCTAAATTTGCAGGACAGACAGTTTAGCTTGAACTCTACAGGTCGGGCTCATGGACGAGCTCTCAGGCTCAAAGATCCGAGATGAGCTCTCAAGCTCTCCAAGATGACCTCTCTAAACGAGCTCTCTAATTACAATCTCTTTATCAGCGAGCTATCTCATTACATACAGTCCAGGTACGAGCCCTCATTGAAATTTATTCCCGTTTTTACAACATAAATGACCTATCTTCTTTTTGGAACTCACCCTACCGAACACGGCGGGTCGAGCTATCTTACTTTGGAACTCAGCCTACTGAACATGGCGGGTCCAACTATCTTATTTTAGAACTCACCATACCGAACATGGCAGGTCGAACTATCTTATTTTGGAACTCTCCCTACCGAACCTGGAGGGACGAGCTTTTCTTTTCAGGACATCATAAGACCGAGCTCGGCTCGGCATCATATTTGGAGCTCTTTTGAGCAAATCTTCTATAAGACCGAGCTCGGCTCGGCATCATATTTGGAGCTCTACTCGAGCAAATCTTCAATAAGACCGAGCTCGGCTCGGCATCATATTTGGAGCTCACCTCGAGCAAATCTTCTATAAGACCGAGCTCGGCTCGGCATCATATTTGGACCTCTCCTCGAGCAAATCTTCTATAAGACCGTGCTCGGCTCGGCATCATATTTGGAGCTCTCCACGAGCAAATCTTCTATAAGACCGAGCTCGGCTCGGCATCATATTTGGAGCTCTCTTGAGCAAATCTTCTATAAGACCGAGCTCGGCTCGGCATCATATTTGGATCTCACCTTGAGAAAGTCTTCTATTAGACCGAGCTTGGCTCAGGATCATATTTAGAGCTCACCTCGAGCAAGTCTTCTATTAGACCGAGCTCCGTTCGCATCATATTTGCAGCTCTCTTGAACGAATCTTCTATAAGACCGAGCTCGGCTTGGCATCATATTTGGAGCTCTCCTCGAGCAAATCTTCTACAAGACCGAGCTTGGATCGGCATCATATTTGGAGCTCTTTTGAGAGAATCATTTATAAGACCGAGCTCGGCTCGGCATCATATTTGGAGCTCTCCCTAGAGCGAATCTTCTGTAAGACCGAGCTCGGCTCGGCATCATATTTGGAGCTCTCCTCGAGCAAATCTTCTATAAGACCGAGCTAGGCTCAAGATCATATTTGGAGCTCTCCTCAAGCAAATATTCTACAAGACCGAGCTTGGCTCGGTATCATATTTGGAGATCTCTTGAGCGAATATTTTATAAGACCGAGCTCGGCTCGGCATCATTTTTGGAGCTCTCCCTAGAGCGAATCTTCTGTAAGACCGAGCTCGGCTCGGCATCATATTTGGAGCTCTTCTCGATCAAATCTTCTATAAGACCGAGCTCGGCTCGGCATCATATTTGGAGCTCTCCTCGAGCAAATCTTTTATAAGACCGAGCTCCGCTCGACATCATATTTGGAGCTCCTCTCGAGTGAATCCTTCATATACGAGCTCTTGACTCTCCAGATACTAACACTTCATCTCTTGAACTCTTCAAGTACGAGATCTTGACCTTTCCAGATACGAGCTCTTCAGCTATCCAGATACGAGCTCTTCACTCACCAGATCTGAGCTCGCAAGCTCTCCAAGTACGAGCTCTCCATAATGGCAGGATCATTCCATGAAGTTGTCATGCCAACAACCTCTGCAAATTACGCGTCTAGGACAGGTTCCAAACTTTTTTAAAATTGCTTTGTTTTTTCGGTTTCAATTATGCTACTCGGTGTTATCACACTCATGTTATTTCAATAGAAAATCTCTTTTCCATTATACGTGATGGCTTTGATCAAGTTTGCAAAGGAAAAAATGAATAAAATTCACAGGACGAACTAACTGAGCTTTGCAGGTCGGTCTCAGACAATTTCCCAAGTCTGCAGGTCGCTTAATTTTGAACTGGGTATTGCAGGTCGACTCAGAAAGTTTGCAAAGGACAAACTTCCCAAGTCTGCAGGTCAGGCTAAATTCCAAACCGAGTACTGCAGTCGACTCAAAAAGTTTTCAAAGGACAAACTTCCCAAGTATGCAGGTCAGGTTAATTTTTGATTTGAGTACTGCAGGCCGGACTCAGAAAGTTTGCAAAGGAAAAACTTCCCAAGTGTGCAAGTCAGGTTAAATTTCAAACTGAGTACAGTAGGTCGACTCGGAAAGTTTGCAAAGGATAAACTTCCCAAGTCTCAAGGTCAGGCTAAATATCAAACCGAGTGCTGCAGGTCAGACTCGGAAAGTTTGCAAAGGACAAACTTTCTAAGTCTCCAGGTTAGGCTAAATTTCGAACCGAGTACTACAAGTCAGACTCAGAAAGTTTGCAAAGGACAAACTTTCCAAGTCTGCAGGTCAAGCCATCATCAAACGACAAAAGTTAAACAAAGCTTGCAATCAAAAACCAAGTATGTCATCCAATACAGTGAGTAATGCATGCCATACTGAGGGGAGGCAAATGGTACCAGGTAAGTAAGTACTCCAACTCAAAACAAAACTCAAAGTAGAAGTGCTTAATAAAAGTACAGTGGGCGGAGCACCACAAACATAGGGAAAACGCACAAGTTGTTCAAAAGTTTTACGAAACACACTTTAAAAAGAATACAACACAGTGTTCACCTTTCAGTAGCAGGATTCTGCTGCTCTGATGAATGAGCTGGCTCACCACTCTGAGGGGCAGGACGTCATTTTTTACTTAACTCCAATGTCCTCGCCTTCCTTAAAATCTTTTAGCCGGTCATCATAGTGTTAGGTGTAGTGCCCGAAAGATAATTTATGCAATTGTTTTTTTATAGGATTTATAATTCATCTTGATATTTTCATTTATGCTTATATTATACACTGCTGAAAACCCTAAGTATATCGGTATGTAATCACATAACTCAGTGTATGGCATAGTTAGTCTGTGGTGAATTTAATCGGAACACTTAACGGTGTGACCGTCTTATCCGGACCGTCGGTATATGGTACCTAGTGGGGCATTTATATATGATGTCTATCATATAGATTGGACCGATTTGATCGATATAATTCCGTGATCAAGAAATCTTATCGAATCACAAGATGATCATTTATGGATTAATCTCAATCCGGATGTGATCACAGTTCACCGCTTGGTTCAAAGTAGGGTTTGATGTGTTAGTTAAGGATCACTTGGATACATGTGATCCGAACACTTCTCGTTGGCTCTATTCTGGAATGAGTGAGTAGTCTGTGACTTCACAGATATGGAATCCATTCCTTCCTGCGGGAAGTAGACAGACAGTTCTCTTATTTGTTAATCCTAGAAACCGATCGATGGGCCTAGTTCATATTATATTAGTTATGAACTAATTGATCACTAGGGGGTTAATGGTAAATAATGATAAGATGTTTTGAGAAAGGTTTACGGAAATATCCCAAATCAAAACGAACAGTCTATGGAGGATTTATCCGTATGTAATGATTATATCAATGGACGCTTATCGACTCAGTGATTAGGGTGTAAGTATATATCTATAATCGATAGAGTTCAGTTTCGGGTTTATGATAGCGTAATCCCGGAATTAATATATTGAATAAGAATTGTTCTGTTTGATGAATAATTTTATTTAATTTATTGTAGCTACTGGTTATAGGTCCATGGTCCCCGATGTGGCTCCTAACATGCATATGTTTCTTGACGTTGGGCCTCAATAATAATTAAGTAGTTGGACTATTTAATTGATGTGCGATTTATTATTTATTGGACTGAATAATTAAATACATGGAAAAATATTTTTCGTGGACTCGGCCCATAATTAAGTGTGGCGTGTGAAACCCTAATTTTAGGGTTGATAAGCGTGTTTTGTACATGTTGTAATTAGAGAGAAATTAGTTTTCTTGGATAATTATATGACATGTGATTAATTGTTTATTTGTTAAATAATTAACTGGAAAAATATTAGAATGATCCTTAAATATTCTAGATTTGTTCTAGATTATTCTAGGAGTATCTTTTATGGAAAATGATTATTATAATTGATTTTGTATTAATTATTAAATCCATGGAGGACAAGGATTTCTCTCCTATATAAAGAGAGTTCTTCTAAGCCTTTACTATCATCAATATACACGCATACATACACACAAAATAAGCTAAGGAATTCAGCCAATGCTTAGGGTTAGAGTTGGGAAAATCTTCAAGATTTTCCGAGTAGCATATCAAGGAGGTCAAGCATCAAGGATCAACATCCACCGGTTGTTGCTTGGAGATACTCATCGGAAGATCGTGGCATCTCAAATTGGATCTCGACTTCATCAATCTTTTATATCTCCTTTTTTGATTGGTAAGTAGATCTCACCTTCGTGTAGGTAGATATAAAATTATGTGATTTAATTTTATATTGATCGTGATCCTTGTTATTCCGCTGCGTAATCGGGCGGATCTAGATCTGTCCGGCGATATTACATCCAACAAGTGGTAGCAGAGCCTCCGATCTATAAATTAAAGTATATAATTGATAGATCTAGGAGTGGAAATTGCATGTTTAGAGTGCATTGTTTTTTTCGTTTTTTTTAAATTCGAAAATCATGATGATGAATGCTTTGATATGTTGTGGTTGAAGAGATGGATTGGGGTTAGTACTGTTTACCTGTTAGATCTATTGTAAACTCATATAAATTCGTTTATGAGTATAGGAAATTTTGTAATTTTAGTTTTCTAGAAGTAGATCCGTTTTGTCTCTGTTCGTTTTTTTATTTATTCCCGAAGATTGAGCTGTTGAAACGAAAATCCCTCAGGTCATAATGAAGAATAAAACTTGATGATCAAGCCCTTAAAATTTGGTGTCGATCGGAGTCCGTCTCGATATCAGATCGCTGTAATGAAGCTACTGCTGTAACAGAAAAGCACAGCAGCCGTAAAAACCCTAGCTGTGAGTTCGTCAAATTTCTAGAAGAGTTTGAAACGTTTAAACATAGATCTGACCTTTAATATTGACCAACATGGAGTTATGAACAAGCCCTAAAAATTCCAGGTCGATCGGGTTTTGTCACGATGCCCGATCGGCTCCGGGAAGACACTGCTGGGCCGCAGTTATAAACAGATGCAGCAGTTGGATTGGAGGCTTGCTGGGATCAATTGGGCTGTCAAAACTCGGATCCAACCGTCCATATTCTAGTAGTAGGAGTGACGAACAGGTCCATAATGTTTCGTGACGATCAAAGTTCGTTTCGATGTCCGATCATCGATAAAACGGATCAGCAGCATTTTTTAAAATAGTAAACCCTAGTTAGGGTTTGTTAATTTTTTTTCTGTTTAATAGGTTAGATACGGGGGTACCAACGATCCATCTCGGTGTTTATTTTCCGTAATTTCGTGTATGATCGTATTTATGTGTATAAACGGAAAATTGCCATGACATGCATCATATCATGAATTCCACTCCATATGCATACATGTAGCTATTTAATTCTGCATAATTAATTAGCCATGTATTCAACTAGATTAATTAATTTAATTTTTTAATTAATTGTTGTGGGAATTAATTAATTAGAAACTAATTAAAGAACCGAGGAACCGGAAAACTAATTCGGTACTATCACTTTACTTTGACGTTTATTTTGTTTTATTTGGATGATGCACTCGGTTGTTAGTGCACTTTTTATAATTTTCCCCGTTTGTAGTAATTTGTTTGATGAAAATTTTATAAAACTTTTATATATGTGTCCTATACATATTTGTATAAGTGAGGAAAATTTTGGCCTTTTGCATACAAAATCAACTCTGTTCGTGAACAGTGAAATCCGGCGTACACCGGGTACTGTCCGGTTTACGCCGGACCATCACCGACCTGACCGGCCTAGATCATAGGGCATTTAATTCTCCAGGCCATAAATATTTTCCGGCTTGCGCCGGAACATCCCGGTTTACGCCGGAATGTCTATTTATGGCCCAGAAAAAATCTTTTCCTCTTCTGCTCGAATTTTTACCTATATATAGCACCAAACAACATGCTAAATTTTGTGCACCTTCATTTCTCTCCTCTACTGCCTAGTAATACGGTACAAAATGTCCAATCATTCTTCTCCGTCAGTTAACAGTTACTCTCCCCCGTTTTACCCAAATGTTGAAGTTCATGATTATCAACCCTTGTTTTTTAATCCCAATCCTAATGAATATCCGAACCAAACATCTCAAGACCGTTATTTATCCAACTTTAGTCAGTCTCCCATTTTGCTTGAAAAAGGTCTTAACTTTCGAAAAATGAACGAGTGGGGATTTCTGCGTATCGAAGGTGGTGGATGGGACCGTTTCGTTCGTACACCTAGGGGTAAGGTCAATGTTACACTAGTCCGAGAATTTTATGCAGCGTTGTCAAAATCTATTTCTATAGAGTCTACTCATTTTGTGCGTATTCGTGGTTGTATCGTACCATTCACTCCCTTTATAATAAATCAAGCTTTTCATATACCCCTTGTCCGGACTACCCGAATAGTCATTACGAATCGCAATGGCATTTGGACACCGTTGATGGTGTTATTAATAAGTGTGCCGAAGCTTTTGATTCTCTTTCCACGTTACAACCGTGATCTTGATGTGTCCACCTCAGCTCTGCTTCCTCATCTTAGAACCTGGAAACATTTTATAAATTCACGAGTTTTTCCAACTTTGGACTTTTCGAAGTTTCGATGATGAGATGTTGCTTCTTTATGCTATTACGATTGGAGCCATTATTGACCTGGGGAGTCCTAATCCACAAGACGGCCATCAATTTTGCGCTCGGTCGACGAAACTTTCGTCAACCGATGCCTTATGCATGGTTAATCTCAAAGATCTGTGTACGTGTTGCTGGAGTTCCGGAATCCGCATCGGATGAGATTTTTTCTTGTCGTCAACCTCATCTAGGGTTGCTCCCAGTAGATGTACCGCGTGGTTCGTCTACAGCAGAGGAATAGAGATAGTAGTTACGTACGGTGTCAAAAGATAGTGTTACGTGGTTTAGTTGGTTTGAATAAAATGTTTTCACTTCTCAGTTGTTTAGTTTCATTGAGTTGTTTTAAGTCTTAAAGTTTGTTTCAGTAGTAACTTTTTTAATTATGTTTTCATATCTTGTGTATTATTAATATTGTTTTTCTAAAAAATGTTATGATTTTCTGTATTATTTTCTTTTATAAACGATTAATTCATAGACGACCTCGTTATCACCTTAGTTAAAATTCCTTTTATTTTCTACCCAACTGTTTAGACTCACTTATCATTTGGCCAATGACAATTCGTAAATGGGGAGTAGAGTTAGGTTAGTAAATAAAATGAAGTTATTATATCAAATACTTAAACACTTAGTTTAATTGTCCTTTAAGAAATAAACATGATAATATATAATCATTACAATAAAGATAATATTTTTGGAAATAATAAGTTTCTAATTAAGTAAAATAAACTCGATATATTATAATTATATTATATATGCCTATCTTAATACAATGGTAAGTATGTATAACCAAAAATTTTCTTTATCAAATAATTTTTTGGAATTAGACAAGTGTACTTAATTTTATAATTAATGTTTTAGAAAAACTTTCTTTCAAGACAAATTATGAGTCTGGAATCGGATTAGGAATGACGATTTTTGGCATAACTTTGACTTAACTATAGCCAAATGGCCTACCGAATATAATTTCCATTTTTTCCCATCTCAGCCTTGTAGAGTGGCGAGACCCCACTCGAAATAGCCATTGTATTTAACCACATTATAACCAATCCTTAGCCTGGTTTGGTCTACATTCTCTTGGCATCCCGCAAGTTTAGTATGTACTTATGGATAGCGGTGACGACATCGGAACTAAGTGTCGATACATTAGAATGGCACGAGTTGAGATTGGTACATTGTTATTTGGAGGTCATTTACCCAAATTATATCCTTTTATGAAGGAAAAAAACCGAATTTTTTTGTTAAATGTTGTTTTAGTAATAAGTTCGTTCCAACTTATAATTTAGGAACTATATGTATATATGTGTCATTGGAGGCGATTTTGTGAGCTTTTTAGATCTGAATGTTACTAATCGAGGTATTTTTGATAAAGAATTGAAGGTGTAAGTACATACGACTTGATTTTTCTCTCTTGATTTTCCCTTTTATCCTTTCGATTAGCCAACACCCTGAGCCTGAACGTTACAAGCCACTTTACCAATTACTTGACCTAGTCTTTGATTCCGGATATTCATTGGTGGCGATTGGAAGTATTTCTAAAAATATTTTATATTTATTAAGTAAAGCATGGAAAATTTCATCTAAATAATATTTGGTAATTAATTTTATAAGCTATACACACTTTTTATTTTTAAGAAAGACAAGAATAATATGGTTATAATATTGACGGAGTACTTTACTGAATTAGTAACCTAATCTAAACAATTACATTATTTTCATTGTAATTTTATAATTATCGCTTATTTTGCTCGAGGACGATCAAAAGTTAAGTGGGGAGTAGGTGATATATGTCAATTTTATAACTAAAGTTTATAACATTTTATAACATATTATTAATAATTTTATCTAAATATCTTAAAAAGTATTAATATAACTTATAAAAATCTAATAGTTACAAATAAATATCGTAATATAATTTATACCATTTGTTATCGATTTAACTGTGGTTTTGTTGTTTTTGATTTATGCAGGTATTATGTGATACAAAGTAGAAGAATCGGAATCAAAAATATAAAAATCGATCATGTGGTTGATATTTATCAAAAACCGCTTAGGCCGGAAGAAGCCAGTTCACGCCGGATTATGTGATGATTAAATCATGTTACTCCACATGCGTCGACAAGAAGTACTCAAATTCAGTTAATCCGGCGCACACCGGATCGGTCCCGGCGCACGCCGGATCGGAAAACTCATCTTATAAATAGCCATCATTTATGAAGAAGGAAAAAACTGTACCAATATATATATCTCCATCTATATATATATATATATTATCTTATCTACTCTCTGTAAATATTATTTCAGTAGGCATTCTGCCATAAAAAGTAGTATTATTATCATTGTAATATTTAGAGTAATTATCGAAGATTGTTGATTTCATAAGTCGTTGTTACATTCAGAGGATAAAGCCCAAACTCAACAATTATATTCGGTAATGTTCTAATGTTATTATGTTTGTTATTTATATAAGTATCTATATAGTAATATTAATAATGACTGTAGGCTAATTATACAACTAGCCAAGACATGTAGTTGAGTTATTGTGATCTTTTAGGGAAATGGATGATGACTATGTTAAAATTTGATTAAAAATTGAATATGATGAATCTTTTTCTACTTGGACTAATTGACAGCCCGTATTGACGTAATTAACCAGTATGGACAGAAACATAACCTAATCATAAACTGACCAGAGACGTTAGAATATGAGAAAAAAGTAGAAAGAGTGGAAGGTAAAATTGGCCGTCGACAAACGGAACCCTCTTTATTATCCAGGGACAGAATATTTATACTCAAGAGATTATCATGTCAAATCATTAGGTTTAATCGAGGTTTTACCAAGGAGGAGGCATAGAACAAATTCGTGCACTCGTATGAGGGGAAATTGTTAGTGAAGAGTATACCGTTTCACATAATCAATTGCACCTTAAAACAGAAGTCCGATCACATCCATTAAACTAAAAGAGATCATGGTTCAATAATATTGTCTTGGTTAGTTCTTCTTATATATAACTATCTATTTTAGTATTTATTATATATATATATATATATATATATATATAATATATATATATCTAATCATTTATAGTGTCATTTCATTCACTCTATATGGTAATGATTGCGACTTAGATTGAGATAATAACAGCTAATTGGTGTTTAACCACATTTTGAATTATATTTTCATTTCCCCGAGGAGACGACCTTGTTCACTAGACTAGACTACAATTTGACCCGGTACACTGCCGGTAAGATTGGACACCGTTTCAAGCCAAGATCAAGTTTATGGCGCCGTTTCGGGAAACGACGTTAATTCATTTTGTCTATGGTTACTACTTGCATTAGTTCAAAATTATTGAGAATAAGTCAATACTTTTCTAAATCACATTTCTTTTTTTTTTTTCTTTGGTACTTTCCTCATTGGTAAGTAGCCACGTGTTATTTTTATTGTTTTCGTGTTGTTTTCCATTTTGTAGTTGATGACCCGAAGCGGTAAGGCCCCACTTACTCCTTATAACCTGATATAAATACTTACGAAAGGCGGTTAAAAGGAGAAAATAGGCGTGGTCAAACCAGCCAAGGACATCTTGGAGACAGATCTCCCCATGAATCATCAACTCGAGGTACGAAAATGGCGAGGCCAGTGAAGAAACACCACCGAAAAGGGCTTGCTCATGCCCCAGGACATGGACAAAATCTCAATAATCCTAATCCACCATTACAAAATCTTCCTCCACCACCAAATCCCAACAACCGTAATCCCAATAATCGGAATAACCAAAACCGAAACCGAATAATCATCATAATAATAACCCACCAAACCCAAGACCTATTTGTGATCGGACCTTAAGAAGGAATGAAACCAACTATCAAATTCGTTTACCCAACGATGGAGCAAATAATTTTGAAATAAAATCCCATCTTTTTGGCTTAATTGACACGAGAGCCCAATTCCTAGGTGAGGATGACGAAGATCCGCATCATCACCTATATCTTTTTGAAGAATTGTGTAACACGGCCAAAAGCCAAAGTGCTCATCGTGAATTGACAAGAATGTCAAAGTTTCATTTTTCCCTAAAAGGAAGGGCAAGAGACTGGTTTATGTCACTCCCACATCATTCGTTGACAAGCTGGCAGGACATTCAAACTGAGTTTCTAAAACAATATTTTACTCCGGGTAGGAATTTGGAGTTGAAGGTCGAAATTGCTAATTTTAGACAAGGATCCGAGGAAACACTTGGAAATGCGTGGGAAAGATTTAAAAAACTGTTAAGAGCCTGTCCCGATCATGGTTACTCTCTTGACATGCAAATTCAACTTTTCTGTCGTAAATTAAGAAAGGACTCACGTGCTGATGTTGATCATGCATGTGGGGGTTCTTTAATGATGAGTGAAGCACAAGTTGTTTACGATGCTATTGAGAAAATTTCTAAGAATAACCAAATGTGGGAAACCGGCTCTAGCACGAGGAAAGTAGCATTTGTAGGTGAATCTACATCAAACTCAGAAGTTTTAGCACACTTGGAAAATCTTAGTAGAAAGTTTGATGGCTTGCAAGGAAGCAAGAACCTAAGCTCGGAAGGAAAGTTATCGAATGAATATCCGAATGATGGTATGAGAAATGATGACAATGGAATGGAAGAATCCGAAGGATATTCGAGAGAAGAAGTGAGTTTTTTGCAACAGCATAGGAATTTAAATAATGCCTATTCAAACTCATTCAATGCCATTAAAAGAGACCATCCTACCTTTCGTTGGTCTGAAAACCCAAGTAAGCAAGGACAACCACCCTATCCAACTCAGTACAAAAGCTCGTACAATGCTAATGTTCAAAACCAAAGTTACCAGGGAAATTCTTCAAACCAAAATCATCAATCACCACCCAGATCATACCCACAACGCACCACTCAAAATATACCAGTTACTCAAAGCTCCACTCAGCCCGTAGTAGGAGTTGATAAATGGGAAAAATTAATGGAAAATATGATGGGGGTGATGTCTACCCAAGCTCAGAATATGGAAACCATGATGACTTCTATAGGTACAGTCACTAAGGTTATGAGGACTTTAAAAACATCCGTGAGTGGACATGACACAAGAATGAGAACTATAGAAGCATCTGTACGAAATATGGAAGATCACTTGAGTAGAGAAGGAGAAAGAAAGAACAGTAGACCTCCGGGAGGATTACCTAGTAATACTGAAAGAAACCCGAGAGAGGTGAATGCTGTTATTACCCGAAGTGGAAGGATATGTGGAAGTAACGGAGTAGAAACTCCGGAAACAATGAAGTAGAAGATGATTTAGATGATAAATTCGAAAAGGACTTGGAACACGAGGACGAACCAGAATTCAGTAAAGAAGAAGAAGAAATCATTGATAATTTCTTAAGTCGTGATAAACATGTTGTAGCCAAAAGAGAAGAAGAGGAATGGATCAAAGTCCCGAGAATTTCGAAAAATCCAAGGGCTAGCGATTTACGGACCTTATTCAATGAACATGTCAGAAAGGACGAGGTTACTGATAGTAAGTACAAGTAGGGAGTAGCAACACTCAACCAACAGAACAAGTAAATCGGAACTCGGGACAAATTTCAAAGAAGATAGTGCAGAATCATGACACATGGCGACCACCAAATGCTCAAACATTTAAGGAAGCATCACCATCTAAGGAAAAAGGTAAGGAAAGCATGACTCCAAACCCTAAAATTATTGACCTTGAGTCTTTACCTTACCCACCAAGAGAACAAATTAAAAAGTTGAAAACGGATAAGAAGTATGCACGTTTCCTTGATACATTTCGTCATCTTAATGTCAATATCCCTGTCATTGAAGCACTAATCAATATGCCCACTTATGGCAAGTTTCTTAAGGATATTCTCTCAAACAAAAAACGGTTAGAAGAATATGAGAACATTTGCCTTAATGAAGAATGTTCCGCAGTGTTACAGCACAAGCTTCCTCCTAAACTAAAAGACCCAGGCAGTTTTACCATCCCATGTGAGATTGGGGTTTTTTTTTTGTTTAAGAAGGTGCTCTGTGATCTCGGAGCCAGCATAAATCTCATGTCTTATGAGGATTATAGGAAACTCGGAATAGGAGAACTTAAAAACACCGAGATGACTCTCCAGATGGCAGATAGATCTATTAAACGTCCTAAAGGAGTCATCGAGGATGTATTGGTTAAGATAGATAAGTTTTACTTTCCAGTTGACTTTGTAGTCATGGAAATGGAAGAATGATTTTCAGCACCTCTTATTCTAGGTCGACCATTTCTAGCTACAGGAAGAACCCTTATCGATGTCCAAAAAGGTGAATTAATTTTAAGAATCAATGAAGATGAGGTCTCCTTCAATATCTTTAAAGCTATGAAACATCCTTGCAGGTCACCAGAATCATGCTTATTCATAGATACTATATCTTCTATTTGTATGAATCATGAGAAAGTGCAAATTTTTGAAGATAAGCTCGAAGAATGTTTAGCCTTATCTATCTATAAAGAGGATGACAATGACCAGGAAATGGAAGAAGTCATTTTTTATCTCGACACAGGAAGTTCTTTTGAGAAACGACCATGGCATCGTTATTTGGACTTAGAACTGGATGGCCCAGTATTGAAACCTTCGGTAGAAGAGCCACCAAGGAATCTGGAATTGAAACCTCTCCCTTCGAATCTCAAATATGCCTTTCTTGAAGCTGATAATTTGCTTCCTGTTATTATTTCATCATCACTAACCAAGTCACAGGAAGATCAATTGTTGAGAATGTTAAGACAACATAAGAAAGCGTTTGGATGGACAGTGGCAGATATTCAAGGAATAAGTCCTGAGATTTGTGTACACAAGATCATATTGAACGAAGGGGCCAAACCATGTATCCAGCCACAACGCCGCCTCAACCCAAATATGCAAAAAGTAGTCAAGAAAGAAGTTATTAAACTACTAGAGATGGGGATAATCTTTCCCATATCAGATAGTGAATGGGTAAGTCCCACCCAAGTGGTACCAAAGAAGGGCGGATTTACGATAAAGAAAAATGATAAACATGAATGGATTCCAACAAGGGAAGTCACAAGATATCGAATGTGCATTGATTTTCGTAAACTGAATGAGCACACTAAGAAAGACCATCATCCACTCTCGTTCATAGTACAAATGTTGGAACGATTAAGTGGACATAAATTTTATTGTTTCTTGGATGGTTATTCAGGCTATTTACAGATATTTATTGCAGCAGGAGATAGAGAGAAAACGACTTTCACTTGTCCATATGAAACTTTTGCTTATAAAAGAATGCCGTTTGGATTATGTAACGCGCCAGCTACGTTTCAGCGATGCATGATAGCAATATTTTCAGATATGGTAGAAAAGTTTTTGGAAATCTTTATGGATGATTTCAGCGTTTTTGGACACTCTTTTGGAGAATGTCTCTCACGCTTAGAACGTGTACTAAGACGCTGTGAAGACACAAACTTAGTTTTAAATTGGGAAAAGTGCCATCTAATGGTATCAGATGGTATTGTTTTAGGTCATAGAATTTCTGAAGAAGGTGTTGAGTTATATAAAGCCAAAGTCGAAGTAATTAAAAAGTTACCTCTACCATTAAATCTGAAAACTCTAAGAGGATTTCTTGGACATGCTGGTTTCTATAGAAGATTTATTGCAGATTTTTCCCGCATAGCAAAACCTCTCAGACATTTGCTTGAAAAAGAAGTGCCATTTAAGTTTGATGACAAATGTATGGAAGCATTTAAAGCTTTGAAGGCACGATTGATAACTGCACCAGTACTAGTGGCACCAGATTGGAACTTACCCTTTGAACTTATGTGCGATGCAAGTGATCTGGCAGTCGGAGCTATTCTAGGTCAGCGCCATAATAAAATACGTAAGGCAATCTATTACTCATCCCATACTTTAAACGCAGCACAGCTTAACTATGCAACAACAGAAAAGGAGCTACTCGCTGTAATCTTTGCTTTAGACAAATTTTGATCTTATCTCATTGGTTCTAAAGTCATTGTTTATACCGATCATTCGGCATTAAAGTACTTGTTAAGTAAGAAGGATGCAAAGCCTCGCCTTCTTAGATGGATTCTGTTACTTCAAGAGTTTGACATTGAAATTAAAGATAAAAAGGGTAGTGAGAATGTAGTAGCAGACCATTTGAGTCGTATGGAGTTTATCGAAGAAGAAGGAAGGAGACAAGAGATCAAAGAGTCATTTCCAGATGAACAACTCCTCATGGTTGATGCTCCCCCAAGAATGCAACTTATTAAAGCTGGTGATATACCCAAGGGAAGCACACCATGGTTCGGTAATATTGTTAATTACTTTTCCTGTGAGTATATTCCATCTCATTGGACATGGCAACAGAAAAAGAAATTCTTTTATGATTTAAAATTTTACTATTAGGAAAAACGGGATCTTTTTCGAAAGTGTTCGGATGGCATAATAAGGAAGTGCGTGCCCGATGATGAGATTTTAAGTATCTTATCCTTTTGCCATGATCGTGAAGCTGGAGGCCACCATGGAGGGTGGAAAACCGCTTACAAAGTTTTGCAATGTGGTTTTTACTGGCCTACACTTTATAAAGATGCACACCACTACACACGATTTTGCAAGTCATGCCAAAAATGGGGAAACATTTCTAAAAAGCACGAGATGCCTCTCCAGCCTATATTGGAGTGTGAACTGTTTGATGTCTGGGGCATTGATTTTATGGGCCCTTTTCCTCCATCATTTGGTAAGAAATTCATCTTAGTGATGGTCGATTATGTATCCAAATGGGTAGAGGCAGAAGCTCTTCCCAATAATGATTCCAAAGTAGTGATAAAATTCCTTAAAAAGAATATATTCACGAGATTTGGCACTCCTATGGCTATCATTAGTGACCGAGGATCACATTTTTGCAACCGTCCATTTACAAAAATAATTGAGAAATATGGTGTAAAACATAAACTTGGTACACCGTATCATCCACAAACAAGTGGACCGGTAGAAGTATCTAATAGAGAAATAAAAAGGATCGTTGAGAAAACTATTGATTCAAACCGTAAAAACTGGGCAGAAAGATTAGATGATGCATTATGGGCGTACAGAACAGCCTTTAAAACACCGATTGGTTGTTCTCCTTATAAATTAGTTTTTGGTAAATCTTGTCATCTCCCTGTTGAATTAGAACACCGAGCCTTTTGGGCTATTAAATTTCTAAATTTTGATCCTAAGGCTGTCGGTGATCATAGATTACTTCAGTTAACAGAACTGGATGAGTTTCGTCTCGATGCTTATGAAAATGCTCGAATTTACAAGGAACGCACGAAGTCTTTCCATGATAAGAGAATCTATCATCGTGATTTCCATGTAGGTGATCGAGTACTCTTATATAATTCACGTTTGAAGTGGTTTCCAGGTAAGCTTAAATCAAGATGGACAGGTCCATATGACGTAATTTACAAGTCGGGAGCTATAGAATTAACTGAAGGGAACATGACTTTTATAGCCAATGGCCACAGAGTGAAATTATTCGTGGAAGAAGAAGGAATACCTCTAACAAGAGAGGTTATGTATCTTAGCGACCCTCCAACAGATTAAAAAGAGAAGTTTTTCTATCAACTACAAACTCAGCCAATTACGGGTACAATCTTTCTTATTTATTTTTTAAATGCATTTTAATTAGTTTAGTCTTTTACCGGATAGACATTAAAGAACTGGATGCCTTTTCTAGATAGAATGGGAATTTTTCTGCTACTTATAAAATTATGTCTTGATAAAGATGTCGCATTTAAAATAGAATATATAGTTTTTGAAACAAATAAGAAATTGTTGAACGAAGCTAGAGCGAAAGCAGTATGCAATGGACAATCAAGAAGTGCAATAAAAAGAAGGGCAAAATTCCTAATGAGGTGTAGAATCACGTGGAAAGAGTGAACACAATGGAAGATGTTCAGAAAACACAAATCCCAAGATGAATGTTTGAATGTCATTAAAAAGGGAACGATTAGGTGGTTATCCGAAAATCCCGATGGAGATCAAAGAGAAAATTCAAATGCATCATTTCTTGGAGAAAGGTTGAGAGAACAATATGAAAGAACTCTTGAGGATCTAGGGATAAGAAGCTTCGATTCAACATAATTATCGAAAGTTTTGAAATTTCTTTATTATTATAAAATGTTTTAAAAGAATTTTATAAACTATATGATATTTTATTTATATATCACTTATATATATATATATATATATATATATATATATATATATATATATATATATATATATATATATATATATATATATGATATAACTTAGGATTATTACAACAACAAAAACAATTTTAATAATCCGGCGCAGATCGGATATAACCGGCTATGCGGATTTGACTACACAATACCCTACGCTCTTCTTTTCATCTCTTCTTCTTCCCCAATTTCTTTTTACAGCCGCCGCCCCCTCCCATTTTCCCCCACCTCTTCACACCATAATTTTACCTCTTTTCTCTTCTAAATTTCCTTATTTCAACACCTCTTCTACCAAAAACAGCATATTTAAATACATTACACTAGTTTTTTGGTTTCTAACATAAGCCTTCAACAACTCCGGCGAATTTGACATCTTTTCCGACCACCTCGCTATTTTTATACATCCCTCACATTTTAAGGTAATCATCTATTATATTAATTTATCATTTTAATCATTTTGTTTTAATCATTATCAATGTTAAGTTGTTGTTGATAATACCACATTCGTAGATGGCCGAATCATCATCTTCTCGTAAAAAAGGTAGTAAGAAAAGGAAATCCGACCAACCTCCTTTAGCACCTATCCTTGAGCCAAGGCCCCTAACACCCGAAGAAGAGGCTATTTCCTTTAGAAGCACTGCTAGTCCTGCTGCCATAACCGCTTATGATAGATATTTTGGGAAATGTTCAGTGTTACTAGAGCGTGGCATAGATTTTACTACCTTGGGTCCTGAATTGAAAGCAATTTTTGAGAGTAGAGGGTGGATGGAAATTGCTCACGAGCGTGCTGACCCTGTTAATGCCACGATGGTTTCTGAGTTCTATTCCGTTATCGCTGCTTATGAACCTCTAGATGATGGCCCTTTGAGTTTTGTTCCTCTTAGAACTGTTACCGTTCCTTTCACACCGACAGTCATTAATGCCTTTTATGCCATACCTGATGTTCCTGAGGAAGATGATTTTTATTCTGTTTGGAACTTGATTCAGCCTAGTGTTTTGCAACAAAAAGCATATGAAGCTCAGCAAGCCTTTGATCCAGTTGCAACTTGGGTTGATAATAGGTTTCAGTACGGAGGTTGTATTAAGGATGTTCGAGCCATTAAGCAGTTTCTGGGCCATAATGTCAGTCCATCCACACATGTTAGTGCTTATGGCAGAGATGATGTAGTTACTGCTTGGGCTATAGTTAATGATGTTCCAGTCAATCTAGGAAAGCTGATTTATACAAAGGTTTGGGATTTTGCTCATGGCCGCATTCCGCAAGGGAACATGCCCTTTCCGAATCTTATTTCTGCTTTGTGCCAAATGGCGAGAGTCCCGGCCCTACCCGCTGACAGAATCGTCTCTCCTGATACCCCAATAATAGGTCCTAGACTTGCTCCACGTCCTACTGGTAGACTTGACTATAACAACCCTAATCGTCAGCAGCATCAGCCACCACCTCGTACTCGAGTTCCACCATTATTCGGTTCCTCCTCTAGACAGCCTGTACACAATCAAGGTAGGGATAACCAGTCTGATGCCATTCTCAATGCAATTAATCAAGGACAGGCTACTATGGTGTTAGGATTTGAACGAGTCAGGCAATGGGCAGACGATATTAGAGTTGGAGTTCGGGGCCAACGAGCTTTCTTGAGAGGTCTAGACCCCGCCTATGAGCAAATCTCTGATGATCTGCCTCAGTGCCAGGCAAACCCCTATACTTTGGCTGCTTGGATCCGGCCTATCCCACCGCCACCTACCTTTCACTCTTACACTCAGGCATCTTCAGGCCAAGTTAGTATGCCAGGTGGTATGTTTACAGGTGTTACAGCTGCTGCTTCGGGATTCGGCGGATTTACTTCAGTATCAGCTGTTACTGCAGGTTTTGGCTCACTTGGTTTAGAGGGTTCAGTTACTATGTCCACCATGCACTCACAAGTTCCATTTCATACGTCGACTTCAGCTTCTGGATTTGAAGCAATTCCAACTCAGTCCATGCCACAACCACCTCCTAACATGTCTTTTGATGATTTTGAATAACTAAATCAAACTTTTATCATTTTAAAACCATTTGTAGTGTTATAACTATTTCCTTTTCTTTGATAATTCGGTACTATCACTTTACTTTGACGTTTATTTTGTTTTATTTGGATGATGCACTCGGTGGTTAGTGCACTTTTTATAATTTTCCCCGTTTGTAGTAATTTGTTTGATGAAAATTTTATAAAACTTTTATATATGTGTCCTATACATATTTGTATAAGTGAGGAAAATTTTGGCCTTTTGCATACAAAATCAACTCTGTTCGTGAACAGTGAAATCCGGCGTACGCCGGGTACTGTCCGGTTTACGCCGGACCATCACCGACCTGACTGGCCTAGACCATAGGGCATTTAATTCTCCAGGCCATAAATATTTTCCGGCTTGCGCCGGAACATCCCGGTTTACGCCGGAATGTCTATTTATGGCCCAGAAAAAATCTTTTCCTCTTCTGCTCGAATTTTTACTTATATATAGCACCAAACAACATGCTAAATTTTGTGCACCTTCATTTCTCTCCTCTACTGCCTAGTAATACGGTACAAAATGTCCAATCATTCTTCTCCGTCAGTTAACAGTTACTCTCCCCCGTTTTACCCAATTGTTGAAGTTCCGGATTATCAACCCTTGTTTTTTAATCCCAATCCTAATGAATATCCGAACCAAACAGCTCAAGACCGTTATTTATCCAACTTTAGTCAGTCTCCCATTTTTCTTGAAAAAAGTCTTAACTTTCGAAAAATGAACGAGTGGGGATTTCTGCGTATCGAAGGTAGTGGATGGGACCGTTTCGTTCGTACACCTAGGGGTAAGGTCAATGTTACTCTGGTCCGAGAATTTTATGCAGCGTTGTCAGAATCTATTTATGTAGAGTCTACTCATTTTGTGCGTATTCGTGGTTGTATCGTACCATTCACTCCCTTTATAATAAATCAAGCTTTTCATATACCCCTTGTCCAGACTACCCCGAATAGTCATTACGAATCGCAATGGCATTTGGACACTGTTGATGGTGTTATAAATAAGTGTGCCGAAGCTTTTCAGATTCTCTTTCCACGTTACAACCGTGATGATGATGTGTCCACCTCAGTTCTGCTTCCTCATCTTAGAACTTGGAAACATTTTATAAATTCACGAGTTTTTCCAACTTTGGACTTTTCAGAAGTTTCTGATGATGAGATGTTGCTTCTTTATGCTATTACGATTGGAGCCATTATTGACTGGGGAGTCCTAATCCACAAGACGGCCATCAATTTTGCGCTCGGTCGACGAAACTTTCGTCCACCGATGCCTTATGCATGGTTAATCTCAAAGATCTGTGTACGTGTTGTTGGACTTCCGGAATCCGCATCGGATGAGATTTTTTCTTGTCGTCAACCTCATCTAGGGTTGCTCCCAGTAGATGTACCGCGTGGTTCGTCTACAGCAGAGGAATAGAGGCAGTAGTTACGTATGGTGTCAAAAGATAGTGTTACGTGGTTTAGTTGGTTTGAATAAAATGTTTTCACTTCTCAATTGTTTAGTTTCTTTGAGTTGTTTTAAGTTTTAAAGTTTGTTTCCAGTAGTAACTTTGTTTAATTATGTTTTCATATCTTGTGTATTATTAATATTTGTTTTTCTAAAAAATGTTATGATTTTATGTATTATTTTCTTTTATAAACGATTAATTCATAGACGACCTCGTTATCACCTTAATTAAAATTCCTTTTATTTTCTACCCAACTTTTTAGACTCACTTATCATTGGGCCAATGACAATTCGTAAATGAGAGTAGAGTTAGGTTAGTAAATAAAATGAAGTTATTATATCAAACACTTAAACACTTAGTTTAATTGTCCTTTAGGAAATAAACATGATAATATATAATTATTACAATAAAGATAATATTTTTTGAAAGAATAAGTTTCTAATTAAGTAAAATAAACGCGATATATTATAATTATATTATATATGCCTATCTTAATACAATGCTAAGTATGTATAACCAAAAAATTTCTTTATCAAATAATTTTTTTTGGAATTAGACAAGTGTACTTAATTTTATAATTAATGTTTTAGAAAAACTTTCTTTCAAGACAAATTATGAGTCTGGAATCGGATTAGGAATGATGATTTTTGGCATAACTTTGACTTAACTATAGCCAAATGGCCTACCCGAATATAATTTCCATTTTTTCCCCATCTCAGCCTTGTAGAGTGGCGAGACCCCACTCGAAATAGCCATTGTATTTAACCACATTATAACCAATCCTTAGCCTGGTTTGGTCTACATTCCATTGGCATCCCGCAAGTTTAGTATGTACTTATGGATAGCGGTGACGACATCGGAACTAAGTGTCGATACATTAGAATGGCACGAGTTGAGATTGGTACATTGTTATTTAGAGGTCATTTACCCAAATTATATCCTTTTTATGAAAAAGAAAAAAAGAAAAAAGAAAAAAAAAAACCGAAAAATGTTTGTTAAATGTTGTTTTAGTAATAAATTGGTTCCAACCAATAATTTAGGAACCATATGTATATATGTGTGTAAAATAAGAGTCATTGGAGGCGATTTTGCGAGCTTTTTAGACTGTAACAGAATGTTACTAATCTAAACAATTACATTATTTTCATTGTAATTTTATAAATTATCGCTTATTTTGCTCAAGGACGATCAAACGCTAAGTGGGGAGTAGCTGATATATGTCAATTTTATAACTAAAGTTTATAACATTTTATAACATATTATTAATAATTGTATCTAAATATCTTAAAAAGTATTAATATAACTTATAAAATCTAATAGTTACAAATAAATATCGTAATATAATTTATACCTTTTGTTATCAGATTTACCTGTGGTTTTGTTGTTTTTGATTTATGCAGGTATTATGTGATACAAAGTAGAAGAATCGGAATCAAAATATAAAAATCGATCATGTGGTTGATATTTATCAAAACCGGCTCTGGCCGGAAGAAGCCGGTTCACGCCGGATTATGTGATGATTAAATCATGTTACTCCACATGCGTCGACAAGAAGTACTCAAATTCAGTTAATCCGGCGCACACCGGATCAGTCCCGGCGCACGCCGGATCAGAAAACTCAGCTTATAAATAGCCCTCATTTATGAAGAAGGAAAAAACTGTACCAATATATATATCTCCATCTATATATATTAATCTTATCTACTCTCTGTAAATATTATTTCAGTAGGCATTCTGCCATAAAAAGTAGTATTATTATCATTGTAATATTTATAGTAAGTATCGAAGATTGTTGATTTCATAAGTCGTTGTTACATTCAGAGGATAAAGCCCAAACTCAACAATTATATTCGGTAATGTTCTAATGTTATTATGTTTGTTATTTATATAAGTATCTATATAGTAATATTAATAATGACTATAGGCTAATTATACAACTAGCCAAGACATGTAGTTGAGTTATTGTGATCTTTTAGGGAAATGGATGATGACTATGTTAAAATTTGATTAAAAATTGAATATGATGAATCTTTTTCTACTTGGACTAATTGACAGCCCGTATTGACGTAATTAACCAGTATGGACAGAAACATAACCTAATCATGAACTGACCAGAGACGTTAGGATATGAGAAAAGAGTAGAAAGACTGGAAGGTAAAATTGGCCGTCTGACAAACGGAACCCTCTTTCTTATCCAGGGATAGAATATTTATACTCGAGAGATTATCATGTCAAGTCATTAGGTTTAATCGAGGTTTTACCAAGGAGGAGGCATAGAACAAATTTGTGCACTCGTATGAGGGGAAATTGTTAGCTGAGGAGTATACCGTTTCACATAATCAATTACACCTTAAAACAGGAAGTCCGATCACATCCATTAAACTAAAAGAGATCATGGTTCAATGATATTGTCTTTGTTAGTTCTTCTTATATATAACTATCTATTTTAGTAATTATTATATTGGTATCTATATGTCTATATATATATATGTACTATCTATATATCTAATCATTTATAGTGTCATTTCATTCACTCTATATGGTAAGGATTGCGACTTAGATTGAGATAATAACAGCTAATTGGTGTTTAACAACATTTTGAATTATATTTTCATTTCCCTGAGGAGACGACCTTATTCACTAGACTAGACTACAATTGGACCCGGTACACTGCCGGTAAGATTGGACACAAGTTCAAGCCAAGATCAAAGACTGGCTTAGGGTGATTCCTATCTCCCAGTCAAAGAACATTGTCTCAAAAGGAACAATGACTAAGATTCTTTTCAATCAGGAAAGGGTAATAGATTTAAAGAAGAAACATAGCTTGGTCATAATGACCTTCGGGGTCTTGTGAAAGATACAAGTTAGAAGGAGCTTCTGAGTAGTGACATCTCGTCAGACAACTACTTGAAACGCCAGTAAGATTATCTAAAATATTTGGAGGTATCTCTGATTTCACCAGAGATAGAGAATTCCATGCTCAGTAATAGGCCATAGCATAGTCTTGCGACTGATGCTCGGCCTGCCTCCTAGTGGAATTTATCCACAGAGGGATAACACCATAAATTTGCCTCATATAGTTATTAATGTGCTATAATACACTACTTAACTCATTTAAGATATTGATTGCGAAATAACGGTTTACACTATCATGTAAAACCGAGAAGTCTACCTAGAAGATGCTTACAAATTTGTGGATAAGGAGTGAATTCGGTTCACCCCACTTCCGTCAATATAGGCATTTAGCACTTAGTGCTTGAAGGCAGGACTGGAAATTTTGCGTACACGTTCAAATGATGGCTGTTCGTACAATATCTTATAAGTTGAGTAAAGGTTGGTTATAAGATTCTTAAGATCAGAAAGTGACGGTTATACTGTCAAAACCCCTTCTAAAAGGATCTATGAATAACAACCTTGGACTTTGGAGTACGGTTACTCAAGGTAGTTACTAACTGATTAGATCAGACCACGTCCAACATTGGTTGTTGGTAATAACACTGATAATTACTACTAGATCAGAATATCAATCCACCAAGAACGCAATGGGAGTATGGTTTAACCATTACCTATTGTGGTTTTCTGAAGACTTTGCAGTTTACAGAGGTGATTGATAACCTATGGTTCCTTATGGGCTGTATAGGATTCTGATTGATAGAGGTTGGTTTAAAAGCCATAACCCTGTGAATGGAGTTTTGGTACTCCAGTTCTGTTCACACTCTAGTAGAACCACCTGAGTGACTCAGGCCCTGTGAGAGTAATTGGATCTACATTATAAGAGTCGAATGAATAGAAAGTTTAACTTTCGGTACAAAGCTGAGTGGTCTAGGGGTGATTCCCTAACAAGTAGAGAGTTAACCAGACCGTGAACTCTCTCACCACTCGGTCTTGTTTGATTCCGTTAGAAAGCAGAAAATAGGGGTGATTCCTTAAGACTTTCTTGCCGAACAAACGGAATCTGAATTCATTCGGAACAGAAGGGTTTTAGCTAAGAATATATGCATGATTTCGTTAGAAAGCAGGAAATAGGGGTAACTCCCTGAGACTTTCTTGCCAATCAAACGAAATCTGAATTGATTCAGGAACCAAGGCTTATATCCTCTAAGGATCAAAGCAAACCTCTAGGTCATATAAAAGTCACATATTTCAAGTATGTGGACTTGACCAAAATATTGATAAGTCTTTCATAGACTGGATGTTAGTATTGGTAAAGTAGTATACACATTAGTGTTCATGAATGGTAACACTGAAACAGTTGGAAACAACATGGGTGTGTTATCTGAAGTCGAAAACTAACATGCCAAGATTCTCTTTATAAAAGAATCGGACTATATTCTAAAGGATTTGATTCGGTCAAATTCCAGAGAATATGTGACTGGCAATCCCATCTTTCCTAATGGTTAAGATGATTTTGCATATCGGTATGCAACATTCTACGAAGTACTCATACCTTACCTCTCACGGAATGCTTCTCTAAACCTGAGGATGAATAGAAAATAGGATAGACTCTCTTTTGATAAGAGAAAGTCAGGTAATTACAAGTTAATCGAATCTTGGATTCGAGTATTAAATAGCAAGTTTAGTACGTCCTCGAGTATCTTTGGAGAACGAGGAATAATATGCTAGTATATTCGGGTGCGAACGTGAATATACATGATTACACTGAATCTGACTTTAAGTCAGATTAAGGATGATCGTTAAGTCAATCTCGGGCTCAGTGTTTACTCGTGTGATTCTGACTTTAAGTCAGATTGAGGATTTCCTTCCATGTCTGGGAGTAATTCCAGATCTGGTAAGCTGATACCACTTCATTGTGAAAACAGTGGAGAGGTACCTGATAAGGATCTTCGCAGTCACTAGAGGTCAAAAAAAGAATATTGGGAGAGTACCACCTGATTTGATGGACCGGCGATGTTTCGATCCTAAAGATCGTCTCGAGCTGACAACCTAACGGATCAGTATACTAAGTCGCGTGGCATTTAGATGTTGCATACTCACCGAGTCACTGACCGACCCTGCGGCGGCACACTCGGAGTGTATTTTGACATCTAAATGGTTTGATGCACTTGGCGGGTACAGAATTGAGGGATATATCTCATTTGCTTTTAGAGCAAGTGGGAGAATGTTATGTATAAGGGGTATGCTCTAAACAATTAATCACTTGCCTTTCGTGCAAGTGGGAGATTGTTAGTGTTGGATGTAATATCACCAGACGGATCTAGATCCGCCCGATTACGCAGCGGAATAAACAAGAGGATCACGATCATATAAAATTAAAGCACATAATTTAAGATCTACCTACAAGAAGGTTAGATCTACTTACCAATCAAAAGATTAGATCCAAATATTGAGAAGCCGAGATCCAAATAGTTGAGATGCCACAGTCTTCCGATGTGTATCTCCAAGCAACGACCGGTGGATATCGATCCTTGATGATTGACCTCCCCAACTAGAAACCCTAATAGGAAGTCGACATCTCCCCATTATAATTGTGTATATGGCGTGTTTTTCATCATCTGTAGGATTTATGAGAGCTCTCTTTATAAAGGAGACAAATCCTTGTCCTCTAAGGATTTAATAATTAATACGAAATCAATTATAATAATCCTTATTAAATAAAAGATACTCCTAGAATAATCTAGAACAAATCTAGAATATTTAAGGATCAATCTAATATTTTTCCAATTAATTATTTAACAAATAAACAATTAATCACATGTCATATAATTATCAAAGAAAACTAATTTCTTGATAAATATATACTTACAAAATGCGCCTCCCCTAATTTAATTAGGTTAGCACACGTATGATACACAAAAGGGTCAAGTCCATGAAAAATATCTTTTCCATGTATTTAATTATTTAGCCCACTAAAGAATTATTTCGCACATCAATTAAATAGTCCAACTACTTAATTATTATTGAGGCCCAACGTCAAGAAAACATATGCATGTTAGGAGCCACATCGGGGACCATGGACCTATAACCAGTAGCTACAATAAATTAAATAAAATTATTCATCAAACAGAACAATTCTTATTCAATAAATAATTCCGGGATTACGCCACCATAAACCCGAAACTGAACTCTATCAATTATAGATATATACTTACACTCTAATCATTGAGTAAAAGCGTCCATTGATATATTCATTACATACGGATGAATCCTCCATAGACTGTTCGTTTGGATTCGGGATATTTCCGTAAACCCTTCTCAAAACATCTTATCCTTATTTACCATTAACCCCTAGTGATCAATTAGTTCATAATATAATATGAACTGGGCCTATCGATCAGTTTCTAGGATTAACAAATAAGGGAACTGTCTGTCTACTTCCCGCAGGAAGGAATGGATTCCATATCAGTGAAGTCACAGACTACTCACTCATTCCAGAATAGAGCCAACGAGAAGCATTCAGATCACATGTATCCAAGTGATCCTTAACTAACACATAAAACCCTACTTTGAACAAAGCAGTAGACTGTGATCACATCAGGATTAAGATTAATCCATATATGATCATCTTGTGATTTGATAAGATTTCTCGATCACGGAATTATATCGAGAATTTAAATCAAATCGGTCCAGTACTATATCATAGACATCATATATAAATGCCCCACTAGGTACCCTATACCGACGGTCCGGATAAGACGGTCACACCGTTAAGTGTTCTGGGCGCATTATTGGTATATTAATCACGAGACCCATACTCTGATTAAATCACCACGGACTAACTAGTTTAAAGCATATAATCACTAACTCAATCCTCGTGTGTATGCCATACACTAAGTTATGTGATTACATACCGATATACTTAGGGTTTTCAGCAGTGTATTAATATAAGCCTAAATGCAAATATTAAGATGAATTATAAATCCTGTCAAAAACAATTACAGAAATATTTTTCCGGGCACTACACCTAACAATCTCCCACTTGCACGAAAGGCAAGTGATTAATTGTTTAAAGCATACCCCTTATACACAACATTCTCCCACTTGCTCTAAAAGCAAATGAGATAAATCCCTCAATTTCTATACCCTTCAAGCGCATCAAACCATTTAGATGTCAAAATACACTCCGAGTGTGCCGTCGCAGGGTCGATCAGTGACTCGGTGAGCATGCAACATCTAAATGCCACGGGACTAAGTATACTGATCCGTTAGGTTGTCAGCTCGAAACGATCTCTAGGATCGAAACGTCGCCGGTCCATCCAATCAGGTGGTACTCTCCCAATATGCTTTTTTTTTACTTCTAGTGACTGCGAAGATCCTTTTCAGCTACCTCTCCACTGTTTTCACAATGAAGTGGTATCGGCTTACCAGATCTGGAATTACTCCCAGATATGGAAAGGAAATCCTCAATCTGACTTAAAGTCAGAATCACATGAGTAAACACTGAGCCCGAGATCGACTTAATGATCATCCTTAATCTCACATAAAGTTAGAACCAGTGTAATCATTTATATTCACGTTCGCACCCGAATATACTAGCATATTATTCCTCGTTCTCCAATGATACTTGAGGACGTACTAAACTTGCTATTTAATACTCGAATCCAAGATTCGATTTACTTGTAATTACCTGACTTTATCTTATCAAAAGAGAGTTTATCCCATTTTCTATTCATCCTCAGGTTTAGAGAAGCATTCCGTGAGAGGTAGGGTAGGACTACTTCGTTGAATGTTGCATACCGATATGCAAAATCATCTTAACCATTAGGATATATGGGATTGACAGTCACATATTCTCGAGAATTTGACCGAATCAAATCCTTTAGAATGCAGTCCGATTCTTTCATAAAGAGAATCTTGGCATATCAGTTTCCGACTTCAGATAACACACCCATGTTGTTTCCAACTGTTTCAGTGTTACCATTCATGAACACTAATGTATATACTACTTTACCAATACTGACACCCAGTCTATGAAAGACTTATCAATATTCTGGTCAAGTCCGCATACTTGAAATATGTGACTTTTAAATGACCTAGAGGTTTGCTTTGATCCTTAGAGTATATAAGCCTTGGTTCCTGAATCAATTCAGATACCATTTGATTGGCAAGAAAGTCTCAGGGAGTTACCCCTATTTCATGCTTTCTAACGAAATCATGCATTTATTCTTAGCTAAAACTCTTCTGTTCCGAATGAATTCAGATTCCGTTTGTTCGGCAAGAAAGTCTTAAGGAATCACCCCTATTTTCTGCTTTCTAACGGAATCAAACACGACCGAGTGGTGAGAGAGTTCACGGTCTGGTCAACTCTCTACTTGTTGAGGAATCACCCCTAGACCACTCAGCTTTGTACCAAAAGTTAAACTTTCTATTCATTCGACTCTTATCATGTAGATTCAATTACTCCCACTGGGCCTGAGACACTCAGGTGGTTCTACTAGAGTGTGAACAGAACTGGAGTACCAAAACTCCATTCACAGGGTTATGGCTTTTAAACCAACCTCTATTGATCAGAATCCTATACAGCCCGCAAGGAACCATAGGTTATCAATCGCCTCTGTAAACTGCAAAGTCTTCAGAAAACCACAATAGGTAATGGTTAAACCATACTCCCACTGCGTTCTTGGTGGATTGATATTCTGATCTAGAAGTAATTATCAGTGTTATCACCAACAACCAATGTTGGACGTGGTATGATCTAATCAGTTAGTAACTACCTTGAGTAACCGAACTCCAAAGTCCATGTTGTTATTCATAGACCCTTTCAGAAGGGGTTTCGACAATATAACCGTCACTTTCTGATCTTAAGAATCTTATAACCAACCTTTACTCAACGTATAAGATATTGAACGAACCGTCATCATCTGAACATGTATGCAAAAAATTTCCAGTCCTACCTTCAAGCACTAAGTGCTAAATGCCTATATTGACGGAAGTGGGGTGAACCGAATTCACTCCTTATCCACAAATTTGTAAGCATCTTCTAGGTAGACTTCTCGGTTTTACATGATAGTGTAAACCGTTATTTCGCAACCAATATCTTAAATGAGTTAAGTAGTGTATTATAGCACATTAATAACTATATGAGGCAAATTTATGGTGTTATCCCTCAGTGGATAAATTCCACTGAGAGGCAGGCCGAGCATCAGCCCCAAGACTATACTATGGCCTATTACTGAGCATGGAATACTCTATCTCTGGTGAAATCAGAGATACCTCCAAATATTTTAGATAATCTTACTGGCGTTTCGAGTAGTTGTCTGACGAGATGTCACTACTCAGAAGCTCCTTCTAACTTGTATCGTTCACAAGACCCCGAAGGTCATTATGAACAAGCTATGTTACTTCTTTAAATGTATTACCCTTTCCCGATTGAAAGGAAGCTTAGTCGTCGTTCCTTTTGAGACAGTGTTCCTTGACTGGGAGATAGGAATCACCCTAAGCCAGTCTTCAGATATTGTCTTTAGGAAATAAGCACTAATTAATAGAGTATGAAGAAGTGTTTATCTAAATACGGAAACCTTTTGCCTTTAATAGTTTAAGATGTGTTGCATATACATTTTCAGCATTTCTTAGTGGTTCTGACTTTATCAAACAAAAGTCCGAGTCTTGGATTCGTGCTACAAATGTCATATTCACTTTCTATAAGACAAACAAATTATCGAATTGAAAGTGAATCCATTTGTTCCAACGAATCTGAAAACAGAAAATAAATTTTCTGTGATATTTAAGGATTGAATCCGAAATTCATTTGCTTATATCACTCCCACTATTCTAGCTGAAATAACTGCCCGTTGTCTACTCTATTTATCGTTTAATGCATAGCTACCTTGTTCTTCCAAAGAACTTAGCTTTCGAGGAAATCATTAAGGATGCATTGGTCAGTGATCCGAAATCACTTTCCTTAACCTCTTATTTTCTATTTATTAATATTCTGGTTTAGCCTTAAAACTACTTACTTTAGATGAATAACACGTATAGACATTCTTTCTCATTCTTGACTTTCATTATATGGAAACGGTCTTGAACTAGCAGTTCATTTGAGTAGACACTACTCGTGAACTGTGGGATGTCTAATGATAGTGTTACTCGTTTGGACTATTCGATTTTTCTAATAAATCAACAAATCATAAGGTTAAAGCTCCCACTAGTTTATCGGTTCCTAATACCGTCAAACTAGCAATACTTTATTTATGATTTTTCAGAGATTAGAAAATCACCAGAACTAAGCTCCCACTAGTTTATCGGTTCTAAATACCGTCTAACTAGTAATGCTTTGTTCATATTTTTCCAGGAATGGAAAAAACACTTGTGCAGTCTCTTACACATTTCTAATGATTCAGAAAAGCAACAAATCATAAGAATAAAGCTCCCACTAGTTTATCTGTTCCAAATACCGTCTAACTAGCAACACTTTATTTATGATTTTCCAATTTTTCAATTAGAAATTTCTTGTGTGATTACTCACACAATTAAAATTCACTAATAGAATTTTATATAGTCCTACATCATCTTTGAACTAAGTGTGTCTCTCGTTCAACACGAGTGACAGCAGTGACATACCTATACTATGTCACTTAAGATTTAAAGGCTCAAGAGGAATATCTCTTCTGAAATTTAATTGCATTCTTCGATGAGTTCAACGTTCATGTTACTTTCCACTTTAACGAAGTCATTACACTAGTAGTTTAGTAGCCAAGAGATGATAGTTGTAAATAAAATTGACAGAAAAAATTCATACATACACGACTAGATAAATTTTAGGAATTATAAACTGTAAAAGTCTATCCTACCATTCCAAGGATATAACCTCACATTGTACCGCCGCCTAGGGGGTCGGTATCAGCACGATGACGGTTAAACTGAGACAATCTCTCTCGATGATTAAACTTTGAGAATCAAACATCTCATGGGAATCATATATCCCATACTTTAATCGTCGATTACCTTCCTTTTTCAGCCAAGATATTTCCTAAAATATCCTGATGAATGTGACCTACTATATTAGACCTTTAAGTACGCCCCAAGTATGCCTACGTAGGGCAGGTCAGTGACCCGGCGAGTCGTCAAGATCCTATCCTTTCGGAGACCAAGCCTTGAATTTCGATAGCGGTGAACACCATCCGAAGGGGGCTGAAATCAAAGCGGCACGAGGCGTCACCATTCTCTCACTTGCTTGCATCTATAGTAGAGGCCGTGGGGTCGGCTATCGCCTTCCCCGCTCCCACTCAATATTTTGAAAAAGTGGTGGGTTTACTGATCGCTGTTTTGGACTTGACAGTATTTTTAAGAAACAACAAATCATGTACCCCGAATGTTGTCTGTAATGTAGGCAAGCCTACCCGTCTTATTCAATGGAACATATGTGACTGTCGGTCGGATCCGGTTAAGAGAAGCCCCGTTTAGCCTTAAAGGCTTGTCGGATATGCTAAGTCTTGCCGAACCCCCATGCAAACGTCACACGTGGAGGGTGAGTCGATCGAGGCGTAGCTCAATTGAACTTACCCAACCATGGTTAGACCATTTCCGAACCCATGTATCATGATTTTCCGATTTCTTAAATTGTCAAACTTTCCCATAGACACTACGGAACAAACCCTCAATCTCGTTCCGGTTTAAGGTGGGATTCACCGAGAATCCATCACCGAAAACTTAACGATTGACAAAACCCGGTTCCTCGGTTCTATAATTAGTTTCTAATAATTAATTTCCAAAACAATTAATTAAAACTTAAACTAATTAATCGAGTTGAATACATGCCTAATTAATTATCCAGAATTAAATAGCTACATGTATGCATATGGAGTGGAATTCATGATATGATGCATGTCATGGCAATTTTCCGGTTAAACGCATACATCCTAAGCATACATCCTAGTGCGGAAAATAAACATCAAGATGGACCGTTGGCACCCCCGTATCTAACCTATTAGAAAATAAATAAATAAAGCCCTAACTAGGGTTTACTAATTTCTAATACAATCTGCAGCTGATCCGTTTCATCGATGATCGGGCATCCAAACGAACTCTGATTGTCACGAAACTTTATGGGCCTGTTCTGTACTCCCCCTGCTTCAATATGGACGGTTTGATCCGAGTTTCGATGGCCCATATTTCTCCAGCAATCTGCCGATTCAACTGCTGCATCTGTTTATAACTGCGGCCCAGCAGTGTCTTCCCGGGGCCTATCGGACATCGAGACAAAACCCGATCGACCTAAAATTTTTAGTACTTGTTCATAACTCCATGTTAGTCAATCTGAACGGTCGGATCTATGTTTCACCGTTCCAAACTCTTCCAGAAATTCGACGAACTCACAGCTAGAGTTTTTACGGCTGCTGTGCTTTTTTGTTACAGCAGTAACTTTATTGCAGCGATCTGATATCGAAACGGATTCCGATCGACACAAAATTTTGAGGATATTTTAAGAAACATTTGATCTTTATTCTGACCGGAAGGATTGTCGTTTCAACGGCTCAATCTCCGGGAATAAATAAAAAACCAAACAGAAACAAAACAGGTCTACTTCTAGAAAACTAAAAAGTACAAAATTTTCTATACTCATATAAACGAATTTATATGAGTTTACAATAGATTTAACGGGTAAAAAGTACCAACCCCAATCCATCTCTTCAACCACAACATATCAAAGCATTCATCATCATGATTTTCGAATTTAAAAAAAAAAACGAAAAAACAATGCAATCTAAACATGCAAATCCACTCCTAGATCTATCAATTATATACTTTAATTTATAGATCGGAGGCTCTGATACCACTTGTTGGATGTAATATCGCCGGACGGATCTAGATCCGCCCGATTACGCAGCGGAATAAACAAGAGGATCACGATCATATAAAATTAATGCACACATTATTTAAGATCTACCTACAAGAATGCTAGATCTACTTACCAATCAAAAGATTAGATCCAAAGATTGAGAAGCCGAGATCCAAATAGTTGAGATGCCACAGTCTTCCGATGTGTATCTCCAAGCAACGACCGGTGGATATCGATCATTGATGCTTGACCTCCTTGATATGCTACCCGGAAAATCCCGAAGATTTTCCCAACTCGAAACCCTAATAGGAAGTCGACATCTCCCCATTATAATTGTGCATATGGCATGTTTTTCATCATCTGTAGGATTTAGGAGAGCTCTCTTTATATAGGAGAGAAATCATTGTCCTCCAAGGATTTAATAATTAATACGAAATTAATTATAATAATCCTTAAATAAAAGATACTCCTAGAATAATCTAGAACAAATCTAGAATATTTAAGGACCAATCTAATATTTTTCCAGTTAATTATTTAACAAATAAACAATTAATCACATGTCATATAATTATCCAAGAAAACTAATTTCTTGATAAATATATACTTACAAAATGCGCCTCCCCTAATTTAATTAGGTTAGCACACGTATGATACACAAAAGAGTCGAGTCCATGAAAAATATCTTTTCCATGTATTTAATTATTTAGCCCACTAAATAATTATTTCGCACATCAATTAAATAGTCCAACTACTTAATTATTATTGAGGCCCAACGTCAAGAAAACATATGCATGTTAGGAGCCACATCGGGGACCATGGACCTATAACCAGTAGCTACAATAAATTAAATAAAATTATTCATCGAACAGAACAATTCTTATTCAATCTGTAATTCCGGGATTAAGCCACCATAAACCCGAAACTGAACTCTATCGATTATAGATATATACTTACACACTAATCATTGAGTAAAAGCGTCCATTGATATAATCATTACATACGGATGAATCCTCCATAGACTGTTCGTTTTGATTCGGGATATTTCCGTAAACCCTTCTCAAAACATCTTATCCTTATTTACCATTAACCCCCTAGTGATCAATTAGTTCATAACTAATATAATATGAATTGGGCCCATCGATCAGTTTCTAGGATTAACAAATAAGGGAACTGTTTGTCTACTTCCCGCAGGAAGGAATGGATTCCATATCTGTGAAGTCACAGACTACTCACTCATTCCAGAATAGAGCCAACGAGAAGTGTTCAGATCACATGTATCCAAGTGATCCTTAACTAACACATCAAACCCTACTTTGAACCAAGCAGTAGACTGTGATCACATCAGGATTGAGATTAATCCATATATGATCATCTTGTGATTCGATAAGATTTCTCGATCACGGAATTATATCGAGAATTCAAATCAAATCGGTCCAGTCCTATATCATAGACATCATATATAAATGCCCCACTAGGTACACTATACCGACGGTCCGGATAAGACGGTCACACCGTTAAGTGTTCTGGGTGCATTATTGGTATATTAATCACGAGACCCATACTCTGATTAAATCACCACGGACTAACTAGTTTTAAGCATATCATCACTAACTCAATCCTCGTGTGTATGCCAATACACTGAGTTATGTGATTACATACCGATATACTTAAGGTTTTCAGCAGTGTATTAATATAAGCATAAATGCAAATATTAAGATGAATTATAAATCCTGTCAAAAACAATTACAGAAATTGTCTTCCGGGCACTACAACTAACAATCTCCCATGTCATGAAAGGCAAGTGATTAATTGTTTAGAGCATACCCCTTATACACAACATTCTCCCACTTGCTCTAAAAGCAAATGAGATATATCCCTCAATTCGGTACCCGCCAAGTGCATCAAACCATTTAGATGTCAAAATACACTCCGAGTGTGCCGCCGCAGGGTTGGTCAGTGACTCGGTGAGTATGCAACATCTAAATGCCACGCGACTTAGTATACTGATCCGTTAGGTTGTCAGCTCGAGACGATCTCTAGGATCGAAACGTCGCCGGTCCATCCAATTAGGTGGTACTCTCCCAATATGCTTTTTTTATACCTCTAGTGACTGTGAAGATCCTTATCAGCTACCTCTCCACTATTTTCACAATGAAGTGGTATCGGCTTACCAGATCCGGAATTACTTCTAGATATGGAAAGGAAATCCTCAATCTGACTTAAAGTCAGAATCACACGAGTAAACACTGAGCCCGAGATCGACTTAACGATCATCCTTAATCTGACTTAAAGTCAGAATCAGTGTAATCATTTATATTCACATTCGCACCCGAATATACTAGCATATTATTCCTCGCTCTCCAAAGATACTTGAGGACGTACTAAACTTGCTATTTAATACTCGAATCCAAGATTCGATTAACTTGTAATTACCTGACTTTCTCTTATCAAAAGAGAGTCTATCCCATTTTCTATTCATCCTCAGGTTTAGAGAAGCATTCCGTGAGAGGTGGGGTAAGACTACTTCGTTGATTGTTGCATACCGATATGCAAAATCATCTTAACCATTAGGATAGATGGGATTGCCAGTCACATATTCTCGGGAATTTGACCGAATCAAATCCTTTAGAATATAGTCCGATTCTTTCATTAAGAGAATATTGGCATGTCGGTTTCCGACTTCAGATAACACACCCATGTCGTTTCCAACTATTTCAGTGTTACCATTCATGAACACTAATGTATATACTACTTTACCAATACTGACATCCAGTCTATGAAAGACTTATCAATATTCTGGTCAAGTCCACAAACTTGAAATATGTGACTTTTAAATGACCTAGAGGTTTGCTTTGATCCTTAGAGGATATAAGCCTTGGTTCCTGAATCAATTCAGAATCCGTTTGATTGGCAAGAAAGTCTCAGGGAGTTACCCCTATTTTCTGCTTTCTAACGAAATCATGCATTTATTCTTAGGTAAAACCCTTCTGTCCCGAATGAATTCAGATTCCGTTTGTTCGGCAAGAAAGTATTAAGGAATCACCCCGATTTTCTGCTTTCTAACGGAATCAAACAAGACCGAGTGGTGAGAGAGTTCACGGTCTGGTTAACTCTCTACTTGTAAGGGAATCACCCCTAGACCACTTAGATTTGTACCGAAAGTTAAACTTTCTATTCATTCGACTCTTATCAGGATTTATAATTCATCTTAATAATTTCATTTATGCTTATATTATACACTGCTGAAAACCCTAAGTATATCGGTATGTAATCACATAACTCAGTGTATGGCATACACACGAGGATTGAGTTAGTGATGATGTGCTTAAAACTAGTTAGTCTGTGGTGAATTTAATCAGAGTATGGGTCTCATGATTAATATACCAATAATGCGCCCAGAACACTTAACGGTGTGACCGTCTTATCCGGACCGTCGGTATAAGGTACCTAGTGAGGCATTTATATATGATGTCTATCATATAGGACTGGACTGATTTGATTTGAGTTCTCGATATAATTCCGTGATCGATAAATCTAATTGAATCACAAGATGATCATAAATGGATTAATCTCAATCTTGATGTGATCACAGTTTACTGCTTGGTTCATAGTAGGGTTTGATGTGTTAGTTAAGGATCACTTGGATACATGTGATCTGAACACTTCTCGTTGACTCTATTTTGGAATGAGTGAGTAGTCTGTGACTTCACAGATACGGAATCCATTCCTTCATATGGGAAGTAGACAAACAGTTTCCTTATTTGTTAATCCTAGAAACTGATCGATGGGCCCAGTTCATATTAGTTATGAACTAATTGATCACTAGGAGGTTAATGGTAAATAAGGATAAGATGTTTTGAGAAGGGTTTACGGAAATATCCCAAATCAAAACGAACAGTCTATGGAGGATTTATCCGTATGTAATGATTATATCAATGGACGTTTATCAACTCAGTGATTAGAGTGTAAGTATATATCTATAATCGATAGAGTTCAGTGTCGGGTTTATAGTGGCGTAATCCCGGAATTAATAGATTGAATAAGAATTGTTCTGTTCGATAAATAATTTTATTTAATTTATTGTAGCTACTGGTTATAGGTCCATGGTCCCCGATGTGGCTCCTAACATGCATATGTTTCTTGACGTTGGGCCTCAATAATAATTAAGTAGTTGGACTATTTAATTGATGTGCGATTTATTATTTATTGGACTGAATAATTAAATACATGGAAAAGACCTTTTTCGTGGACTCGGCCCATAATTAAGTGTGGCGTGTGAAACCCTAATTTTAGGATTGATAGGCGTGTTTTGTACATGTTGTAATTAGAGAGAAATTAGTTTCTTGGATAATTATATGACATGTGATTAATTGTTTATTTGTTAAATAATTAACTGGAAAAATATTAGATTGATCCTTAATTATTCTAGATTTGTTCTTGATTATTCTAGGAGTATCTTTTATGGAAAAGGATTATTATAATTGATTTTGTATTAATTATTAAATCCTTGGAGGACAAGGATTTCTCTCCTATATAAAGAGAGTTCTCCTAAGCCTTTTCTATCATCAATATACACGCTACATACACACAAAATAAGCTAAGGAATTCGGCCAAAGCTTAGGGTTGGAGTTGGGAAAATCTTCGGGATTTTCCGGGTAGCATATCAAGGAGGTCAAGCATCAAGGATCAACATCCACCGGTTGTTGCTTGGAGATACTCATCGGAAGATCGTGGCATCTCAAATTGGATCTCGACTTCATCAATCTTTTAGATCTCCTTTTTTGATTGGTAAGTAGATCTCACCTTCTTGTAGGTAGATCTTAAATTATGTGGTTTAATTTTATATTGATCGTGATCCTTGTTATTCCGTTGCGTAATCGGGCGGATCTAGATCCGTCCGGCGATATTACATCCAACACATAGATCTTGCCCGCACCTACCTTGTACATCGTACGGTAATGGGGAAGGTCGGGAACAACCAGGTCGGCACATTGCTCTTTGGCCTCATCGGCTGCAGAAGTATAGCCATGCTGCATAACTGGGCCTAGAAAAGCCTTCAAAGCCTCAGAAAAGTGTCTAGAGGACTTATAGTCATGAATGGCTTGAGCATTCCGAGCAGGAATAGAGGCTTCCAATGCATCCCTCTCGGCCCGGAGTTTAGCTAAGGCTTGCCCCAGCTCAGAGTTCTCCTCAGTATATTTGTCAAATGCAGCTTAAAGCCTGGTGGTATACCGAGTCTTGGTCTGCGGGAGCTCAGCATCACGAGCTCCGGGCCGCTCTTTCAGGTTTAACTCGAAAGTTTCGGCTCTATAGGCCGGACCCGAAAAGTTTGTTTAAGTCTGCTGGACAGACTTCAACTTTCAAAACTCCACAGGTCGGACTCAACAAAGTTTGCAGGTCAAACTCATCGAATTGAGCTCCGCAGATAGGGCTCACCATGTTTGTAGGACAAACTCGTCCAGTCAGCAGGACGGACAAAAGTATGAGCTCTCTAACTCAGCCTTCGTAAAGTTTGTAGACCTAACTTACTTAGTTCGTAGACGAACTCAAGCTGAGCTCCACAGGTCGGACTAACTCTCAAAAATTGTTCCACCTCAAAAGACGTGGGCACAAACGATAGCGTCATAACAATAACATTGCCACCTGGCAGAGTAGGTCATTGTAAAATTCTACAAGTCTAGATGACAGTGTCCGAACAACACCTTTAACGGATCCGGCCTCACAACAAGTAGTTCTGACAGATCTGGGGGGCTTATAACGAGGGTCGGACTAGCCCTCGCCATGTGTCGTCTTTATATTGGCTAACCATTAATTGAAGACAGAGAATTAATAGCTAATAAAGGCCAATAGCCCTAGAGTTTAACTGAGAAAGCGGACGAACCCCAAGTGGGAGGTCAGCTCGGCCCTTCTTAACTTACCACCGCAGGTCGGCTCGGTAAGAGTGGAGGTCGGGTAAGGCAGTACAGGTCGAGATGGCCTGGGGGGCTCGACGCAGGTCGGCCGGCCTTCCTTATTCGTATTTGGCACACATGCTTAATAATACCAGATAAACACGGAAAGAATCCGATGATATAATGACATTGATCTTGTCATTTAAATATATCCATAATTATCCCTAAATTATAGGGATTTACATGTATTAATCCTTAGGGAAATAATAATAATAACAATATAATTCCTTGCAGGGCAAGGAAAGGGATGATTCATCCCCTATATAAACAACCCCTAAGGAACTACGGAGATTTGATTCCTGAAACATAACAGGATACGTAGGCAACTTGGGAGATACCCAAGCTCAGTCTAAAATCATCCAAAAAACCATCCCTCGTTCATATTACCCTAGATTAAACTGCCCGGATTATTCATAAACGAGATCCAACATCGTCAAAGACACTTCAAGATTAACTTTTATCTACACTATATATTACTGTCATCTCATAATAATATGGTATATGCAAAAAAAAAAAAAAAAAAAAATTACTCCCTCCGTCTCAATTTACTCGTCCACGTGCCCTTTTTTATTTGCTCTAAAATAAATGTCCAATCTATGTATTAATTTTCAAATTTCATCAAAGGTCTTTCCCCTTAGATTATCTACAATTAAAAGTGTATAGAATTAAGGGGCAATGGTCCAAAAGGACACAAAATAAACTTAATTAGGCAAATAGACACTAAGGAATCTTATTTGGTTATAAAGACACAAATTAGATAGATTGTCAAATCTTAATGAAGAAAATAAATAAATAAATAAAAGGCGGAAGAGACGTTGTGAAAGGAAAAAAGAACATCTTTAACATGGATGATTTTTTTTTTTTTGACACACGCTATTGTTGGTTTTTTTTTTTTTCTGGAGGTTGTTACTTGAAAGTGTGGTATTTTTTATTTATTTTTTTCTGGACGGATTTATTTTTTTCTTTTTTTATTGACTATCATGATGCATTGACCACCCCAATGCATTGACCACCGTGATGCAGTGACCACTCCGATACATTGACCACCGCGAACATCTTTAACCTGGATGATTTTTTTTTTTTTTTGAAACACACGCTATTGTTGTGTTTTTTTTTTAATTTTGGGACTATCTTTTCACACCGATATTGTTTTACACTTACCAAGAGCCGAGAGTGGGCTTCGTTGGATATTCCACACGCTTGCCATTCTGACCGTAAATGAGTCCGGAAAATATATACTATTCTGGCCAATTTATGGTCAATTCACACAACAACCATTCTGACCCAATTTGAGTCAGAATACAATCATTATACTGATTTTATTCTAGTCAGAATTTTGAATGTTTTTCATACTCAATACCGGTCAGAAAGACATTCTGACTAAAATTAAGTAAAAAAAACTTTTAATATTCTGTCTGAAATTCAGTCAGAATCAATAGTGGTGTTCTTATATTGTTGTTGTTATCCTGGCCCTATTCTAGTCTGAATGTGTAGAGTATTCCGGACTCAATATTGGTCAGAATGATGCTCTGACTATATATGAGTTTGGAAAACTTCAAACATTCTACCCAAAAGATGGTCAGAATCAACCAGTGTGGACACTCAACACGTATATTCTGACCATATTTCAGTATGGATAATGTGTCACATTCTGACCAAACTTTGGTCAGATGAACGCGCGTAAAATAGAAAAAGTAAGGGCGAAATTGGAAATAAATTTCTGTGTGATAAGATAAAAATTGGTGTGAAAAGATATTTCCTTTTTTTTGTTGTTTTTTTTTTTGTGGAGGTTGTAACTTGAAAGTGTTGTATTTTTTTTGTTTTTTTTTTTGGACGGGGAAAATTTATTTTTTCTTTTTTTCATTGAGCACCATGATGCATTGACCACCCCGATGCATTGATCACCGTGATGCAGTGACAACCCCGATGCATTGACCACCGCGATGCATTGACCAACGTGATGCACTGACAACCGTGATGAAGTGACCACCGTGATTCTCTAACAACCGCGATGCAGTGACACCGCGATGCATTAACCACCGCGATGCAATGATCACCCCGATGCAGTGACCACCCCGATAGATTGACCACCGCGATGCAGTTACCATCCCTGATGCAGAGACACCACGATGCAGTGACCACCCTCGGTACAGAGACGCTGCGATGCAGGGACACCTCCAATGCAGTGACCATCGCGATGCATTGGCCACCGCGATGCATTGACCACCCTCAATCTATTGATCACCGCGATACAGTGGCCACCACGATGCAGTGACCACCCCCAATGCAGAGACACACCACGATGCAGTGACCACCCCGATGTAGAGACACCGCGATGCAGTTGCTGGATATACAGAAACCTGAATCCGGATCCGATCCATGATTGAATAGTCAGATCTGATTCACAACACCGATCGAGACACTCGATCTTGCATAGCGGAAGCTACGAATAAATTCGCATGCGATTTCACCATGATATGATTCACATAAATAATTAATATAACTATAAGAAGGTTGAATTTTTACCTAAACGGAGAGGGATAGTAAATCGACAGAGAAGGATAAGCCGTGATCTTCCGGATTGTATCTCCAAGCGATGACTGGTGGATGTCGATCCTCGCCGTAGAACCTCCTCGAATATGCCCAAGAAAAACCCTAGGTTTTTCTTCTCTTAATGACTAGAACGAGAAATTAATTTTTCTCTTCTTTTATTTAATAAGTGGCGCAATTGTTAGTGTGTATTGTGTTGGGAGGAACTCTCTTTATATAGGAAAATAACTAGTCAAGAAAGAGTTATCCTTTTTACACCACAATTACCTATTCATATAAGAAAAAGAAATTTGCTATAAAATAATAGATAATTCCCAAAAAAATCAATCTCTTATCTCTTTTCCATGAATTATCTAACAAATAAATAATTAATTAATTACACAAGACATAATCTAGAAAAATTTCTTTTCCTAATTTATCACAATAGTAGGCGCCGCAAATGTCATTAATTTAATAGAAAATGTCTTTTTTATTTTACATATTATTTACCAAATAAATAATATTGCGTATTCATTAAATAGACCAACTATTTAATTTATTCTCGAGGTTCCATAAAACGAGAAAACACTCGCGTGTTAGGAGTCAACCCGGGGACCATGGACCTATAACCAGTAGCTACAATAAATTGAATAAAATATTCATCAAACAGAATATTTCTACTCAACCTATTAATTCCGGAATTACGCCACCATAAATCCGAAACTGAACTCTATTGATTATAGATATAACTTATTCTCAAAACGTCGAGTCGAGTCGATAAGTGTCCATTGATATAATCATTACATATAAACTAACCCTCCATAGACTATCCGTAAAGAAGTGGGATTATTTCTGTAAACCTTCTTCAATACATCTTATCCTTATTTACCATTAACTCACTAGTGATCAATTAGTTCATAACCAATAGGAACTCCCGGGATCGATCAGTTTCTAGGATTAACAAATAAGGGGATTGTCTTTCTACTTCCCGCAGGAAGGAATGGATTCCATATTTGTGAGACACACACTTCTCACTCATTCCAAAATAGTGCCAACGTGAAAGTGATTTAGACCGCGCCTCTTAGCAATCCTTAACGAACACATCAAACCCTATCCTAAAACAAGTAGGAGTCTGTAATCACTTCAGGATTAATGTTAATTAATATATGATCATCTTGTGATTTAATAAGATTTCTCAATCACGGAATTATATGGGAAATGCAGATTAAATCGGTCCAGTCCTATATGACTACATCATACAAAAATGCCTCACTTAGACAACCAATGTCGACGGTCCGGATAAGACGGTCACACCATAAAGTGTTCTGGGCGCATTAATGGTGGTTTAATCAATAGACCCCATACTTTGATTAATTTCACCACGGACTAACATTTCAAGTGTATCACCATAAACTTAATCCTCATGTGTGACACACACTAAGTTATATGGCTACATATGATACGACTTGGGGTTTTCAGTAGTATATTTCTTATAAGCACAAAGCAAATAATAAGATGAGAATAAATATGTCATTTATTAATTATAAAAACAATTACATAAATTGTCTTTCGGGCGCTACTTCCAACAATCTCCCACTTGCCCGTATAGACAAGCAACAATTGTCTTTCGGGCACACTATATCTAACAATCTCCCACTTGCCCGTAAAGACAAGCAATGATTGTTTTTAGAGCACCACAGCCTTATTCTTTCTATCCACAACAATGACCACCGCGATGCATTAACCACCCCAAATACATTGACCACTCCAGTGCATTGACCACCCCAGATCCATTGACCATCCCGATGCAGTGGCCACCCCGATGCAAAGACACCACGATGCAGTGACCACCCCCGATGCAGAGACACCGTGATGCAGAGACACCACGATGAAGTGACACCGCGATGCAGTGACCATCCCGATGCAATGACTACCGCGATGCATTAACCACCACGAAAGTGACCATCGGGATGCAGTGACATTTCATGAAGAAACACTGCGATGACATTTGATATTTTTCCGACTTAATTTCAGAAAATCGATTTCTTTTCTTCATAAAATGGACTTCAAACGGCTATACCGCGGTTGAGCAAAAACTGATAATTGATGAACTTGCCGGTCTGTTCAAGGTTATACAAAACTAATAATGATAGTTGTATATATGTTACATATATTTTTAGAGAAAAGAAAAATTGGATCCAAAATACACAACAATAAAACCGAATTTAGAGGTAAAAAATTAAATTAAAAAAAAAAAAGAAACACAAATGAATGATTTGTTTGGAATGCTAGTCTTTGCTTTCCAGATTCCTTGCTCTTTTCATGGCTCATCATCAACTTTTAAAAGATGAATCTCCTTTCTCCTACCTGCAACCTTTTTAACAGATAATGAACCCAGAAAGAAAGCATTTATTTATCCACATATAAAGTTGAGTCATGAAGTATACACATTCTCTGCAAGGCCAATCCAAAATTCACCATTAAAATTCCTTAAGCTGAACTCCACTTATAAAGCAAACAATTTGATGCCCAGCTGCATTAATCCGTAAAGAATAACCGTGTTGTCAAGTAACACTTGACAAGAACACACAAATCTAACTAAACATGATCCAGAGGCTTGAAATCTTGTAAGAGCTTAGCCACACAAATCTCAGTAAAGGTGAAGGCAAATCTCAAAATTGTCACTGCATCATATCAGTTGAGAGCAATGATCATTAATACTACTGTGTTTTGTTTATGATTTCTAAGCATGTTCACTGCGGATACGCCTTGCCAACTGGATATCCTTTGGCATAATGGTCACTCTCATAGCATGGATAGCACACATGTTTGCATCTTCAAACAGACCTATCAAGTAGGTTTCTTAACTACGCCGGCTTTATGGGCCATATTCCTTGCAGCCTATATGGAACTATTACATTCTGGAATTACAAGTCACTGTCACAATCGAAGACAACAAACATGAAGAGAGCAACTTGTCTTCAACATCCATGCAGTATATGTCTTTAGCCGATAAGGAATGTACATGATTTCAAAGTAATGATTTGAAAGATGCACAGAACAAAATGGGAAATCTAGAAACTCAAATTCTGGTTAACAAGCAGGAGAAAAGTTTCATTGAATTCATAATTCAAAAGTAAGCACTTTTTTCCCTGCAAAGAGAATACATTTGCCTTGAGCAACATCTTTAAAACTCTACAAGATCAAATGTACAAAAAAAAAAGAACAACATGTCAATCTTCCAATACGAAAAAATCTAAACAAAGCAGAGCCCTTCTTAGTTGTTCATCATTAGCAAAAGGAAACCTGAAAGGCTAAATCTAAAACCCAGAAACTATCACCAAAGCATTAGCAAAGCCGTTTTAATTTCGAATCAAACAGAATTCTCCTACTCTTCCCTTTTCAAGATCAGCATTCTTCGACAGCAACTTAGCTTTCACAACTACAACCTGATTCTCCAGCAAAACACCTTTGCCTAAAACCTTGAAATACCCAGACTTACCTTCAGCCAATTTTTCCTTCACGTCAGCAGGCATGAGCGACCAGGTCTTATCAATGTTAAGGATCGGGCAGTGAAATTGGCTGCGGAGCTTGTGGAAATATCCTCATACCAAGTTTACCAAAGTAACCTGGATGATACTTTTCGAACAGGATCCGGTGATAATGCATACCTCCGGCGTTTCCCCTACATCCGAAATGCTTCCTGTGCTTGCCGATACGTCCATGTCCGGAGCTGAAGCTGCCTTTCTTCTTCCGATTATTCTTGATGCGGGTAGTCATCTTGTTGCTCGAAGATTTTAGGGATTTGGGGAATGGGATACTAGCAACGAGTTGTTGCTGTTGTTGGTTTACTGAGAAAAGATGAGAAGAAAGGGGTAATTTAGTAAAGTTAAATAGAATATGTACTTATAAACGGTTATCTTTTTGTGAAATTTTAAAATACAACCGTTGTATGAAGATTTTATCAACTGGCATACATTACAACCACTCATTTCTAACCTCTCACACACGATAAAAGTGTATTATATGATAGAGGGTAAAAATAAAAGGCTCTAATGTGTAACGCCCCGTTCCCGGACACCGAGTCCTTATCCGGAAAGAGCGCTCGGCACATATATTATCAAATAAATTCAATAATATATGTAAGTCTTACGTCATACATCAGAACTAAAACGACACGGAAGATAAAACGACTCGGGAAAAACAAAAGACAAAAGATCGAACACACGGTTTTCAATGCTGTGAAATTAAATCCAATAAAGAAAACTAATCACCCAACATTCAAATCCCAAAAGATCTCAAAAGAACTTAACCAGAACTAATCCAAAAGAAAGACAACATTGTTTGAAACTAAGTCAACAACATTATTGAAAGAATCAAAAGTAAAAGAACTAAGTCTTCACGAGCTCCATCTCACACGTCCTCGTCAAAGAACTCATCAGCATTAGCAACCTGTTCATCTTCTTTGGGGAAAGGGAAAGACAAAAACAACGTAACGGGGTAAGTACAAAAGTACTCAGTAACACGTAGAAGATCGTATAACTATGATCTTATAAAGAAATAAAAGCAACGCCGTCTTTTATTAACTCATTTCCGTTATTAACCCTAGCTAACTATCATATTATGTTCATAGCATAACATGAGGTTCCAAAAGGTATCTAGCTTAGCTCAAGTTTGTTACATCATGAATAACAAGGGCACTACGCCTAGTAATAGGATGTACTAGGACAACTGGGTGCAACCTACTTAGAGACACGCTCTAGTAGCCCCGGGAATATCTGAGTCCCGATTGTGTGATAACCGGCAGAATGTACCAGACGCTTTATCTAGCCAATCGATTGACCGGCGTGGGTACAGTCTACTTTGTCTGGTCAGAGAACACATCGCGATATTGTACTATGCCTTACCAAGCATTGCATGATGTTTAAGATTATTAATCTAGCACATACGTTTGATTAGATGTTTATCTAGCTACCTAAGTGTTTTCAAGTAAGCTCCCTCACATCTCCTACTCTCGTACTTAGACCACTAGACACGGACAAGCCCTAGCAATTACACAGACATCGATAAACTCTAGCTTATCGAAGCACAAGGCAAATCCAAAGCTTTCGACGGTCCCACACTTCGTCTTTTTAGGGAATCCATGTGGTGCCGGAACTAAACGCACCAAAAGCTAATTCAGAGCTTTGTCACATAAGGTTAAGCAGTAAACATGCTACTATAAAGCTTAAAACACATAAAAAGAAAAACAGCACTGGAACAGCCCCTGTCCGGACGGATAACTTGCTGTCCGAAACAGAGAAATAGCCGTACGGATACACACCTCATCCGTACGGATGAACCACCACTCGGTCGACCGAATGGACAGGCTCGGTCGACCGAGCCTCCTCTTGCACCTGTTACGCGTTTTCCTTTCTGCACTACAGAGGACAGTTTTCTGCGCTCTGCGTTTTCTTCTCAAATTCAACCCAAACTCGACTTAAACGAATTAAAACCATGAAAAACAATCATACAAATTGCTCTACCACTTTACGAAACCTTAATCATACGATAAGAAAACCACGTTACCTTAATTGCGTGGTACAACGAACCAAAGCTTCAACCCGTCAAAAGTTTAACCTTTAAATCCAAACGTTAATGGATTTAAGGATTGTTGATATCAAAACGATCCTCGTCTCGCGGTGATCCTTTCTCTCTTGATGAGTCTGATGAAAAGAACAACGGATTAGCCTCGAAAATCGAAAGCCTCTTCTCCCTTTTTTTTTTGAAACTTGCGCCCCTTTTTCCTCTCCTGCGTCCCTCTCTCTTTTTTTTTGTCAAAAACAACTAGGTTAAAATTAGGATTAGTTTTCCTTTTATAATCCCAATTATCTAATTATTTTCTTTAAAAAGAAAAATCCTTGTTTATCCCTTTTCTTTTTCTTTTTTCGAAAATCCTTTAATTAAAAATAACATAATATTCTGATTTTTGCTAAAAGACCGAATTGCCCCTTTTCAAAAATCGGGATATTACATTCCTCCCCCCTTAAGAGGAGTTTCGTCCTCGGAACTAGATCGTACCTGGTAGATGAGGGAACTCTGGAAACTCGTCGAACATGTCCGCTTCCATTTCCCAAGTGGCTTCCGTCGGTGCATGATTGCTCCATTGCACTAATACTAACGGGATCACTCGTCTCTCTATCATCTTCTCTTTCCTATCCAGAATCTTTATCGGTTTCTCCACATATGTTAGATTATCTTGCAAAACTTCCGGATCAATCTCAGATTCCACGTCCACTTTAGATAGACACTTCCTAAGCATCGATACGTGGAAGACATTGTGGACTCTAGACATTGATTCTGGCAACCGTAGTCTATAAGCCAACTTCCCAACTCTTTCGATGACATCAAAAGGTCCTACATACCTTGGACTTAGCTTTCCTTTCTGTCCGAACCTCTTGATACCCTTCATCGGAGACGCTCGAAGGTACACTCTATCCCCGACCTCAAACTCTAGCGGTCTTCTTCTAACATCGGCCCAACTCTTCTGACGATCTTGAGCAGCTTTCAGATTTTTCCTTATCAACTCAATTTTCTCCTTGGCTTGCTGAACCATCTCCGGCCTTGTGATGTGCTTCTCTCCAACTTCATCCCAGTAAAGTGGAGTTCTACACTTCCTACCGTACAAGGCCTCAAAAGGTGGCATTCCCAAACTTGCATGGTAACTATTGTTGTAAGCAAACTCAGCCAAATTGAGGTAATCTATCCATGATCCTCCAGCGTCCAAAACACAAGCTCTAAGCATGTCCTCGAGAGTCTGAATTGTTCTCTCTGACTGTCCATCCGTCTGCGGGTGAAACGCTGTACTCAAATCAGTCTTCGTCCCAAAAGCTTTCTGTAAGCCCTTCCAGAAGCGACTGCTAAATCTACTATCCCTGTCGGATACAATAGATAGAGGCACACCATAAAGCTTCACTATATTGTCGATATACATAGTAGCGAACTTCTTTATAGGCATGTCCACTTTACACGGCAAGAAATGGGCTGATTTTGTGAGTCTATCCACAATCACCCAAATCATGTCATGACCGCCCTTAGTCTTTGGCAACCCGGTGATGAAATCCATCGTGATATTCTCCCATTTCCATTCCGGTACCTCCAAGGGTTTCAACAAACCTCCTAGTCTTCTGTGTTCTGCTTTCACTCTCTAGCATGTATCACATCTTGCCACAAACTCTGCGATCCCTAACTTCATACCAGGCCACCAATATCTCTCCTTGAGATCTCTATACATCTTAGTGGCTCCTGGATGTACCGCAAAAGCAATCTTATGAGCTTCATCCATAACCTTCTCTCTTAGGCCATCCACATCGGGCATACACAAACGGTCTCCGTACCAAAGATGACCACTCTTGTCCAAGTGATAACCCACTGTAGGCTTCTCTCGAGCTACTCGCTTCAAATTAATCAACACTGGGTCTTTATCCTGCTTAGCCCGAATCTCATCTAGCAAATCGGACCTTGCCATCAATGGCGCCAAATTCCGAGCTTCACCCTTCCTTTCAATCACTTGAATCTGCATCCTATCCAACTGATCTACGACTTCTTGCAAGGTAGTGATAGCATTAACCGCTCTCCGGCTAAGTGCATCTGCTACAACATTCGCTTTACCCGGGTGGTATTGAATGTCCAAGTCGTAATCTTTCACGAACTCCAACCATCTTCTTTGTCTCATGTTCAGATTCTCCTGAGTAAAGAAGAACTTAAGACTCTTATGACCCGTGAAGATCCTTGCCTTGACACCATACAGATAGTGTCTCCAAAGCTTCAGAGCAAAAACCACTGCTGCCAACTCCAAGTCGTGTGTAGGGTAATTCTTCTCATGCACCTTTAACTGCCTAGATGCATAAGCAATCACCTTTCCTGATTGCATCAAAACACAACCCAAACCTTGACCCGATGCGTCTGTATATACATCATAGTTATCAAAAACTTCCGGTAATGCTAACACGGGTGTTGTGGTCAACTTTTCTTTCAAAGTCTGAAAAGCTTCCTCACATTCACTGGTCCACTCATACTTAACGTTCTTTTGAGTAAGCCTCGTGAGAGGTGTAGCTATCTTAGAGAAATCCTTTACAAACTTCCGGTAGTACCCCGCTAAACCCAAGAAACTTCTTATCTCTGTTACTGATGTCGGTCTAGGCCACTTAGAAACGGCTTCTATCTTCGCTGGATCCACCTTAATGCCTTCTCCAGAAATTATATGCCCAAGAAAACTAACCTGGTCCAACCAAAACTCGCACTTAGAAAACTTGGCATACAATTTGTTCTCCTTTAAGGTTTGTAGAACTATCCTTAGGTGTTCTGCATGCTCTTCCTCATCCTTAGAGTACACCAAGATATCGTCTATGAAAACTATCACAAACTTATCGAGATAAGGCATGAAAACTCTTTGCATCAAGTCCATGAATTTCGATGGAGCATTAGTGAGTCCAAACGGCATGACCAAAAATCATAATGTCCATACCTCGTACTGAAGGCTGTCTTAGGTATATCTGACACCTTGATCTTCAACTGATGGTAACCGGACCTAAGATCAATCTTAGAGAACACCTTCTTACCTTGCAACTGACTGAACATATCATCAATCCTTGGTAAAGGATACTAATTCTTGATTGTCAATTTATTCAACTCTCTGTAGTCAATGCACAAGCGCATACTCCCATCTTTCTTCTTCACAAACAAGACCGGTGCTCCCCACGGTGATGTACTTGGCTGGATGATGTTTTTCTCTAGCATCTCCTTAAGCTGAGTTTTCAACTCTTTCAATTCCGCTGGTGCCATCCTATAAGGTGCTTTAGCCACTGGTGATGCTCCGGCAATCAATTCGATCTCGAACTCTATGGCCCTATCAGGCATATGTCCTGGCAAATTTTCCGGGAAAACTTCAGGAAAGTCCTTAACTACACGAGTCTCTCCTAACTCGGGCCTATGCTTTTCCTTATCTAATGCATAGACAACGAAACCCTGGCAACTCCTCTTCAAAGCTTTTAGGGCTTTAACTGCTGAGATAATCGGATAACGACCCTGAAACGTCTTAGCTGATTTTCCTGGGGCCTTAAAGATCACCCTCTTACCCCTACAATCCAAGTAGACATAATTCTTGGACAACCAGTCCATACCCAGGATAACATCGAAATCCGAGAAATCCAACACCGTCAAAGCATACTGGCACTTGTAAGTCCCAACTCTAATATCAACTTGGGGTGTGACCTGAGCACATCTAGTGACTCTGCCCAAAGGTGTGGTTATACTCAAAGGTCTCGCCAATTCTTTAAGAGGTAGGTTCAACTTCTTAGCTATCTTAGAGGAAACAAAAGTCCCTGAAGCTCCAGTATCAAACAGAGCTGAAACTGCTAGATTATCTATGATTATGGTACCTAACAAGTGAATCTATTTAAGTACAAATATGTAATATCATATGTGCGCTATATCATATTAAATATTTATAATAAACACAAACACTGAAAAGTACCTGTCACCACAAGGTCATCTAACTCTTCCGGTTCTGCATCTGATGCGAAGACACGAACTGGTCTGCTACCTGTAGTACGATTACCCTGCTGGTTACCTCGTCCTCCTACCTGATTACCTTGAGAGAGCTTTTTAGGACACGCTCTCGAGTAATGTCCCACTTCTCCACAGTGGAAACAACTCACGCTACCTGCCATGCACTCTCCTGTGTGTGTCTTGTTACACTTAGCACAAACCGCTGGCGTTCCACTTGCTGAACTCTTCGTAGCCGGATTTCCTGCCCTCTTAACATTCTGCTGCGGTGCTCCTCTATTACTTCCTTGAAAATTTGAGAAAGACCTCTTATCTCCAACTACAACCGTCTGTCTACTGGCAAATCTCTCCGCAGTCAAAGCTCTGTCCATGACGCTTGCCATGCTCGTAGGTCTATCTCCTAGCATGCCCTTCGCCACCTCGTGTGACAATCCTTCCATGAATTTATCAATCTTTTTCTCTTCACTTTTCATGATCTTAGGATAGAATCTGCCCAACTCATGGAACTTCTGGGAGTACTGAGTCACCGTAGTATATCTCCCTTGTTTCAAACTCAGAAATTCATTAGCCTTTGCATTCTAAGCTATTCTAGGAAAGTATTCCTTGTAGAACAAATCTTTGAACACTGCCCAATCCGTGATCCTTGGATTAACTTGCTCATATGCTTCCATCCAACTTTCTGCATTTCCTGCCAACAAGGATATGGCTAAATGAGCCCACTCAGATTCTGGAGCTTTCATATTTCTGCACGCCTTCTCGAACCCACGAATCCATAAATCTGCCGCTGCTGGCTCAACATTGCCAAAGAATTCTGGCACCCTATGTTTCTTCATCTTCTCATACCAATCCACTGGTCTGTCATAACCCCCAAACTGATGATGCTGTACTGGCTGCTGCACTGGTGGGGCATTCTGATACTGATAGTTCTGTTGGGGATGAGTGTAGCCAGGTGCTACAAAAGAATCCGACCTAGGTGGCGGTGGAGGTAGAACCGTCGGTTGCGGTGTAAAACTCAGCGGTGCCGAAGGAAACGTCGATACCTGTGGATAACTGAAAAACCGACTAGCGGTGGATGAGAAATGTCACGGATTTTATCTAACAAAGCAAACAAGTAATAAAATTTATAAATCCGGTATTCCCCAAGTGTAGGGATCGTAGTACAGCGATTAATACCGGAGTCGATCACAGGGAATCGGGGTATCTAGTTCATTAATTTTCCTAAGGTTGATACAATTATTCCTAAACCTAAAACAACAAAACGAAAAGTAAACTGGACAGAGGATTGTCAATCCAAAGTCAGGAAAGATAATTGCGAACGAAAATAACTCTAATCTATAAATTAAAACGAAAATAAAATTCTAAGCTAGTGACGTCACCAAACCAGACCTTAGAAACGGCGTCAAGAAGGGGACAGACCTTTTCTAGGTTAGACGGATCCTAACCGGCAGTGTACCGGGTCAAATTGTAGTGATAAAGTGGTGAGTCAGGTGTCGAATCCTTAGGGAAAAAAGTGGTAATTCTTTTAAGTGTGGTTAAACACCAAAGAGCTGCTATTAACTCGATCTAAACCGCAATTTTATAACACAGATTACTACTACTCTAACCAACATAAAATAAATGCGTAATTTAAAAGTTATTCTAATATAATATATATATATATAAATATATATAGATGTACATAAATAGTAAAATATATATATATATATAAATATATAGATACCAAAATATAATATATAACCAGACTAACCAAAGTATATGTAATCAATTTATATGATCTTTTCAGTTAATGGAATGTGTTCGATCTTCCTTTTTAGGTCCAATTGAGTGAATGAAACGGTGTACTCCTAATGTCAACAATTCCTCCTCACACTAGCGTATGAAATTGTCATATGTCAAAAGTCATCAGTCCAAGGTCCACAACTGCCCCATGCTAAACTTAGTTAGTCAAAACAGGTACCGAGTACAAATCTACCCCGGATAAAAGAGGTGATTCCATTTGTCAGATGGCCGATGTTATTCAAGAGGCTCCGGTTGTCAAGCGGATCGATTTAATACAAACGGTGTAGTTTCAATTAAACTGTGGTTTTAACATTATTAAGATCTCGAGTACAATTTTAATAAGATTTGTTTTACTAGGACAAATCTGCCCCCGGGTAGGAAATAGGATTCCGTTAATCAGACGGCCATTTTTACCCTCCGGTTTTTCTATTTTTACTCATATCCTGACTTCTCTGGTCAGTTCATCGCCAGGTTATATGTAGTATTCATCATGATTGATTACTTCATTCCGAATATGTTATCATTACGTAGCGAAATAGAAAAAGATTCATTTTACTCAATTTTAGTCAATTTTATTTTAACAGCATTCTATTACCGAAAAGATCAAAATAATACGATTACATAACTTTGGTTAGTTATTAGATCTAGCCTAATAACATTATAAAAAAGAAGAAAATAACAAACATAAACATAATTATTATAGAAATTACCCGATTACAACTGCTGACTCAGAAATCGTCTTTTCCCAGGTATTACAACGACTTCAGCAACACTGAACCTTCGAGAATTTCCCAAACATTACTACCGTACTACTACTACATTATTTTGGCATAAGGCCTATTTACAACTATAAAAGAAAGAGGGAAAGAGTTATATATATAGAATATGGTTTATATATATAATTTGGTACACCCCAAATGAACTCTCTGATGCTCCCCTTTTATAGAATTTTCCCCTTCCCGGACCGGTCCTGAAAAATTGCCGGATCGGTCCGGTGTAATGATGCTAATCATTTCAGCTTGTCCTCAGCATGTTCCCCCATGTTACTCATAATTATTACTTGTGTTGTGTAATTATATATATAATTATATATAATTACACAGTTAATCTTCTAAAAATCGTAACTTGAATTCTCGATATCAGAATGACATAATCGAACTTCCGTTGAAAAGCTCGTTGAATTCTCTACAACTTTCATCAAGGCCACTTCTTCAGAAAACGTATTCTCGATGAGCCATTTGTATTACGTGTCCTTTTTGAGATTTTTCAATAGTACGAATCAATTAGCCACTTGACCACCATTTGAGTTGTAGACCTCTAATCTTCATAATTCAAAGTGCTTTAGAAATCTTATATGAAGATCTTCAACTTTCGTGAAGAACATTTTCCCAGAAAATGTCTTTTTAACGAGTCATTCCCAATACGTGTCGTTTTCGGGATTTTATTAAAAACAACTAACCACTTGACCATTGAGTGACGCTTTATAATTTCCTCCCAACGACTTGAATTGACTTCAAAAAGTGTCTCTACTTCGGGATTTCAGTTCATCTTAGGGTTCTGCAATGAAATAAACACAAAATACCCGTGTAAAATAGACACAATACTCCGGTCACTAAAAACCGGTAAAAAACTACAACTTTTTACTATAAATACTAACTTTTACTACTAACTATACTAAACTATAAAGATTAATATTTTATACTAATTATATCATAATTTCATATATTTTACATAGAATTTGTCAATAAAACATAATAAAATCACGTAAATTCAATCATATAAAAATAATACATCAAATTACTCCCCACTTAGCTTTTGATCGTCCTCGAGCAAAAATAAGCGGTAATATATAAATAATAGATAATATAATTGATCAGATTAAAATTTCAAAAGTAATATATATCGTCAATATTACAAACATATAATTTATAAATTTTATAGAAATTTAAGAAAGGGAGATTATATAACTTAAATGAATTAAGTATCAAATATGAATTAGATGGAAACATGCATGCAATAATTCAGAAATATAAATAAAATATTAGAAATACTTTCTATCTCGATTATTACGAATTTCTGGAATCATTACTAAGTCAGATAGAAGACATATTGGCTTAATATATTAGGATAGGACATTGGTTAATCGAAAAGATAGAAAAGGAAATCAAAAAGAGAAAGATGCAAGTCGTACGTACCTACGTCTTCACATTCTTGATCAAAAACAGTTCTGATTAGTAACATCCTTTTATTCCAACTATTTTTCAGATTTTCTCTCTTCTCTCTCTTTTTTTTTTTTATTTTTTTTTTTAACATATATTAAGAACTAAAGCGTGAGTGTGTGTAAATAATCAAATTCACAAGCATTGCTTCATCAAGATTGATCGGAGTACTACTCTTTCGATCTAAAATTACGAGTCCGGTTTCCTTAAACCCGTAATTATTCTTGAGATCTTTTGATTCGACTTATGCCTTCATTCTCAGCAATAGGACATTTCGAGATAATCCCCTAGCTGGACTACTATCATCAGACATATATTTGGTCGATCAAAGATAGGGAAGATACTTGATATTCGATTTATTCTGTGTAAAAAATGGTGCTTTAATTCTTAAAAATTTTCCATAAAACACTAACATATCTGAACTCATTCCAATCTCAGCATATACCATTTTCTCAACTCTTAACTTTTTCTGTCATCATCTCCTCTCATAAGTACGTACAAACTCGAAGGATGTCAAAGAAATGTAGACCAAAACAAGCTAAAGGTCGGAAAATGGCTAAATTCCGAGTGAGGTCTTGATCACTCTTAAAAAAAACTGAGGTAGGGTCAAAAATTGGAAATTTTATTCAAGTAGGTTATTTGGCTATAGTTATATTTTTGTGGTGCCAAAAATCATCATTCCTAATTTTGATTCCAAATTCATAATTAATCTTAAAAAGAAAATTATCTAAAAATTTATTTATAAATATAAAAATTACTTGAATAATTCCATAAAAGAAATATTTGATAAAAATTATTTAGTTATACATACTCAAAATCTTAAAAATCTTATAAAAGATATAAAACATATTCATTATATATCTAATATATTTTACTAAATCAAAAATTAATCCTCTCGAATTATATCATTTTTATTCATATATTAACCAACTTAAATTATTCAAGAAAAATTAAAACTAAGAAATAAGTAATTAGAGTACTAATTTATATGAAAAAGGTTATATTTTATAATTATTTTTTATTATTATTATTTTTTTTCGAAAATTTTAATGAATTTTCAAACCTAACTCTACTCCCCACTTACGAAGTGACATCGTCCCGATGTTCAATAAGTATGAAAAAGTAGGTTCGAAAATTAAATTAAAATTATAGATGATCGTTATAAACATCGATAACACACGTATATTAAAATTAAACAACATATATATTAAACAAAAAGAAACTATTACAGACTAAAAATAAAACAAACTTACTATTAACTTACTAACCTTAAGCAACTTTAACTTATTAAAGCAAACCAAACTTAAACTAAATTAAATAAAACCACTAACAACTATCTCAAATAGTTGACGAACAACCCGGATTCTCTACCGGTAGCAATCCTCTACGACAATCACGAGACGGATATATCTCATCAGAAGCAATTTCAGGGACTTCATTCAAATGAATACATAACCTTGAAATTAACCAAGCAAAAGGCATCGGCCTTCCATTATTATACCGTTCCACTGCAAAGTTTACTGCCGTCCTAAAAATCAAAATCCCCCAGTCCACATAAGCTCAGTTATCAATGCAAACAACAGAAGTATCTCACTATCACTAACCCATGCAAAGTCACTAGTCGGATAGACTCGTGAGTTAATGAAGTGTTTCCATGCTCTCAGATGAGCAGGTAGAGCGGAAGTGGTAGAGTCGTAATTTTGATCGAACTCTGGAAACAGATACGGAAAAGCTTCCGTGACATAGTTAACAACATGACAAGAGTTTCCTAATGCCCATTGATATTCATAATGAAGATTATGGATTTGATTGAAAATCGGTATCTCGTAGATATGATTGATAATATGAGGTGACAGGTGAATAAGTGTACCACGAACAGATATAAGCTATGACGGATCTACCGTAGTAACAGTAGAAAGAGCTGAATAAAATTCCCTAACAATAGAAACATTAATTCTTCCTCGAGGTTGTTTAACAAATTTTTTCCATCCTTGATTCTGAATTAAATCCCTTCCGAACTGATCAATTTTTTCAAAATTGATACCCCTTTCCATCAATATAGGAGAATTTGCAAACCTCGCATTCACCAACAAATTAACATTTGAAGCGCTAGACTCCGGGACAAAAACATCAACTGCCTCCGGATCGTATGAATTGACTGATGGTGATGATCGGTTTGACATTTTAGTTGAAACAGATGAAAAGAAATCAACAGATAGAAAGGTAAAAGTAAAAGAGTTAATTTGTAAATTGTTTACTCTCAGCTTGTTTTCCTTAAATGGACAAAATTGAGAGTGTACGTGGCTGCACATTAGAACTCTCAACATGACTCAGCAGTTTTTATTCCCGGACCGATCCCGAAAATGACCGGACCGATCCGACTTTAAGATATTTTTACCGGTTGAAGGTTGTAAAATTCAAGTTTTCTTTGTTCAACTTAATAGACTTCAAGCTATTTGAGAAGCTATAAAGGTAGTGTAAATATTATTTCACCGATACGGATAAAACGACACACGAATACGACATGCGAATGATAAATATATATATATATTTTTTTTTTTTTTAGATTTTTGATTTTTTATGAAATATTTAAATACTATTAAAAATAAATTTACGACTACGACAGAATATGATTAATGAAATCGAAAACTTATTAAACTAGCAAACTTATCAACTAAAGTTAAAATGCAGAAAATAAAATAAACAGTCCTAAAATGTTTAGAAATAATAAAAGTTGTTTAAAATCAAACAATGTCAACATCATCATCGTCAGCAGTGTAAACTGGATCATTCATACTTGGAACTGATGACGTTACTGGCTGTGGAAACGTAGTCGTGGTCCGAACTGAACTGTCGAGATCCATCGAACTCATACTTGACGTCATCCTTGCAAAATCCGAAAATCCTCCCCAGCTAGATGTAACAGCACCCTGAGAACCTGTATAAAAGACACCTTGACCACTAGACTGGCTTCCAAAAGGATTTGGCATATGATGAAAGCTCTGAGATGGTGGAATAGGTGCTATCCATTCTGGTAACGTATACGGGTTAGATTGACAGGGCGGATAGGCAGTTCTATCGAAAGAAGGATCAAGATGCATCTGCTCATGTCTCAGCATCCCTCTACGTAAATCATCACTCCACTGCCTACTCTGCTCAGCAAACAAAGCCATATTAGCCTGTCCTCGGGCTACATCTGATACTAAGGATTGAAACATATCGTATGTAATAGTGTTTGGGAGAGAAGTCTGTTGTTGCTTAGAAAAAGATGAAAATGCTGAAACTGGTGGAACTGGTGGAGCTGGTGGAGGGGTACTACGTCTAACTATCGAGTCTATCGAACCCTCTGGAGACCTCCTCAGACTAGGGCCTATCAGGGACTCATCTGCCATCATCAACTTGTCGTTAGACAGGAAAGGAACTCCTGATCTACGACATAAATCTGAAATAAAGCCAGGAAAGTACATGTGACTCCCTGCCTTGGCAGTAACAATAAACTCGAAAACCCTTCTATACATAATCTTCCCCACATCCACCTTAACATCATGAATCATCGCCCAAGTAATGCATAAATCTTCTTTACCAAAGGCGGTGTGTTTGGTAGTGGGATAGAGAGTATGGCTCAAAAATCTTTTGATTGCCCTCAGATCTCTAAAACACTTCCCATAATTAAATCTGTTGTCCACCCATTCTGCTGTAGCATCAAACTCCCTCTGAGCTCTAGAGGCAATCTGCTCATACATAGCAGGATCATCTAATCTATAAACAGCTCTATAATCTTCTTCATCTGGAAAAACTTCTACCCCTAAAACAGATTAATCAGTTCCGGACTAAAAGAAACATGTCTAGACCTAAGGGGAATAGACTCTATCATACTACCCTCAGTGGGTGTCAAAGTAGACAAAACTGCATAAAATTCTGCCACTAAGGTAGTATTGATCTCTCCTGTCCTCTGAGCTGCAAAATCCAACCATTGGCGTCTAGCAAAAATACGCCTAACCTCCTCTCCTAAGTCATCAAAATCTAAGCCTCTTTCCAACACAACTCCACATTTACTATAGATATTTTTATAAGCATTCTTAGCTTGAGGTGAAGCTGTAGCAGCAAAACTAACAGATTCTTCTTCCGGTGTTAAATCTTTTAACTCTACGACCGGTACTTCTATTGGAATATTAGGCTTTCTTTTCTTAGAGATTTTTCGACTGGATGAGGCCATTCTACGATATTGAATTGACAAAACAACAATAAAAACAACAAAAAAAAAAAAACAACACATAATAAAATGTCACAACACACGTAAAATTCAAAACAGTTGAAAATAAATCTAAAAATTATAAAAATCATGAAATTGATAAGTAAAGTAAACAAATTATACCTTATAATGAACAAAACCGTGAAAAGTGGCCGGAAAAGTCGTATAAGCCTCCGGGATGAAATGGAGCTTGTGTTCGATCTTTTTCAAATTTTTCACTTGTGTTAAAGAGAGGAGAGTAAAAGAGGAAGAATGTATGTAATGGTGTAGTGTAATTTGTATTTTTGAGGAGAAAACTAAAATTTTTGGGGATGGTGGTGATGCGGCTGCTGAAAAGAAAAGAGGAGAAATGAAGAAGAAAGAAAGGTCCCGTCCTTTTAGGTTTAATCGATCCCGGATCGGTCCGGTGTAAGGGCCGGATCGATCCGTGTGCAATTTTTATGATTTTTCGAAAATTTTTTATTTTTTTTTTTTGGATTTTTGATATAAAACTTATAAAACTCAATAAAAACTTAATAAAAATAGAAAATAAAGTTTATAAATTTTAAAACAATTTCTTAAAATTTATAAAATCTTTATAAAACTTATTTAAAAGTTTATAAAAATTCAATAAATTTCTATTAATTCTTATAAAATATATAAAAACTTAAAAAACTTTTTATAAAACTTTTATAAAACTCCTTAATTTTATAAAGATCCAATTTTATAAAATTTTCAAAGTTATGCAAGAATTTTATAAAACTAAAAACAATAAAAGACTTGAACTTACGGGGTTTCTAATTCTTCAATTTCTACAAACTCCAGATTCCTAACGTACCTTTCAAGCAAACTATATCCTAGAAATGTAGCGTTTGAATTAAGTCTTGGAAGTCCATCGGGATTTTCGGTTAACCACCTAATCGTTCCCTTCTTAATTACATTCAAACACTCACTCTGAGATTGAGTTATATTTTTCCCACATCGCCCACTGTGTTCAATTTTTCCACAGATTCTGCACTTCCTTAAAAACTTAGCCCTTCTCTTTATCGAACTTCTCGACGTACCATTACAAACTTCTTTCAATTTTTTCTCTCTCAACAATTGCTTGTTCTTTTCAAAAACTAAGGTTTCTATAGTAAAGGCGATATCTCTATTAAAACCAAACTTCAAAAGCAAAACAAAAACTCCTAATCTATCTAAAAAAGACATCCAGTTCTTTTACGTCTATCCGGTAAAAGACGAAACTAGTTTAGACATATAAAAGTAAAGATAAAACCTGGTAATTTGATACTTTCAGCTTTTAAGAGCACTGCTTTTTAGTCTTTCGGAGGGTCGATCAGCAACATCACTTCATTTATGAGAGAGACTTCTTCACCTTCCAGAAATAGCTTCACCCTGTGACCATTGGCTATAAAAGTTGTATTCCCATCAGTTAGTTCAACAGATCCAGATTTATAAACTCGTGTTACTTTAAATGGTCCTGTCCATCTTGATTTAAGCTTTCCTGGAAACAACTTTAAACGTGAATTGTACAATAACACTCGATCACCTATATGGAACTCACGACTATATATTCTCTTATCATGGAAGGATTTCGTGCGTTCCTTGTAGATTCGAGCATTTTCATAAGAATCAAGGCGAAATTCTTCTAATTCTGTTAATGAAGTAATCTATGATCACCGACAGCCTTAGGATCGAAATTTAAAAATCTAATAGCCCAGAATGCTCGGTGTTCTAACTCTACTGGGAGATGACAAGATTTACCAAAGACTAATTTGTAGGGAGAACAACCAATTGGAGTTTTAAAAGTCGCTCAGTATGCCCATAACGCATCATCTAGTCTAACCCCAGTTTTTACGGTTTGAATCCACTGTTTTTTCTATGATTCTTTTAATCTCTCTATTTGACACCTCTACCTGACCACTGGTTTGCGGATGATAAGGCGTTCTAACTTATGCGTTACACCATACTTTTCAATTAACTTAGTAAATGGTCGATTGCAAAAGTGCGAACCTCTATCACTAATGATCGCCCTTGGAATGCCATATCTAGTGAATATGTTCTTTTTAAGAAATCGTATAACAACCTTGGTATCATTAGTGGGAAGAGCTTCACTTCTACCCATTTCAAAACATAATCTACCATCACAAGAATAAATCTTTTTCCAAACGATATAGGAAAGGTCCCATGAAATCTATACCCCAAACATCAAATAACTCACATTCTAAAATAGGTTGCATAGGCATTTCATGTTTTTTCGATATATTCCCCATTTTTGACATGATTCACAAGATTTAACATATGTATACGCATCTTTATAAAGTGTAGGCCAATAAAAACCACATTGCAAGACTTTAAAAGCAGTTTTCCAACCTCCATGATGACCTCCTGCCTCACGATCATGACAAAACGATAAAACACTTAAGATTTCATTATCAGGCACACATTTTCTGATTATTCCATCCGAACATTTACGGAAAAGATCCGGTTCCTCCTAGTAATAAAATTTTAAGTCATAAAAGAACTTCTTTTTCTGTTGCCAAGTCCAATGAGACGGAATGTAATCACAGGTTAAATAGTTAATGATATCTCCAAACCAAGGTGAATTTTCCTTAGAAGGAATTCTTTTCTTTAATAACTGCATGGTTGAAGGCATATCGATTCTAAACAGTTGTTCATCGGGAAACGAATCCTTAATTTCATTTCCTATTTCTTCCTCAGTTTCCATTCTACTTAGATGATCTGCTACTACATTCTCACTTCCTTTTTTATCTTTAATCTCAATATCAAATTCTTGAAGTAGGAGAATCCATCTAAGAAGACGTGGTTTCGCATCTTTCTTACTCAGTAAATATTTCAATGCTGAATGGTCTGTATAAACTATTACCTTAGAGCCAACAATATACGATCTAAACTTATCTAAGGCAAAAATTACAGCCAACAGTTCTTTTTCTGTAGTTGCATAGTTTAGTTGAGCTGCATTTAACGTATGAGATGCATAGTAAATAGCTTTGAGAATTCTATTATACCTTTGACCTAAAACAGCTCCTACAGCTAAATCGCTTGCATCACACATAATTTCAAAAGGTAAATCCCAGTCTGGTGCCACCAATACTGGTGCAGTAATCAACTTCGCTTTCAGGGTCTTAAATGCTTCCATACATTTATTATCAAAATTAAAAGATACTTCTTTTTCAAGCAAATGACTTAGAGGCTTTGCTATCTTTGAAAAATCTGCAATAAATCTCCTATAAAATCCTGCATGTCCAAGAAATCCTCTTAACGTTCTTAGATTAACTGGTGGAGGCAATTTTTCGATTACCTCGACTTTAGCTTTATCAACTTCAATTCCTACTTCAGAGATTCTATGACCTAGTACAATTCCTTCTGATACCATTAAATGACATTTTTCCCAGTTAAGCACTAAATTGGTATCCTCACAGCGTTGTAACACTCGTTCTAAGTGTAACAAACAGCCATTAAAAGAGTCTCCGTAAACACTAAAGTCGTCCATAAAAATTTCTAAGAATTTCTCAACCATATCAGAAAATATAGACATCATACATCTTTGAAACGTAGCAGGAGCATTACATAAACCAAACGGCATTCTTTTATACACAAAAGTTCCATAAGGACAAGTGAAAGTAGTCTTTTCCCTATCTCCTGCTGCAATGAAAATCTGTAAATATCCTGAATAACCATCTAAGAAACAGTAATACTTATGACCACTTAAACGTTCCAACATTTGTACTATGAATGGAAGTGGATGATGATCTTTCTTAGTATGATCATTTAGTTTTCTAAAATCAATGCACATTAGATATCCTGTAATTTCCCTTGTTGGAATCCATTCTTTCTTATCATTCTCTTTCACTGTGAAACCTCCTTTCTTTGGTACAACTTGAGTTGGACTTACCCATTCACTATCCGATATAGGAAAAATTATTCCCATTTCTAATAGCTTAATAACCTCTTTCTTAACGATTAACTGTAAATTCGGGTTGAGGCGGCGTTGCGGTTGAATACAAGTTTTAGCATCTTCTTTTAGAATTATCTTATGAACACATATCTCCGGACTAATACCTTGAATATCGGCAACTGTCCATCCAAAAGCTTTCTTATGCTTTTTCAACATTCCTAGTAATTGATCTCCTTGTTGCTCCGTTAAAGTTGATGAAATAATAACTGGTAAAAGGTTATTATTTTCAAGAAAAGCATATTTCAGATTTAAAGGTAACGGTTTCAATTCCAGATTCTTAGGCGGATCTTCGATTGATGATTTAAGAACTGGTCCTTCTAGTTCTAATTCTAAATACTTATGCCATGGTGGTTTAAAAGTAAAACTTCCTTTATCTAGAGAAAGGATTATCTCTTTCATTTCAATGTCTTCCTCATCTTCTTTATAGATAGATAAAGTTAAACATTCTTCTAATCTATCTTCAAAAGTTGGTAACTGATTATCATAGACAAAATGAATATCTTCTATAAAAGAACATGATTCTGGTGATGTGTATTGATGGTTCATAGCTTTGAAAATATTGAAAGCAACTTCATCTTCATTGACTCTCAAAATTAATTCTCCTTTCTGAACATCGATTAAAGTTCTCCCTGTAGCTAGAAATGGACGTCCTAAGATAAGCGGCGCTGAAAATCCTTCTTCCATTTCCATAACTACAAAGTCTACTGGAAAATAGAACTTGTCTACTTTAACCAATACGTCCTCAATAATTCCTTTAGGGTACTTAAGCGATCTGTCTGCCATTTGCAGAGTCATTTCAGTCTTAGTAAGCTTTCCTATGCCTAGCTTTCTATAATCCTCATAAGACATGAGATTTATACTAGCTCCCAGATCACATAAGACCTTCTTAAACAAAAATCCTCCAATTTCACACGGAATCGTAAAACTTCCAGGATCTTTTAGTTTAGGTGGTAACTTATGCTGCAGAATTGCAGAACATTCTTCATTTAGGCATATATTCTCATATTCCTCTAATTTTTTCTTATTTGATAGTATATCCTTCAAAAACTTTCCATAGGTAGGCATATTTATCAGAGCTTCGATAACAGGGATATTAACATTAATATGACGAAAAGTATCAAGGAAACGAGCATACTTCTGATCGGTCTTAATCTTTTTAATTTGATCTTTAGGTGGAAAAGGTAAAGACTCTAAATCTATAACCTTTGGTTTCGAAGTCATTCTCTCTTTTCCTTTATCCTTTGGGGTATTACTTGATCGCCATGTTTCAGGTTCTTGAATTTTTTCTTTTAATTTGTTCCCTGAATCAATCTCTACTTCATATTCCTTCAGTTCTTCCTGTTTCTCATCCTTGTTTTCTTTATCTTCTACTCTAACATGTTCCTTAAACAGATTCCTTAAATCTTTATCCATAGGGTCTTTTAAAATTCTAGGGATTTTTACCCATTTTTCACCTTCCTTCTCAAGTTCCAAACTTCTATTCCTTTTCAAGAAATTCTCTATGATTTCTTCTTCCTCATCCGTAAAGTCAAGTTTATCTTTAGTCTCTTCATTTTTATCTAAATCATTTTCTACTTCATTATTCCCGAAGTTTTCTACTCCATTACTACCATAGAGTTTCCTACTTCTCGTAACTACAACATTTACCTCTCTTGGGTTTCTTTCAGTATTACTTGGTAATCCTCCAGGAGGTCTACTGTTGTTACGTTCACCTTCCCTACTCAAATGATCTTCCATATTCCTTAATGAAGCTTCTATCGTTCTCATTCTGGTATCATGTCCACTCATAGATGTTTTCATTGTACTCATGTCCTTCCTGACTGAACCTATAGAAGTCATCATTGTTTCCATATTCTTAGCTTGAGTAGATACTACACCCATCATATTTTCCATCAGTTTTTCCCATTTTTCAACCCCTTCTGCAGGTTGTGTTGAACTTTGAGTTACTGGTATACTTTGAGTGGTATGTTGAGGATAGGATCTAGGTAATGATTGTAAATTCGATTAGATGTATTTCCTTGATAAACTTGATTATTATTCATATTCTTATCTGAACTGGATAAGGCGGTTGTCCTGGCTTACTAGGGTTTTCAGACCATCTAAAAGTTGGGTGGTCTCTTCTAATAGCATTAAATGAGTTTGAATATGCATTGTTCAAATTCCTATGCTGCTGAAGAAAACTCACTTCCTCTTTTGAATATCCTGTTGGTTCTTCTTTCCCTAATGACACATTATCATGATTTGAGTATTCAGTTGGAGTACTATTTTCTGAATTTTGATTCTTACCTTGTTGTAATCCATCAAACTTCCTACTCAAATTCTCCAAATGTGCTAGAACTTCCGTATTTGACGTACATCCTTCTGCAAAAGCTACCTTTCTAGTGCTAGAACCGGTTTCCCACATTCTATTGTTTTTGGAAATCTTTTCTATAGCATCGTAAACTGTTTGAGCTTCACTCATCATTAACGAACCACCACATGCATGATCTACATCTGCACGTGAATCTTTTCTTAGTTTACGACAGAAAAGTTGAATTTGCATATCTAAGGAATAACCATGATCGGGACAAGCTCTTAACAATTTTTTAAACCTTTCCCACGCATTCCCAAGTGTTTCTTCAGATCCTTGTCTAAAATTAGCAACCTCGACTTTTAATTCCAAATTCCGTCCTGGAGTGAAATATTGTTTGAAATTCAGTTTGAATATCCTCCCAACTAGTTAACGAGTGGTGTGGAAGAGACATAAACCAATCTCGGGCTCTTCCTTTTAAAGAAAAAGGAAACATAGTCATCCTCGTTAATTCCTTATGAGCACCTTGACTTTTGGCCGTATTGCACAGTTCTTCAAACAGATAGAGATGATGATGTGGATCTTCATCATCTTCTCCTAGAAATTGGGCTCTTGTGTCAATTAAACCAAAAAGATGAGACTTAATTTCGAAATTATTCGCTCCTTCATTCGGTAAAAGTATGGGATTATTAGTCTGGTTTCTCCTTACAGTTTGATCACAGATAGGTCTCGGGTTTGGCGGATTGTTACGATTATTCTGGTTCTGATCTTGATTGTTCCTATTATTATTATTCTGATTATTATTAATATTAACAGGGTTTTGTCCATGCCCTAAAGCATTATCTAGCCTCTGTTCGTTTGTTTCATCACTATTTTCAGCCATTTCTTTATTTTTATTAGAAGATGATTCCGTTGGAGATTTTCCAAGGAGTCCTAAGCTGGTTTGACCACGTTTACTCTCTATCCGCAGCTGCCTTTCGTAAGCGTTTATATCAGGCTTATAAGGAGTAAGTGAGGCTTTACCGCTTCTGGTCATCAACTAATTAAAATAGAAAAATGCTCGAGTTTTAAAGAAGAAGAAAATTGGTACTAAAAGAAAGTAGATACCAACGAAAAATAAAAAAGAAATGTGATAAGAAGAGTGTTGGTTTATCCTCGAGAATTTTAAGCTAATACAAGTAGTAACCATAGACACAAAAAAAAAATAGCGACTTTGTCTCCCCGGCAACGGCGCCAGAAAGCTGACGTCACCAAACCAGACCTTAGAAACGGCGTCAAGAAGGGGACAGACCTTTTCTAGGTTAGACGGATCCTAACCGGCAGTGTACCGGGTCAAATTGTAGTGATAAAGTGGTGAGTCGGTGTCGAATCCTCAGGGAAAAAGTGGTAATTCTTTTAAGTGTGGTTAAACACCAAAGAGCTGCTATTAACTCGATCTAAACCGCAATTTTATAACACAGATTACTACTACTCTAACCAACATAAAATAAATGCGTAATTTAAAAGTTATTCTAATATAATATATATATATATATAAATATATATAGATGTACATAAATAGTAAAATATATATATATATATAAATATATAGATACCAAAATATAATATATAACCAGACTAACCAAAGTATATGTAATCAATTTATATGATCTTTTCAATTAATGGAATGTGTTCGATCTTCCTTTTTAGGTCCAATTGAGTGAATGAAACGGTGTACTCCTAATGTCAACAATTCCTCCTCACACGGCGTATGAAATTGTCATATGTCAAAAGTCATCATCCAAGGTCCACAACTGCCCCATGCTAAACTTAGTTAGTCAAAACAGTACCGAGTACAAATCTACCCCGGATAAAAGAGGTGATTCCATTTGTCAGATGGCCGATGTTATTCAAGAGGCTCCGGTTGTCAAGCGGATCGATTTAATACAAACGGTGTAGTTTCAATTAAACTGTGATTTTAACATTATTAAGATCTCGAGTACAATTTTAATAAGATTTGTTTTACTAGGACAAATCTGCCCCGGGTAGGAAATAGGATTCCGTTAATCGACGGCCATTTTTACCCTCCGGTTTTTCTATTTTTACTCATATCCTGACTTCTCTGGTCAGTTCATCGCCAGGTTATATGTAGTATTCATCATGATTGATTACTTCATTCCGAATATGTTATCATTACGTAGCGAAATAGAAAAAGATTCATTTTACTCAATTTTAGTCAATTTTATTTTAACATCATTCCATTACCGAAAAGATCAAAATAATACGATTACATAATTTTGGTTAGTTATTAGATCTAGCCTAATAACATTATAAAAAAGAAGAAAATAACAAACATAAACATAATTATTATAGAAATTACCCGATTACAACTGCTGACTCAGAAATCGTCTTTTCCCAGGTATTACAACGACTTCAGCAACACCGAACCTTCGAGAATTTCCCAAACATTACTACCGTACTACTACTACATTATTTTGGCATAAGGCCTATTTACAACTATAAAAGAAAGAGGGAAAGAGTTATATATATAGAATATGGTTTATATATATAATTTGGTACCCCCAAAATGATCTCTGCTGCATCCTATATATAGATTTTAACCCTTCCCGGACCGGTCCTGGAACTTGCCGGATCGGTCCGGTGTAATGATGATAATCATTACAGCTTGTCATCAGCATGTTCCCCCATGTTACTCCCTAATCATCATGTGAAGATTTTATTTGATTTTATTTGTAATTAATATTATTTTTAACTTATAAAATTCATATCTTTTGATTCCGGACTCCAAACGATATGATCAAAATGCCATAAAAAAATTCTCTGAAAACTCTTCAACTTTCATGAAAGACTCTTCTTCAGAAAACGTCGTTTTGATAACCCCGTTGTCCTCCGAACGTATTTCGATAATTTTACTAATAGAAATCAAATGACCACTTAATCACCATTTGAGTTGTAGACCTCCAATCTTCATGATTCAAAATGCATTAGAAAGCTCATATGAAGATCTTCAACTTCCATGAAGAACATTTTCCCAGAAAATGTCTTTTTAACGAGCCATTTCCAATATATGTCGTTCTCGGGATTCATAACGATTATCTTTTTACCCTTTACATCAGTGACGCTTTATAACTTCCTTCCACTGACTTGTATTGACTTCAAAAAGTGTCGATACTCGGGATTTCAGTTCATCTTAGGATTCTGCAATGAAATAAACACAAAATACCCGTGTAAAATAGACACAATATTCCGGTTACTAAAACCGGTACAAAAACTACAACTTTCTACTATAAATACTAACTTTTACTACTAACTATACTAAACTACAAAGATTAATATTTTATACTAATTATATCATAATTTTAGATATTTTACATAGAATTTGTCAACAAAACATAATAAAATCACGTAAATTCAATCATATAAAAATAATACATCAGCTAGCAACGAAGAACAAGGCACAACGATGATTTCAATTAATTTTAACGAAGAACAAGCATTGATCCACCTATCTCGCAACTCTCAATTTCTACCCTAGATCGTTTAGTGAAGATTTAGTAAAGATGTGGTTCACCTATCAAAGGTATGAATTTCTACTCTCGTAGATAATTCGCCTATTAATCTTCTATCTTTTGATCTTAAAGATTAACGCTTCCGTAACAAGGTGTAAGATTTATCAATCTAGCAACCTAGAAATTCAACCTAATCAACTCTCGTTATTTTTAGGTTAAAAGTCCAATCTTTACTACGGTGATCTAGGTCTAACAACGATTCTCATCAACATTAAACATCAATAAGCAACAATCCATCGATATAATTGCATAATCAATATAAAAGCATAATAAAGATACAAGCTTTAATAAAACTCACAAAACAAATCCAAAGAAGAAATCAAGTTGTTGCTCGATCGGCTTCACATGCTTGTTCAAAACGCTTAGCCTCTATCCATCATTGTAATACAAATCATATAAATAAAAAAGAAGATAAAAAGATGTTTATGATGGTGGGAAAACGCAGCTAGGCGCCCCCAAAGGGCCTGGGGCGGCCAGGGATCGAATTGTGGTGGTTAGGGTTGCAGAAAACGCGTCTATTTATAAGTGTTTAGGTCGGTTTCAGCAAAGGCGGTGGCTGGACGCCCGTCCATTCCTTCTGGACGCTCGTTCGGTCTTGTTGGACGCCCGTCCACTTCACGTCAAACTCTCTAATCAACTTTTCATCCTGGACGCCAGTTCACTTTGATGGACGCCCGTCCATCCTGGACGGGCCTTGACGCTCGTCCACTCTTCATTCAGCTCAAACGCTCGTTTGATTCTTCAAATCTTCATTCCAACTTCATCCATATCTCTTTCCTTCCATGCAAATCATCACTTGAACATCTTTTAAACTCCTTTCACCTCATGCAAGCGTACCTACATCATGATAAAAACATGCAAAATGTAACATCTTACATCTAAAGATATTTATCCAATAAAATCACATAATTAGCTCGATTTTGCACTTTAATACTTCTAAAACTCATTTGCTCAATATTTCAATATAAAGCTCGATTTCTATGAAAAACATCTAGATATGGGGAAAATTGACATAAAATATATCATTAAAAACACTACAAATCACCCTTAACAACTCCCCCACACTTAAACCTTGCTCGTCCCGAGCAAGACAAAACATAATCAAGACTCGAGACATATAAACATTTATGCAACCATAAAGCATATTCAATAGTTTAGAGGTTCACCCGAGTGTGTGTGCATAGCCATAATAAATTTCCACTAAATCCACACTTGTAATTGATTCAAGCAAAACTAGCCAACATCCCATTTAGATCAGAAATATAAAAACGATTATAACGTGCACCTCACAAAACATACATATTCGAAAAGAATGATAGAGGGTATTTAAGACCTTTCTGACATACTCAGAGGATAATCCCTACAACATATCTTTCAGTTTATACTGGGATAAGATAGACGATAACTTAGTCTTATACTTTATTCAATTCATACCAATTCTCATTCAAGTTGATTCAACTTTTTCCACATTTAACACACATCAGAATGAGCTATTGCCCTGTCATAGCAGAATAGGGTATTCGAGATATACCCTACCTTACTCAAATCATAAGGCAGCTTCTTCTGACTGTCGTGAGCTTTTAGTCATCATAGTGGTATAGGACATACGTGGTATACCCTACCTCACTCAAATCATCGACCAGCTTCCGACACACCCAATTACCTCATTCAAATTCAACTTTTCATTTGACAATAAGTTACGTGTTACTTATCACATTCAAACCTTCAGATATTCACAGTATGTCATACTTTAATTCTAAACACAAACTATTAAAATTTCCAAAATTCGTATGTAAGCAAAGAATCATGCGATAATCATCAAAAATCTCTAATTAAATGGACATAGCTTTAAAATATAGCTCATCATTTACTATGGCACGTGAAAAATAGTGTTGGGTGAGACATCTAAATTTACTAAATATGCAAAATAATGCACCAATGATATAAAAACTCAAATAAAGATATGCCTTTGCTCACTTGGGACAAAACAAACAAAAATTTTAAAATTTAGCACTTTTTCATAGAAATATAATAGTATGGCAAATGAACGTAGATACATAAAACCATTTCCTCCTCACACTTAAATTACAACATGTCCTCATGTTGTGCAAAATAAGAAAAACTTAGCTGATTGTAGTTCAAGGCGGCAATTCTGGAAGTGGTCATGAGTCAGATCCAGAAATGCTTGAAGAAATCAGTAAACTGTGGACCATCCACCGGAAAACTGGCTTCACCTAAAAGCGCACCATCGCTATCGCAAATACCCTGCACACATCAAAAACAAAACAAACCGGACCTCGGGGGTAGGGGCACAAAAGATGATAGACAAGGCATTATCATGGAACAAAGCATAAGCAATGCAAAAATTGACAAAAACCGAATCTATGTGAAAAGTAGTGCACAAATGTAACATCGGCAGGAAGGAAGGAATCACATTGATTTTTCAAATTACGAAAATGCAAGTTACCTAACCACAGAAACCGACACCAAAAACCTAGATGACACAAGACAAAACTAGCCCCCCTTATTCAACAAAAAAAAGACAAAATAATCCAAAATATAAAAAAATAACTATTCTTATTATTGGGTTGCCTCCCAACAAGCGCCTTTGTTTAGTGTCTTTGGCTAGACATACGTACTATTCAGCCTGGATCAGGCCACTTAATCTTCCTTCCGCCACTACTTCGTGTAAGCTCTGGTCATTAGTGTGGCTACAGAAACAACATCTCACACATGGGGTCAGGTTCTTTACCGCTTCCAAACATTCTTAATTCTCCCAATTGCAGACTTCTTCTTCTTCTTCAATCTTCTCTTCAACTGTGCATCCCGTTTAAACTCTTCCATATCCCAACTACCAGCCAGAACTTCCTCTACTGGACCACTGCCGTCATTCTCAGAAAACAAATCGGGCGAAAACTCGTCAAACTCATTGACTTCGAGTACCACACCGAGGATGTCGAGGAAGTGAACAATCAAAGGCTTCTCTTTGGGTTCACCAATGTAGTGCTTACACCTTTGACCATTCACTCAACGGCTGGTCACCATGACCTCTCAGTTCTAAAACACCTCAGAATGATTTGGAGAATTTCAAAGGGACCGGACCATCGTGTCCTCAGCTTACCAGGGAACAGATGTAACCTGGAATTGTACAATAAAACTTGTACACCAACTTGAAATTCTCTCTTCTTAATCTTGGCATCGTGAAGGAGTTTTTTCTTTTCCTTACTTATCCTGGCGCTTTCGTAGGCCTGAAGTCTAATTTCGTCTAACTTGCAATCGATGTTGTCCATAAGATTGGGAATCAAAGTTTAAGAACTTAATGGCCCAATACGCTCTATGCTCTAATTCGATTGGCAAGTGGCATGATTTTCCATAAACCATTTGATAGGGTGATGTACCCATGGGGGTCTTATAGGCAGTTCGATATGCCCATAGTACATCATCCAACTTTAGACTCAGACTTTTCTATGATGTTAACAGTTTTCTCCAGGATCTTCTTTAAACTTTGGTTGCTTCTTTCAACCTGACCACTAGTCATAGGATGGTATGGTGTGCCAATTTTATGCGGACACCATATTTTTCGAGAACTTTCTCTAGGGGTCGGTTGCAGAAATGCGTCCCTTCATCACTGATCAATGCGCGTGGACATCCAAACCGCACAAAGATATTTTTCTTAAGAAATTTCATGACCGTTTTATGATCATTGTGAGGAGTGGCTTGAGCCTCCACCCATTTGGACACATAGTCCACGTAGACTAAGATGTATTTGTTTCCACAAGATGATGGGAATGGTCCCATAAAATCGATGCCCCATACATCAAAGACTTCACATTCTAGGATGGGTTTCAATGGCATGTCGAAACGCCTTGTCGAGTACCGGTTCTTTGGCATCTATCACAAGCTTTACAGAAAGCTTCTGTATCTTTGAAGATCGTGGGCCAATAGAAGCGGATTGAAAGATCTTAGCAACGGTTTTCCAAGGACCAAAGTGACCGCCAGTGGGTCCACTGTGGCATTGCTCAATAATATCACGTTGCTCAGATTCTGGAACACATCTTCTCAGCAAACCATCTTTACCAATCTTGAAGAGGTAAGGTTCATCCCAAACGAATGTTTTCATATCCGAGAAGAATTTCTTCTTCTCCTGATAAGACAATTCTGGATCTAGATACTGGGAATGTAAGAAGTTGACGGTAGAAGCATACCAAGGATTTTTAGGAGTGCACTTGTCTAGATGCATAACATTCTGGAGAGGAAGTGAAAGGTCTATCCCTTCAGGGTCTTTCACTCCTTCATCCTTCATTCTAGACATGTGATCATCTACTTCGTTTCCACCTTCCTTACCAGTCAGGAGATCAGCCTCCCGACTTCCACTAAATTCTTTATTTCTCGGGGATCAGCCACCTGAGTATTCTCATCCAGAACAGGGAAACCACTAAGTTGAGTGTCTGACCTTACATTCATAGCACTAGCCTCTTCTCCACCATTGTATGTGGATGCATAGTTAGATTGAAGTGGATTCTCATAACTTGCATCGAATTGCTATTAGTATTCCATTGGTGGGGTGAATTACCTCCACTGCACTGAGCCTCATAATGGTTTCCACCACAATACGAACATCTCACTTGAACGTTATTAAATCCATGTCCGTAAGAATTTTCATCAGTTGAGGGCATACGAGCATCGGATCCAAAGACAGATGAATTATTTAAACTTGACACTTCTACTTTTGAGGGACCACTGAATTGAATGCGGATCCTAAGTTCATGGCATTGTCCTCTTCTCTATCATAAGGAAGTGTGGGAGCTAGATCAATGCCTTGGTCTTGAGCCATTTGCCTGAGCCGTCTCTCAAGATTCTTGAGCGTCTGTTTTGCTCCTCCAATTTAGCTTCAAGATCGTTCGATTGAGAGGGGCCTTGATAGTTCTGAAAGTTCTGTGGGAAAGATTGGCTAGACTGACTTTGAAATATAGGATCGGGACTGTTCTGATTGAACCATTGATTTTGATTGGAAAAATTGATACGTTGGTCCTGACTGAAATTCGGGTTTTGATAGAAATTGGATTCTGAGAATTGAAACCCTGATTCTGAAAACTGCTTTGGCCAGAGAATTGATTATTAAATCTATGATATTGCTGGCCACAGAAAGCATTTACTTCAGCGTTCTGTCCATTCATAGGACAGAACCGAGCAGTGTGTCCCACGTTATCACAATTTTGACATCTGACTAGATTGAAATTTCCCTGATTCTGGATTTTATCTAACAAAGCAAACAAGTAATAAAATTTATAAATCCGGTATTCCCCAAGTGTAGGGATCGTAGTACAGTGATTAATACCGGAGTCGATCACAGGGAATCGGGGTATCTAGTTCATTAATTTTCCTAAGGTTGATACAATTATTCCTAAACCTAAAACAACAAAACGAAAAGTAAACTGGACAGAGGATTGTCAATCCAAAGCCAGGAAAGATAATTGCGAACGAAAATGACTCTAATCTATAAATTAAAACGAAAATAAAATTCTAAGCTAGCAACGAAGAACAAGGCACAACGATGATTTCAATTAATTTTAACGAAGAACAAGCATTGATCCACCTATCTCGCAACTCTCAATTTCTACCCTAGATCGTTTAGTGAAGATTTAGTAAAGATGTGGTTCACCTATCAAAGGTATGAATTTCTACTCTCGTAGATAATTCGCCTATTAATCTTCTATCTTTCGATCTTAAAGATTAACGCTTCCGTAACAAGGTGTAAGATTTATCAATCTAGCAACCTAGAAATTCAACCTAATCAACTCTCGTTATTTTTAGGTTAAAAGTCCAATCTTTACTACGGTGATCTAGGTCTAACAATGATTCTCATCAACATTAAACATCAATAAGCAACAATCCATCGATATAATTGCATAATCAATATAAAAGCATAATAAAGATACAAGCTTTAATAAAACTCACAAAACAAATACAAAGAAGAAATCAAGTTGTTGCTCGATCGGCTTCACATGATTGTTCAAAACTCTTAGCCTCTATCCATCATTGGAATACAAATCATATAAATAAAAAGGAAGATAAAAAGATGTTTATGATGGTGGGAAAACGCAGCTAGGGCGCCCCCAAAGGGCCTGGGGCGGCCAGGGATCGAATTGTGGTGGTTAGGGTTGCAGAAAACGCGTCTATTTATAAGTGTTTAGGTCGGTTTCAGCAAAGGCGGTGGCTGGACGCCCGTCCATTCCTTCTGGACGCTCGTTCGGTCTTGTTGGACGCCCGTCCACTTCACGTCAAACTCTCTGAATCAACTTTTCGTCCTGGACGCCAGTTCACTTTGATGGACGCCCGTCCATCCTGGACGGGCCTTGGACGCTCGTCCGCTCTTCATTCAGCTCAAACGCTCGTTTGATTCTTCAAATCTTCATTCCAACTTCATCCATATCTCTTTCCTTCCATGCAAATCATCACTTGAACATCTTTTAAACTCCTTTCACCTCATGCAAGCGTACCTACATCACGATAAAAACATGCAAAATGTAACATCTTACATCTAAAGATATTTATCCAATAAAATCACATAATTAGCTCGATTTAGCACTTTAATACTTCTAAAACTCATTTGCTCAATATTTCAATATAAAGCTCGATTTCTATGAAAAACATCTAGATATGGGGAAAATTGACATAAAATATTGTTCAGGGTCAATTTGTAGTGATTTTTATAGATATTTTCTATATCAATTTCCCCTACATTCGTATGTTTTTCATAGAAATCGAGCTTATAATCGATTAATTGAGTAAATAGTGTTTTTAATAGGTTAATTGCAAAATGTAACGATTTATGTGCTTAAATTGTGATTTTATGTTATTTTGGGATTGTGTTACGCTTTGGTATATTTTCCTATGTTATAGATACATATTTTGGCATGCAAGAGGATTAAATGATGAGGTTTTGCATGGAAGAGAAGTGAAATGGAAGGAAGATGGAGATAAAGCTTGGAATGAAGCTTTCAAGCAGCCGAACTTCCGATGCAGTTCTTGATATGATATACACTGATTTGACTCTCGACCTCAAGAGAAGATTTGTAGGGCTTGAAGAGAGGATTCTACAGGATTTTGAATCACTCCATTCCGACTTACGAGGCCCGAGATATGAGCGTTACAAGTTTGGATGCTGTTGCTGAAACTACTGGAAAATCCCGAAAACGACTCGTAATACGACGGGCTAGTCAAAAAGGCGTTTTCTGAAGAAGAGTCCTGAATGAAAGTTGTAGAGTTTTCCGAGAGCTTAATTATGACATTCGGATCATAATTTTTGGAGGTCTACAACTCAAGATATGAATTTTAGAAGTTTGAGTTCAACATCTTCAAACTAGCGTCCAGCATTAAACGTGCGTCCAAGGCAGGAAATTGATACAGAGAGTTCAGACAGCAAGCAAACGCACGTTCCATCTCCGTCCACTTCAGATAGACGAACGTCCATTGAATCAAACGAGCGTCCGACCACCGACCATGCATAGCCGACTTAAGATTTTTGGATTAATAGCCGCATGCAATTTCCTAATGAAAAAAAGGAATGGAAAATTAGGGATAAGGACACAATCTGAAATATTTTTAAGTAACAGGACAGCTACATATTTTTTATAGGGAGAAGGACAACTGCATAATTTTTATAGCGAGAAGGACAAACAGTGAATCCCGAAAATCAGTGAATCTCCCCAGTGAATCCCGAAATCAGTGAATTTCGACAGTGAATTTCGACAGTGAATCCCGAAAATTAGTGAATTTCGACGATGAATTTTGAAAATTAGTGAATTTCGACAGTGAAAGTGAATTTAAACAGTGAATTTGAACACAAGTGAATTTTGACAGTGAATAAATAGTTTTGTCCTTTATGCAAAAGTTTCAAAAAACTGTCCTTCTACTCAATTGATGAAATATTTCTGTCCTTCTCCCTCATTCCCCCAAAAAGGAATTCATCCAGCCGCATATTCCTAATTGCTTCAGCCGACTTAATTGAAAAGAATTAACTAAATTAGATAATTGAAAAGGAATTCTCCCAGCCACATATTATTACAAACAGCCGACCTATGCATCTATATAAACAGCAGATTCCAAACCCTAATATATCATATAATTCATTATTCATAAACAGCCGCATAACAGAGGAGTAGCAGCCGCACTTCACTGGTTCTCAAGGCCGGTCACCCGAGCCTTGTGCTCGGGTGATCCGGGGTTAGATTAGATGTCGTTTTTCTTCCGTTTTCGATTCATGGATTCAATCATGTACCAAACTACGTGATTTTATTTATTTAATTTATTCAGTCCTTATTCGTTTTTTATGATCTTTAATTTATTTTGTATCGTTCTATGATTTTGATGCTATGATGTGAATTAGATCGAGAGATCAGTTTGCTATTGATACGTTTACAACATACGGAAGTTGCGTAAACTAGATCACCATAGAAAGATAGGATTTTTAATCATTAATTCGTGACAAATTAATTGGTTAATTATCTAGGTTGTTAGATTCTAAAATACGAGAGTTAACCTGAATCTAAGCCTTCGTTTTGTATGAATATTGGTCTCAACATTCGGAAGAGGAGAGATCGTTAGTTTGTATTTTGTTTGATCCCATGTATCTTTAGTTTAGGTCGTTTTTATTATTCGTACCTTAGATTTATCCTATTTGCTTTATTTGTTCTTTGTGTTTTTATGTTCGCACTCTAGTTTATTTGTTTTCGTTAGTAACAATTGAGAGGATTAATAAAATTAGATTCAACATCCCAATTCCCTGTGGATCGACCCCTTACTCACTTCGCTCTACTATCAATTACCCGGTATTCGGCCGGTTAGGAGGTAGTTTTGCATGGTAGTATAGGTTTATAAATTTTCTTTTGTTTAATGATGCAAAATCTCCGCAACAAATATATCATTAAAAACACTACAAATCACCCTTAACAGAAAGTCCCAACCCGGTCCAACTCGTGGTCCTTGGAGTGAAGTAGTAACCGGTATGCGGGTGTTAAACCGTGAAGGACCCCCTTGTTCCACTCTACCTCTGGTGACAATGTCTGGTCCCTGATTCACCCCACGCATGATGCTGCTCACAGACGGGGTGTTCCCTTGAGAAACCGTAGGGCTCTGGGTAGCTGGTCCACTTCTTCTCCTTCTCGGAATCACAACCTCGGTAAATCCTGCCTCAGCGTTACCCGTCTGGGTGTTAGCTGACTCAGTGTTACTCGTATTAGCTCCACCTCTAGTAAGCACCATTCTGTAACTAAGAAAAGATAAGAGGTTACTAAAGCTCTAAAACTTATCTTAAGGAAGAAATCAAGTCCTACACAGCAAGGAAAACCTTTCTCTCGATACCAACTGTAACGCCCCGTTCCCGAACACCGAGTCCTTATCCGGAAAGAGCGCTCGGCACATATATTATCAAATAAATTCAATAATATATGTAAGCCTTACGTCATACATCAGAACTAAAACGACACGGAAGATAAAACGACTCGGGAAAAACAAAAGACAAAAGATCGAACACACGGTTTTCAATGCTGTGAAACTAAATCCAATAAAGAAAACTAATCATCCAACATTCAAATCCCAAAAGATCTCAAAAGAACTTAACCAGAACTAATCCAAAAGAAAGACAACATTGTTTGAAACTAAGTCAACAACATTATTGAAAGAGTCAAAAGTAAAAGAACTAAGTCTTCACGAGCTCCATCTCACACGTCCTCATCAAAGAACTCATCAGCATTAGCAACCTGTTCATCTTCTTTGGGGAAAGGGAAAGACAAACACAACGTAACGGGGTAAGTACAAAAGTACTCAGTAACGCATAGAAGATCGTATAACTATGATCTCATAAAGAAATAAAAGCAACGCCGTCTTTTATTAATTCATTTCCGTTATTAACCCTAGCTAACTATCATATTATGTTCATAGCATAACATGAGGTTCCAAAAGGTATCTAACATAGCTCAAGTTTGTTACATCATGAATAACAAGGGCACTACGCCTAGTAATAGGATGTACTAGGACAACTGGGTGCAACCCACTTAGAGACACGCTCTAGTAGCCCCGGGAATATCTGAGTCCCGATAGTGTGATAACCGGCAGAATGTACCAGACGCTTTATCTAGCCAATCGATTGACCGGCGTGGGTACAGTCTACTTTGTCTGGTCAGAGAACACATCGCGATATTGTACTATGCCTTACTGTCCCGGATTTTATCAATATAAAACAACAAGTAATAAACCGGTTAACCTCAAGTGCAAGGATCGTAGTACGGAGGCTAATGCCGGGTCGATCTTACGGGGAACTGGACGAATGTGAATCCTAGCTTTTGTTTTCAACTAAACTATTGTCACGAAACTAACCTAAACGAAGAACTAACCTAAACAAATATGCATAAAAGTAACTAGACAGAGGAAATTAATCCAATGCTAGGCAAGATTGAAAGCGATAAAAACTAGAGTGCAATTAAAAGTAAACTAATCTAGCAATTCAAGTTCGAAGGATTAAAAATCAAATTATAACGAACGAACAAGCAATCGATCCACCTATCCTATCAACATTCAATTCTAAATCGGATTAATTCGCGATCCCTACTCAAGTTGTGATTCACCTAATCTAAGGCATGAACACCCACTTTCGTAGACAAGTTCGTTTTCTAATCTTCGATCTTTCAATTAAAGATTAAGTCTTTCTAACCTAGGCGTGAAATCTTTCAATTTCTGATCTAGAAAATCAATCTAATAACTCTCGTTTTAGTTAGATCGAAGATCTATTCTTTTATCACGGTGATCTAAGGTTTATATGATTCTCATCAATAAAACAATCACAAAGCAACGATCTTTCGATGTAATTGCATTACACAATAATAAATAATGATAAAAGAAACAACTTTGAGATAGAAACTCACAGATTAATCACGAATCAAAACTGAATTGTTGAAGGAAGGCTTCACGATGCTTGTTCAAAGAGGTTTTAGCCTCTTATCATCCTCTATGCAACTCGAATTGATGAATAAAAAGCATAAAAACTATCTAATTAATCTAAGAATTAAAGTGTATAAACTGGAAGAAAACTATGTAGAAACGCATCCAAGCTGCCCCTAGAAATTTAGGGTTCGAATTGTGTGTCTAGGGTTTGAGAAATCGCGCCTATTTATAGATTTTTAGGTCGGTTTAGGCTAAGGCGGTGCTTGGACGCCCGTCCACTATCTTGGACGCTCGTCCATCAGCTTCTGGACGGAGGTGAACGCCAGTCTGCTCAGCGTCCAAACTCTCTGTATTAAATTTTCCTTCTGGACGCCCGTTTAAGGTCTTCAAACGCCCGTCCAGGGTTGCTGCAAGGTGGACGCTCGTTCGCCTGATCTGGACGCCAGTCCATCTTTGATCAAAAACGGATTTCTTCAACTCTATCTCTTTTCCTTCTCAATCCAACTCACCATTATCTCCTCTATCTTGATTTAGCTCGAGTTTTATCAACATTTGATCATCAATTTAGCCTCAAACAAGTACCTACATGACATCAAAAACACAAAGCGTAACATAATTCCAATAAACATAAAATCATAATTAAAACATATAAATTCAGCAACTTTGCGATTAACTCATTAAAAATATTATTTGCTTAATAATTCATTTGAACACTTAATTCCCATGCAATTAATACGAATACGGGGGAAAACATTATAAAATATAACGTTATAAATCATATAATTTCACCCTTAACAACTCCCCCACACTTAAACTTTGCTTGTCCCGAGCAAAACTAAACAAGATAAAGGCTCGGAAAGAATATAGACATCTCAACACATATACCATATAGTCAATAAATTAGAAGTTCACCCGTGTGTGTGCATAACCATAGCAAATTTCCACTAAATCCAAACTTGAATATTTCAAGCAAAACTAGCTAATACCCCCTTCAAACTAGTAATAAAAGATACTTATAAGATGCACCCTACAAAACGGAACATATCCCGGAAAAGATGATAGAACACATTTAAGACCTTTCCGACATACTTAGAGGATAATCCCTACAGCATATCCATCGGTTTATACTGGGGATAAGATTAACGATAACTAAGTCTCATTTCATTCTTTTCATACCAATTCTTAAGTTGATTGAATTCATTCACTTTAAACACACATTAGGGTGAGCTTTTGCCCTCATAGCAGAATAGGACATTTCGAGATAATCCCCTACCTTACTCCAATCATAAGGCAGCTTTTCCTAACTGTCGTGAGCTTTTAGTCATCATAGCGGTATAGGACATACGTGGTATACCCTATCGCACTCAAATCATCGACTAGCTTTCGACATACACATAGATTCATTTAAATTTTTCAACTTCTCATTTGACATTAGTTACGTGTTACTTATCACATTCAAACTTCTAGATATTCACAGTATCTCATACTTGGATCTAAATACAAACTATCATAAATCTCGAGATATATACGTAGCACTAAGCACATGACTTATAAGAAAATCAAAAATTACTAATCCAAAACGGGGTCTAACTTTATAAATTAGCTCATCATTTACTATGGCTTGTGGAAAATAGTGTCGGGTGAAACAACTAACTTATCAAGTACATGAAATATCGCATAGATGACTATAAAAACAACGAACTTCAAATTGAATTGCCTACTCGGGACAAAACAAAAACAAAAGTGTCGGAAAATTTTGAAAATTTTTGAAAAATTACGCTCATTTCGCATAAAACAACAATCTAACGTACTAAACAAACGTGTACGCATAGGTACAAATCGAACTATCCCCTCCCCCACACTTAAAAATGCAACATGTCCTCATGGTGTGCAAAAATAAAAAGAAACAGAAAACTTAGCTGATTCGTTGTTCGAAAGGGAGCTATTCTGGAAGTGGGTCGACCTCACCCAGAAATGCTCAACGAATCCAGTAGACTGTGGACCATCCACCGGACTACTGAAATCGTCTAAAGCTCACAATCGCTATCGAAAATATCCTGCACACTTGAAAAACAAAGAAATACCTCGGGGGATACAAGGGATTAAACCATATCGCGCAAAAGTGATAGAGATAAAGATAAGAGGAAATCGTAAGCAAAACAACACTTCGACCCTGTATAAGATTAGGACGGCTGACTGACAAAAACAACACAATCCTAATAAGATTAAAACAACTAGAACAAGGAAAAATAACTAAAGAAAGAAACTAATATAATAAGGGATATCTAGGATGCCTCCTAGTAGCGCTAATGGTTATTGTCGTTAGCTCGACACATTTGAAGCTCAGCCTGGATCAGGCCATTTAACCTTTCGGCCAGCCACTACCTCGTTTAAGCTCCGGTCCGTAGTGTGGCTGCAGAAACAACATCTAACACATGGGGTAAAATCTTTTATAGCCTTCCAAACTCGTTTAATCTTCCCCATGGCTGATTTCTTTCTTCTCTGATTCCTCTGATGACGTTTAAGCTTTTGCTCTTTTTCATACTCCTCCATATCCCAACTACCTGCTAGAACTTCTGCTGATGAACCAATACTGTCATTCTCGGAGAATAAATCGGATGAAAACTCGTCAAATTCATTGACCTCTGTAACACCACATCCGAGAATATCGAGAAATTTAACAATCAAAGGTTTTTCTTTAGGTTCACCAATGTAGTGCTTGCACCTTTGACCATTAACTCGAAACGGTTGATCTGGATAACCGCGTAGTTCTAGAACACCTCCAGGAATGATTTGGAGAATCTCAAAAGGACCGGACCAACGTGTTCTCAACTTCCCAGGAAACAAATGTAACCTAGAATTGTATAAGAGAACTTGCTCGCCGACCTGGAATTCTCTCTTCTTTATCTTGGCGTCATGGAGTAGTTTCATCTTCTCTTTACTAATCCTGGCGCTTTCATAAGCCTGGAGTCTAAATTCATCCAGCTCATGCAACTGCTGCAATCGATGTTTCCCACAGGATTGGGAATCGAAGTTCAAAAACTTCGTAGCCCAATACGCCCTGTGCTCTAACTCGACAGGCAGATGACATGGTTTCCGTAGACCATTTGATATGGAGATGTACCCATAGGGGTTTTATAAGCAGTTCTGTAAGCCCAAAGTACATCATCCAACTTCAAACTCCAGTCCTTTCTATGACTGTTTACCGTCTTCTCCAGGATCTTCTTCAAGCTCGTTGCTTCGCTCAACCTGACCACTAGTCATCGGATGATACGGTGTGCCAATTTTGTGACGAACACCATACTTCTCGAGGACTTTTTCCAAAGGTCGGTTACAGAAATGCGTCCCTTCATCACTGATCAAGGCACGTGGACATCCAAACCTCACGAAGATATTTTTCTTTAAGAATTTCATGACTGTTTTGTGATCATTGTGAGGAGTGGCTTGAGCCTCCACCCATTTAGACACATAGTCTACACAGACTAAGATGTATTTGTTACCGCAAGATGATGGGAATGGTCCCATAAAATTGATACCCCATACATCAAAGACTTCGCATTCGAGGATGGGTTTCAAAGGCATGTCAAACCGCCTTGTCAGAGCACCGGTTCTTTGGCATCTATCACAAGCTTTACAGAAGGCTTCTGATCTTTAAAGATCGGCGGCCAATAGAATCCGGACTGGAAGATCTTAGCAACCGTTTTCCAAGGACCAAAGTGACCACCTGTGGGTCCACTATGGCATTGCTCGATAATCTCTTGTTGCTCGATTCAGGAACGCATCTCCTAAGCAAACCATCTTTGCAGATCTTGAACAGATAAGGTTCATCCCAAACGAAATATTTCATATCAGAGAAGAACTTCTTCTTCTCTTGATACGACATTTCGGGGTCAAGGTAACGGGCATGAAGGTAATTCACAATGGACGAATACCATGGAACATCAGGGGAGCGGCCATCGATCAACATGATGTTTTCTAGAGGAAAGTAAAGATCTATATCTTCAGGATCACCCTTTTCCTCACTTATCATCCTAGAAACATGATCCGCCACTACGTTGTCACTGCCCTTCTTATCTTTGATTTGAACGTCAAACTCTTGGAGGTCAGTATCCAACGCAGTAAGCGCGGTTTAGCTTCCTTTTTGGTCATGAGATAACGCAAAGCAGCGTGATCAGTCCACACAATCACTTGAGCACCCAGCAGGTAACTACGAAACTTATCCATAGCAAAGACTACGGCTAATAATTCCTTTTCCGTGGTCGTGTAGTTAACTTGAGAAGGATTCAGTGTGTGACTGGCATAATAGATAGGCTGGAACTTTCCATTGCTTTTGCCCTAATACTGCACCAACAGCATAGTTGGATGCATCGAACATAAGCTCAAAGGGTAAGTTCCAGTCAGGTGAAATAAGAATTGGAGCAGAAATCAGACGATTTTTGAGCTCCTCAAACGCGTGCTTGCAGCTATCATCGAAATTAAACTCAACGTCTTCCTTGAGCGAGTAGATAGGGGCTTGGCTACTTTGGAAAAATCCTGGATGAATCTCCTATAGAAACCGACATGTCCGAGGAAACCTCGACTTCGCGTACATTCTTAGGATAACTCATCTTCTCAATGGCTTCTACCTTGGCCCTATCTACTTCTATACCTTTGGCTGACACTTTGTGGCCAAGGACTATGCCTTCATCTACCATGAAATGGCATTTTTCCCAATTAAGCACTAAGTCCTTTTCCACACATCTTGACAACACCTGATCAAGATTATCGAGGCAATCATCGAAGGATTGACCAAAGACCGAGAAATCATCCATAAAAATCTCCATGCACTTTTCAACTAGCCCGTCAAAGATTGCCATCATACACCTTTGGAAGGTGGCCGGGGCATTACAGAGACCAAATGGCATCCGCCTGTAGGCAAAAGTCCCATAAGGGCAAGTGAAAGTGGTCTTCTCTTGGTCAACAGGATCGATGGGTATCTGGAAGTATCCTGAATATCCATCCAGAAGCAGTAGAATGCGTGCCCCGCCAGACGCTCAATCATCTGGTCAATGAATGGAAGGGGAAAATGATCTTTCAGTGTGACCTCATTGAGCTTTCGATAATCGATGCAGACTCTGTAACCAGTGACAAGTCTCAATGCTATCTCCTCTCCCTTCTCATTATTCTCAATAGTAATTCCACCTTTCTTGGGAACTACGAGTTGGGGATACCCACTCACTGTCTGCAATGGCGTATATGATACCCATATCTAGAAGCTTGATAATTTCCTTCTTGACTACCTCTTGCATGTGAGGGTTGAGCCTTCTCTGAGGCTGTCTAACTCGTTTTGCACCCTCCTCAGTCTTGATTTTGTGCATACAGATGTCGGGAGATATCCTCGGATATCTCCCACCTGCCATCCAAAGGCTTTTTCATTTTTGCGCAGAACGTTTAACAATTTAAGCTCTTCTATACGAGATAGCTTGGCAGAGATGATCAAAGGAAGCTTGTCACCTTCTCTTAAAAACACATACTTTAGATGTTTAGGCAACGGCTTCAGTACCAAATCTACGGGAGGATCCTCTAGACTTGATTTAAGATCGCTACTCTTCAACTCAACATCGCTGAGCTTACTTAGTGGTCCTACTGCCAAGGCTTCTTCTCTTAGCTCATCCTCAAATTCACTGCTAACTGATCTAGATTGACCACACCATGATTATTCAGATTATCAATTAGTCGCTCATATTCTGATTCTACAGCCAAGACTTGCGTATCCATGAAGTCATTGAAGTCATCAAACGTCTCCTCAATGGAACAGCCGGTTGGAGAACCGGAGGGTACTTGAATAGATTTAGAAACACTATAGCTCACCTCTTGGTCGCCAACTCGAATGGTCACATGCCCACCATCACAATCGATGAGGGCTCTAGCTGTAGAAAGGAAAGGTCTTCCAAGAATCAGAGGAACATTTGCACCTTTCTCCATATCTAAGACGTACCAGTCAACTGGGAAGGTAAACCTATCAACTTGAACTAATATGTCTTTCAGGATCCCCGAAGCTTTCTTGGAAGATCTGTCGGCGAACTGAAGGTTCATGGTGGTGGGCTCTAGAAGATCTTGTAAACCAAGCTGATTGCAAACAGACAACGGCATCAGGTGATGGATGCACCCAGTCACATAAAGAATTTGGGAAGACTAGGCCTCCCATCTGCAATGTGAGCACAAATTTGCCTGGGTCACCCCTCTTGGTTGGTAAGTCTTGATGATTTATCAAGGAACAATCCTCGCCAATTTGCCTTTCCATGCCTGCTAATTTCTTTTTCGAAGATACAACATCCTTGATGAATTTTGTATACTTAGGCATCTCGACCAAGACCTCGGATAATGGCAGATTTACCTGAGTATTTTTCAACAAATTAAGCACTTTTTCATACTTCTTATCTTCACTCAGAGGGATGTTGCTCTTCCTCGGTGGAAATGGAAGCTTTTTAAGATCACTCTCGGAAAATACCTTCTTTGAGAATGCACTTACGGCCTTGTCTTCCAAATCTTTCCATCGAACCGTCTTTTCATTCTTTTTGTTAGTCGGGGATCAGCCACCTGACTATCATTTAACTCATCAGTCCTCGGGGATCAGCCACCTGAGGATCCTCAATTATTTCACTTCTCAGGGGAACAGCCACCTGAGGACATCCGATCGATTCTTTATTCCTCAAGGGATCAGCCACTTGAGGAATCTCAACTCTTTCTTCTATCGGGATCAGCCACCTGATTTGCCTTCTGCAGCCAAGGGGATGATGGGTGCTCAACTTCCCCTCCTGCCTTATCAATGGCAGGAGGGGCTAGTGGTTTCCCTGGAAGCCAGGGAGACCACCAACTTGAGAACCACTTCTCAAATTCATTGCACTGGCCTCCTCTTTACCGTATTGCATTGTTGGCACGAGGTCAGTGCATTGACTGTTGCTTATATCGGCCTGCGCGACTTGACCGCCTCTTGGGTTTTTCTCAGTAAAACTGGGCAGATGCCCTGGGGGTCTTGACGCTAGCTGCTCAGCCAATTGCCCTATTTGTCTCTCAAGACTTTTTATTGTCCTACTTTGCTCCTCCAACTTGGTTTCGAAATTGTTGGATTGGGAGGAGCCTTGAGAGTTCGATGATTTTGAGGAGAGGTGATTGGACTGATTTGGAAATGTAGAATTAGAATTGGCGGGCCAATTCTGATTGAACCTCGGGTTGGAAAAATTTGAGCTTTGGTTCTGAACATAACCAGGGTTTCTATTGAAATTTGAATTCGGATTAAATCCTGCAGATTGATTAAACCCTTGGTTTTGTAAATTGTTCTGGCCAGAGAATTGGTTGTTGAATCTCGATTTGTCTGGCCAGAGAAAGCATTGACTTCCGCATTCTGCCCAATCATGGGACAGAAGCGAGCAGTGTGCCCCACGCTATCACATACTTGGCATGTGATTGGATTATGCTGTCCATAGTCATGAACAGCATTGACTTGCTGAGCAGAGGGGGAAGAAAATTGACATTGGCCAGTCATATGGCAGTCTGACAGCAAGCTTCACAGTACAGAACTTGAGAGTTCTGTGAAGGTGAAGGAGCCTGATAACTCGGATTTGAGAAGTTTTGAGAGGCTGTCATTTGAGAGGTTGCCATTTGCTTCTGCAACATGGCAACGAGATTTTGCATAGTCACCACTTCGACCTTGGGAGGCGGAGGAGGTGCTTGAATGGCTTGATAAGAGAGGGCATAATTGTACTTGGCAATGTCCTCGAACAGCGCCCACCCCTCATCAGGTGTTTTCTTGAGAAATGCCCCACCAGAGGAACTATTGACCATGCCCTTGGTGAGCTCGGTCAATCCACTGAAGAAAGTATGGACTTGCCTTTGCTTTGGCAAGCCATGATGGGGACACTTGCGCAGGAGAGACTTAAACCTTTTCCACGCATCAAAGAATGACTCATTTTCCAGCTGACGGAATGTGAAGATTTCGTTCAGACAATGGGCTGTTTTTGAAGGAGGAAAGTATTGACTTAGAAATTCCTTCTCGAGCTCAGCCCACGTAGTGATGGATTCAGAGGGGAGAGAGTGATACCACTCGAGTGCCTCCCCCCGTAAGGAAAATGGAAATAGTTTAAGCTTGATGGCGTCCTCACTTACACCTTGGATACGGGTAGTACCGCATATTTGCAAGAATGTGTGTAAGTGAGTGTGGGGGTTTTCAGATGGGAAACCATGGAAAATTGATGCATGCTGCATCATCTGAATAAGTCCGGGTTTAAGCTCGAAGTTTGGAGCAGTAATGGTAGGCATGACGATAGCCGGATTTATAGTGACTGTACCGGGCATGGCATAGTCGGCCAACGTCCGTCTATCTTCCGCTGCCATTATTACTATTCTTTCGATTTCTCCTGAAAGATATTGCTCAAATTCTTGATCTAGAGCGTTTCCTTCGTCGAAACGAAGTCTCCGCCTATTGGGTCGGACTATGGTCCGCTCGGGGTGTTAAGGGTGAATTTACGTACTTTATAACGTTATATTTTATAATGTTTTCCCCGACATTCGTATTAATCGCATGGAAATCACGTGTTTAAATGGAATATTGGGCAAATGACGTTGCTAAGGAGTTAATCGCAAAGTTGATGGACTTGTATGTTTTAATTATGATTTTTATGATTATTAGAATTGTGTTACGCTTTGCGGTGTTTTTGATGTGATGTAGATACATGTTGGAGGCTAAATTGATGATCAATGTTGATATAATTCGAGCTAAACCGAGATAAAGATGGAGGAGAAGAGACAAGAATCAAGAAATCGGAATTCAGTCATCTTGGACTGGCGTCCAGGTCCAGTTTAGTGGACGAGCGTTTAAAGCATTGAACGAGCGTCCAGGAGTAGATTTGACATTCAGCAAGTTTGGACGCAGTTTGGACGCTGGGCCAGATGAACGTTTGAGAAAGCTCAGCCCGATTCGAAGTTCATTATAGAGCAGACGAGCGTTCATTTAGTGGACGGGCGTCCGACCGCCGACTGAAGCACAACCGACTTAGTTTTGACCTAGCCGTCTTAGTTCATCTATATATAGCAGCTTGTATCAAACCCTAAAGGGGGCACCACACAACATATAGTCGATTTTCATAAAAAAAACAGCAGCAGTTTGTCTTTTCTTTTGGTTTTCGAATACAATCAAACAGTCTTTTGATTTCAAAGTTAATATGAGTAGCTAAACTCCTGGGTTGGACGAACGGGTGAAGCAATTCAAGAGGCATTCTGGTTTTCTTATTTTTCTGCGGTTTATTTCGACAAAGGTTAGATTTATATTGCGTTTATTCCGTGCTTGACATCGATAGATAAAGCTTGTGATATTCGTTTAACGATAGTTGAATGATACCTAGATCACCGCAATAATAATCAGGTTAATTAATTTGTTGAGGAACGAAAGTTATCGAATTGTTAATCTAAATAATAGGTTTGAAAGAATTTATGCCTATCGTGCTTGAAGAATCAATCTTTGATAAAAGTTGATAAACAAATTACCTAAGATATTAGTAATTTGCGTTTAGTATAGGTTAATTTTGACCTTGGTTGATTTGCATGCGTAGGAAATTAGGAGCCTGTGCGATTATCTTGAATTGTGGATCTTTGTTCGTCTGCCTTTTTCTCCCCATTATTTGATAAACTTGAAATCATTAGTTCTGTGATACTCTTAGCCTAAATTTAAAACGCATTCAACCTCACGTTCCTCGTGGGATCGACCCGGCATAACCGCTTTACTACAAGCTTTGCACTTGGAGCGACTAACCGGATTTTTATTACTTGTCTTTGTGTTTCGTTTGCAAAAATCCATCACAAGTTTTTGGCGCCGTTGCCGGGGAACTTGGCACGGTTTTATGTGTTTTTAGCATAAGATTTAGGTAGATCAGTCGCTGCTGTTTTAGTTAGGGTTTAAGGTTCTCCCTTAGGAGCCTTTTTGATTTCTGCAATTTCTGCGTCTGTTCTTGTTCTTCCGGTACCAGACGAGCGTCTGAATCTTGGACGCCCGTCCACTGGAAATTTTCGATCCGATTTCATTTTTATTCACTCAAACGAGCGTCCGTAATATTTGGACGCCCGTTCAGGTATTCTGCTAGACGAACGAGCGGTTGTGTCACTAAACGCCCGTCCAGTCCTAGTCCCACCAAGACGAGCGTCCGTAATATTTGGACGTCCGTCCGTCTTCTGATTCCTTTCTTTTATTTCTCTGTCTCTCCTAGTTTGACTCCGTTGTATGCAAACACGAAGTAAACAAGGGCAGTTAATTTTTGAGCCTGAGCTCGAACGAGACGTAGTTCGAGTGAACCGTAAACGAAAAGTCCCCGAACCCATTCCAATTTCCGAAGAGGAAATCGAAGAGAGTTTGAGTGAAAACTCTTCTGAAGATAATTTCTTATTTAACCTCTTCTTTGAGGAAGAAATTACTGATTCAATGGCTTAGGCCAACCGTACCCTGGCAGACTATGCCACTCCTGGTGATGTTAATATTCGTTCGGCTGTAGTTATCCCTACCGATACAGCTCCGTTTGAGATAAGGCCAGCCCTTATCCAAATGGTGCAACATGCATCAACTTTCTATGGGTATCAATCTGAGAACCCCTATACGCATCTTTATGTATTTCTGGGTATATGCGATACTACTCGCATTAAGGATGTCAGCCAAGACATCATTAAACTAAAACTATTTCCATTCTCACTCCGTGGAGAAGCAATGGAATGGTTTAAATCTCTCCCTTCTGAATCTATCCAAACTTGGGCCCAGCTTGAAAGTCAATTCTTAGCCCAGTACTTCCCTCCGTCTAAGACAGCTCAATGTCTTAACGAGATCTCAAATTTTCATCAACTGAGTGATGAATCTTTCTTTGAAGCATGGAAGCGCTTCAAAATTTTGTTGAATAAATGCCCCCATCATGGAATGGATTTGCAGAGGAAGATCCATACTTTTTTCAGTGGTCTAAATGAGTCTACTAAAGGGATGGTCAACTCCTCATCTGGAGGAGTCTTCTTGAAGAAAACCCCACAGCAAGGGTGGGATTTATTTGAGGATATAGCTAGGTACAATTATGCACCCACATATCAATCACCAACGATCCCTGCTGTACCCAAAATTGAAGAAGTCAACAACCAGAATCATGGTCAAATGATTGCAGCCCTGCAGGCTCAACTTTCTGCTTTGACCATGACTAAAAATCAAAATCAGCCCTCGCTCCAGCATAATGCACAAGTATTCTCGTGTGATAATTGTTATCAGATTGGTCACATCAGTGACCATTGTCAATACACTCCTACCCCCGGCTTCCAAGCCAATGCTGCCCAACAAACGAGGCAGTATGATTCTGTAAACTGCTTTACCTGTGGGCTTAGAGGTCACATTTCTGCAACATGCCCCTTGAATGGTGGACATGAGAGAAACAATTCTTCTGGCCAGCAACACCAGAGATTTTCGAACCAGAATAACTCTCAAGGTCAAAACTACAACCAGAATAGAAATTATGGTTATGACCAAAACCGCGCTCAAAACTCGGGACAGAATACCTCTCGCAATGCCTACTACCAGAACCCCAACTCGAGTCAAAGTTCAAATTCTCAACCAAAAGCTAATCAAAACTCGCAGCAAAACCGCCCTAATCAGGACTCCTCCACTTATGGCACTGCCCCTACGAGGGCAGAGTATGAAGAGCAGCAGAGGACGATGAAGAACTTAGAAAGACAGTTAGGACAGCTAGCTGAACAATTGGCTGCCAGACCTCAAGGTCAGCTACCTAGTTTTACAGAAAAAAACCCTAAAAGTGATCATGCAGCCCAAGCTGAAGCAAGAACAAACCACTGTTCCGAGCTCACGCCCATTACTTCCTATGGACAAGAGGAGTCCAATGCTATGAATTTGAGGTCCGGTACACAATTGCAACAACCTAGTTATAGACAGAACCAGGGAAACGAGTAAACCCTCCTACCCTTGATTCGGTAGGAGGGGAAGATTCGCAGTCCCCTGACTTGGATGAGCTGAAAGATGAAAATGAGATCGAGGCTGGAGAAGGATCTCGGGTGAGTGAGAACCGAATTAATGAACCTGAGAGAGTCACTCAGGCAGAGGAACCCCAGACGGGTAAAAAGACTGAAAAAGTGTTAAGGTGGAAAGATCTTGAAGACAAAGCTGTACGAGCTTCCTTCACCAAGAAAGTATTCTCCGAACACGAACTGAATAAGCTCCCGTTCCCACCAAGGAAGCACAACATCCCCTTATCTGAAGACAAGAAGTATGACAAAGTACTCAACCTATTAAGAAACACCCAAGTAAATTTGCCCTTATCCGAGGTATTGGTTGAAATGCCTAAGTACACCAAGTTTGTGAAGGATGTTGTTTCTTCAAAGAAGAAGTTGGGCGAAATGGAGAAAAGATTGGGAGAGGAATGCTCCGCTATCATTGACGGAGGAATTCCTGAAAAGCGCAGCGATCCCGGAAAATTTGTCTTAACTCTGAAAATCAAGGAGTTAAGCTTCCCAAATTCTCTGTGTGATTTAGGAGCATCCATTAGTTTGATGTCTCTATCTGTCTGCAAGAGACTGCACCTTGACCATCTATTGGAACCTACATCCATAAGCATCCAACTTGCAGATAGATCTTTTAAGAGAGCCAACGGAGTGCTTCGAGACCTTCTGGTCCAAGTAGACAATTTCACATTTCCTGTTGATTGGTATGTCCTAGACACTAAAGAAGAAGATACCCCCCTCCTCCTAGGACGACCCTTCCTATCTACTGCTAGAGCCACTATAGATTGCGATGCAGGATTTGTCACCTACGTGTTGGAGATGAGGAAGTACGCTACAGTGTAGTTAACGCCCTTAGATCACCTTCTGAAAACCCCTCTGGATTTGTGCTTGAAACGTTAGATGATTTCACAGACTACACCCTAGACGAGCTAGAGGCCGCCTATGGAGAAGACCTTGCTGAAGAGGACTCAGTGCTCTCTGAGAGAACTCTTTCTCCCTCAGAAGAAGTAGACTTGCTTGAGGCAAGAGTTTTTGACCCTATCACCAAGGAGGATCTAAGACAGGGAGAATCCAAGACCAGTTTAGAGGAACCGCCTGAGGACCTTGTTCTCAAACCGCTACCTCAGCATTTGAAGTATATCTTCTTGAGAGAAGGTGAGCGCTTACCTCTGATCATCTCATCTAAACTATCAGCGGAAGAAGAAGCTAAATTAACCGAAGTTCTAAAGAAAAATGCGAGAGCTTTCGGTTGGCAGATAGGAGATATAAGAGGAATCTCACGACATATGTATGCATAAAATAAGAACTGAAGAAGGTGCGAAGCGTATAAGACAACCACAGAGACGTTTAAACCCACACATGCAGGAAGTGGTGAAGAAAGAGATCATTAAGCTATTAGATATGGGGATTATTTATGCGATAGCTGACAGCGATTGGGTCTCCCCCACTCAAGTTGTACCAAAAAAAGGAGGCATTACAATCGAAAAGAATGACAAAGGTGAAGAGGTAGCTGTTAGATTAGTCACTGGGTACAGAGTCTGTATAGACTATAGGAAGCTAAACGAGGTAACTTTAAAAGACCATTTCCACTCCCGTTTATAGACCAAATGTTGGAACGTTTGGCAGGGCATGAATTCTATTGTTTTCTAGACGGTTACTCGGGTTACTTCCAAATCCCTATTGACCCCGAAGATCAAGAGAAAACAACCTTCACCTGCCCCTATGGTACTTTCGCCTATAGGCGAATGCCCTTTGGACTTTGTAATGCACCAGCCACATTTCAAAGATGTATGCTGGCTATCTTTGATGGGCTTGTAGAGAAGTGCATGGAGGTGTTCATGGACGACTTCTCGGTATTTGGCACATCATTTATGGACTGTCTTAAAAATCTAGATGAAGTACTGCAGAGGTGTGTAGAGAAGAATTTGATTCTCAACTGGGAAAAGTGCCATCTGATGGTAACCGAAGGAATTGTTTTAGGTCACAAGATCTCCGCTAAAGGCATAGAGGTTGATAAAGCTAAGGTAGAGACTATTGAAAAGATGAATTACCCCAGGAACACGAAGGAAGTAAGAAGCTTCCTTGGTCATGTGGGTTTCTACAGGAGATTCATAAAAGATTTTTCAAAAATATCGAAACCTTTATCAACTTTACTGAAGGATGACGTCACCTTCAATTTCGATAATGACTGTCAAGTTGCCTTCAAAGAGCTTAAACAGCGTTTGACCTCTGCCCCTATCCTGATCTCTCCGGATTGGAACATACCATTCGAACTGATGTGTGACGCCTCCAATTACGCTGTGGGTGCTGTATTAGGACAAAGGATTAATGGTAAGTTCCAACCTATTTCCTACGCAAGCCGTACCTTGAATCCAGCCCAAGCGAATTACACCACTACGGAAAAGGAACTGTTAGCAGTTGTGTTTTCTATGGATAAGTTCCGCAGTTATTTGCTTGGTGCCAAGGTGATTGTATGGACTGATCACGCAGCTCTGCGGTATTTGATGAACAAGAAGGATGTTAAACCGAGACTGCTAAGATGGATTCTTACACTGCAAGAATTCGATGTTCACATCAAGGACATAAGGGGTAGTGAGAACACCGTAGCGGACCATATTTCGAGAGTTTTGCCAGTAGCTGAGGAAGATCCTTTGGACATTGATCTTTATTATCCCTTCGAGAGCGTCATGAATATGGATGTCCGTAACCCCGACCCCCCTTGGTATGCTTCGATTGTCAATTACCTTCATTCTAGCTATTTGAATCCCGAATTTTCCTACCAGGAGAAGAAGAAGTTCTTCTCTGATTTGAAGTACTACGTCTGGGAAGAACCATATCTATTCAAGATCTGCAAGGATGGGTTACTCCGCCGGTGTGTACCTGAATGTGAGCAACGGGATATTATTGAGCAATGTCATAGTGGTCCCACTGGCGGTCATTTTAATGCATGGAAGACCGTTGCCAAAATTTTTCAATGCGGTTTCTAATGGCCCAGGATTTTTAAAGATACGGAAGCCTTCTGCAAAGGCTGTGATAGATGCCAGAGAACCGGTACTTTGACCAGGCGATATGATATGCCACTTCAACCCATATTGGAATGTGAAGTGTTTGACGTATGGGGCATAGACTTTATGGGATCATTTCCATCTTCATGCGGGAATAAATACATTCTAGTCTGTGTAGACTACGTATCTAAGTGGGTAGAGGCTGTCGCAACTCCACTGAATGATCATAAAACAGTCATGAAATTTCTGAAGAAAAACATTTTTACGAGGTTTGGCTGCCCTAGAGCCCTAATCAGCGATGAAGGTTCACACTTCATTAATAAACCCCTGGATAGCCTGTTAGCTAAGTATGGTGTTAAGCATAAGAGTGGCACACCATATCACCCTATGACCAGTGGGCAAGTTGAGCGTAGTAATCAGAGTATAAAGAAAATCCTCGAGAAAACGGTCAACTCCCATCGAAAAGATTGGAGCCTGAAACTGGATGATGTACTGTGGGCTTACCGGACCGCATACAAAAACCCTATGGGTACATCACCATACCAAATGGTTTATGGAAAGCCCTGTCATTTGCCTGTAGAGTTAGAGCATAGAGCTTATTGGGCAATTAAGTTCCTAAACTTCGACTCCCGAGCTTGCGGAGAACGTAGGCTCCAGCAGATACATGAATTAGACGAGTTCAGGCTCCAAGCTTATGAGAGTTCACGGATCAGCAAGGAAAGGATGAAATTACTTCATGATAAAAAGATAAAGAAAAGAGAGTTTCATGCAGGCGAGCTGGTACTGTTATACAATACCAGGCTGCATCTTTTCCCGGGAAAGCTAAGGACGCGTTGGTCCGGTCCATTTGAGATCCTATCTGTTTTTCCTAGCGGCGTTTTAGAACTGAGGGGGATTGGCGATCAGCCTTTCAAGGTCAACGGTCAACGATGCAAACACTACATTGGCCAACCGAAGAAATCACCCGAGGTAGTTAAATTCCTTGATTTGTTAAGTTGTACCACTTCAGGAGTCGATGACTGCGATGAGTTCTCCCCAGACCTATTCTCCGATAATGGTACTGAATCACCAGTTGAAATTTTTGCCGGAAGCTGGGACATGGAACAATACTGGAAGGAAATGGATTTGAAGAAGCATAAAGTACGAAAGAAATCTCCAGTCAGACAGAAGATCAGGCAAGCCTGGAAAAAATGGTTGGGACGAATCCCGAGTCTGCATTGCTGTTTTTGTAGACCTAATGTTGTTAAGAATTCTGTTCCTGAGATGACCGGCAGGAAGCCAAAGTGGCCCGACCCGGGTTAGACCTGAATTGAATGTCGAGCTAACGACATAAACCAAAAGCGCTACTAGGAGGCATCCTAGATATCAGATCTTGTTTTAGTTTTTCTTAGTTCGTTTTGCTTCCGTATGTTATTTTAGTTAGTTTTACTAAGCTTTTATGTGTTTATCTGTCAGTTTTTGCTTTCTAGTTATGGATCTTCACGGAGTTCGCCCTGAGGAGTTTCCACTCATTAGTCGGATCCTGCTGATCACAGTAGATGATGGACCAGGAGGCACTATAATTCTTCATGTAGATTTTGATATTAGTACTCAGGTTAAGACCATCACATACGTTATCATTGTTCCACCTTGTTCGGGAGGCAGCAATTTCACGACTGAGGAGTTGCAGGAAGCTATAGGACGTCCTTACACAATACTTAATGATTCTATGCTGACGGATTTGGCACTGGTGCTGCGGGCTGAGCATTTCAGAGGTGCTGAGGTAGCTGGTGAGGATTGGTGTCTGCAGGATGAGTTCGATTTTCCTCCGGCTATCGACATGCTTCGACGTCTCATTCGCATAGTGGACTGGGACGAGATCTACGCAAACCCGTGACCTCTTAGTTAGTTTTACCTCCGTCGAGCCCCGACGTTAAACAAAAGCGCTTCGTGGGAGGCAACCCACTGTTCTCTATTTGTTTTATTTCCTAGAAATTCTACGTACTTCGTTTGATTTTTACTTGTATTTTTGAAGCTTTATTTAAGTTTAATAAGAGACGAAATTGTGAACTTGAATTGTATGGGAATCTTATGATTTTTGCAATTAAGCCTCACTGGACGCCCGTCCATAAGTATGGACGCCCGTCCCGCATGACTAATTATCAGACGAACGTTCACTAGGTTTGGACGCTCGTCCGATAATCTCCCTCCAATCCTGTATGTGATTCAAAATATCAGACGAGCGTCTACTCAACTGGACGCCCGTCCGGTTCATCTAATTTCCCAGTGGACGCCCGTCCGCTGAGTTGGACGAGCGTCCATACTCTGTCTATATATACCCCTCCTTCGAATGAACTTTCACTTTTCAGAATTTTCAAAAGCCAAAACGGTTGCTCTCCCTCCTTTTGCCCTAAATTCATCAATTCTTGACCAAATCGAGCGATTCAAAGTGCTACAGGCCGCTTTTCACCCCCTCTCTTTGATTCTCACAACCGAATCCTCCAACGCACGACATTATTGGCGAATCAGACCCCATTGCAGTCCGACTCTTCAGAGAAAAATTTCGATTTTGGACGATATTTTTGCGTTGTTTGGACCAATTTTCACCTCAATCAACATCTACTCATCCTACTTGGTAAGTTCCTAACAACTTTTCTGGGTTTAATTCACGTTTTTGGCAAGTTCGATCTTTGGGTCGGCTCGCTCACTTGAATACCATCTTAATTCGTCCCTTTTTCTGTTTCTTTTGATCTGTTATGGTGGTATGGTGTGTGATGGATGATGAATGGGTTGTTGGGTGATGATTGTGGTTCGGTTGGTTTGAAATCCCGCTTTGGATGATAAACGGGTAACCTTTGTTGCTGTGAATCGTTTGGTTTAGACATTTAGGTCAATATGGTGAAGAAAGCGGTCATTAAGCAGAGGCCTGGTAAAGAGAAAGTTGTCGAATCGGGTAAACGTAAACGTTTAGATGATGACCCTTCTAATTTAGACCCTAACCGAGGTGTGAGTATTCGGGAGCGACCCCCTAGAGCCACCCAAACTAGGGCAACCTTAAGAGATGAATCCACCTCGGACTCTGAGACGGACGATGATACTCCTTTAGTACGGAGGCCTAGGGTCAATCAGGGGGAAGCACCTTCTAGAGCTGAGGCTATGGAAGAAACGCCTGTGCACGAAGAGACTGAAACTAGGGCAGAAAATCCTAGAAAAAGAGTGAGGCCGGCAGTGCCTATACCCTTGCCTCGTAGATTTGTCAATCCAAAAGCACACGAGGTCTACACAAAACACTACTTTGCAAGAAATATGTTGATCGAAAGGGCAGTGGTGGAGACAAATGTGGATCCCTCTTTTGTGCGACTGTTGAAGGATAAGCAATGGGACGCTTTGATGAAAATCCCGACGACTCCGGTTAATGATTCTTTGGTTAGAGAATTTTATGCCAACTTTTCAGAAAGCAACTTGGATACGGGTGTGGTAATGGTGAGGGGTGTCAAGGTTCCGTTTACGCCCCAAGTCATTAATGCAAAGTATGGTTTGGCGGCTTTCGAGGGATTGGATTATAAAGACGAGATTAAGCAGAGGCAGGACGCGGGACAAGACCCGTTGGAGGAGTTGAGGTTGACGGTTTGCCCCGATGTTGCATGGACACTTAGGCCAGGCGGCGATAGGAAGGAATTAGTTACTACGGCCTGGTCCGAGGATTGGAGAGTTTACTGCCGTTTCATCCAGAGTCGTTTACTGCCGAAGAATAATTTGACGCACTTTCACATCGGCGACCTTGGGATGATGTATGCTTTGGTTTTCAAGTTAAATGTGGATGTTGGCCGAGCAATTTATGATGAGTTGGTGTTTAGTCAAAAGAATTACAAGCGCAGTTTGATTGTACCCCATTTGATTCATCAGATATGCAGCGATGCCGGAGTACCGGAGTATAGGCAGGATCACAAGCCTAAGAACCCGAGAGGTATTCAGAGAGAGAAAGCTCCGTCTACGGTTGAGACTGAGGCTGTTCCCGTTCTGGGCCTGGTTCCACCTCGGCACCACCTCCGGTTCCCTCCTTGTCTAGTTTATCTCCTGCGGAGAGGGCTCGGTACAGCATGGCCAACAGTCTACGAGATTGGATGACTGATATCCAGGAGACGCAGAAGAACATGATGTACGTGCTGAAGTGCATTGTGGAGGGCAAGAAACCGAGGGATATGCAGATTTTCAAGGAGAGTGATACGGAGTTCGTCTTTTCCGATGCGATCGAGCAGGTTATTGCCGATGTGCTTGAGGCGGAGAAAGAGCCTGATGATGAGGAGGTTGCGGAGGAGAGACCTCTGGGACTGCTACTGCCCCGGTTACACAGCCTGCACCTTCATCGACGACGTCTACGGCTGCTGTACCCTCCACTGACCCTACTACTGCTGCTGATTCTGCTGTTCCTCCTCCGGCTGAGCCTACTCCGGGCCTTTCTTGAGCTTTATCTCTTATTTTTCTGATTTCATGTTGCACTTTCATGATACCTGTACTTTTCATTTTCTACGTTTACGGATCATGTAAGCCATAAGGCATCCCGACATTCTGTTTTGATTTGTATCAACTTTATGATCACTGTTTTGTATGCTTACCGATGGTTCTTTTGTCTATTCGATTTCGATTTATTACCATTTTCATTGTTGCGATATTATACCCCATTGTTCCCCCGAGGTATTTCTGGTTTCTCGAGTAGTGCAGATCTAGTTTTTGTCGAGCTCTCGGTTGAGTTCAGTTTGGACGTTGTTTCCGACGCTTTTGCGGGCGTTGTTTCTTTCATGCTCCGGCCTGACCAACATCTCGATTTTCTACGCGCAAATAGCTAAGTTCCTTCTTTCTTTACTTTCTGCACAACATGAGGGCATGTTGAACTTTTAAGTGTGGGGGAGGGGCTTAGTCGGTATGTATCTATACATTTGCTTACATGATATTATTTCTATGCTAAAATGAGCTAAATTTTCAAAATTTTGTTTTGTCCCGAGTGAGCAATACACGTTTTTGTTCGATTTGTTATAGTCATTGATGCTGTATACCATATTTTTAGTGAATTAGTTGTTTCACCAAAATTTATTTTTCACGAGCCATAGTGAATGATGAGCTACGTTATAAAGTTATACCCCGTTTTGGATTAGTAGTTTTTGATTTTCTTATAAGTCATGTGCTTAGTGCTACGTATATATCGTGCGAATTATGATAGTTTGTATTTAGTTCCGAAGTATGAGATACTGTGAATATCTAGACGTTTGAATGTGATAAGTAACACGTAGCTATTGTCAAAGTGAAAAAGTTGAATTAATAAGTTAAAAAGGGTGTGTCGGAAGCTAGTCGATGATTTGAGTGTGGTAGGGTTTACCACGTAAGTCCTATTCCACTATGATGACTAAGAGCTCACGACAGTTAGGAAAAGCTGCCTTATGATTGGAGTAAGGTAGGGTATTATCTCGAAATGTCCTATTCTGCTATGAGGGCAATAGCTTCTTCTAATGTGTGTTTAAAGTGAAATGGTTAGATCAACTTAACAATTGATGTGAAATGAATATAAGACTAAGTTATCGTCTATCTTATCCCCAGTAGAAACTGAAAGATATGATGTAGGGATTATCCTCTGAGTATTTTAGAAAGGCCCTAGATTCATTCGATCATATTTTTCGGGATATGTCACGTTTGTAGGGTGCACCTTATGAGTGTCATTTATTGCTAGTCCACGAGGGGGTATTAGCTAGTTTTGCTTTGAGTTGTTCAAGTTTGGATTTAGTGGAAGTTTGTTATGGCTATGCACACACTCACGTGGGTGAACATCTAATTTATTGACTATGTGGTATATGTGTTGAGATGTCTATATTCTTTACGAGCCTTTATCTTGTTTTGTTTTGCTCGGGACGAGCAAAAGTTTAAGTGTGGGGGAGTTGTTAAGGGTGAATTTACGTACTTTATAACGTTATATTTTATAATGTTTTCCCCGACATTCGTATTAATCGCATGGAAATCACGTGTTTAAATGGAATATTGGGCAAATGACGTTGCTAAGGAGTTAATCGCAAAGTTGATGGACTTGTATGTTTTAATTATGATTTTTATGATTATTAGAATTGTGTTACGCTTTGCGGTGTTTTTGATGTGATGTAGATACATGTTGGAGGCTAAATTGATGATCAATGTTGATATAATTCGAGCTAAACCGAGATAAAGATGGAGGAGAAGAGACAAGAATCAAGAAATCGGAATTCAGTCATCTTGGACTGGCGTCCAGGTCCAGTTTAGTGGACGAGCGTTTAAAGCATTGAACGAGCGTCCAGGAGTAGATTTGACATTCAGCAAGTTTGGACGCTGGGCCAGACGAACGTTTGAGGAAAGCTCAGCCCGATTCGAAGTTCATTATAGAGCAGACGAGCGTTCAGTTTAGTGGACGGGCGTCCGACCGCCGACTGAAGCACAACCGACTTAGTTTTGACCTAGCCGTCTTAGTTCATCTATATATAGCAGCTTGTATCAAACCCTAAAGGGGGCACCACACAACATATAGTCGATTTTCATAAAAAAACAGCAGCAGTTTGTCTTTTCTTTTGGTTTTCGAATACAATCAAACAGTCTTTTGATTTCAAAGTTAATATGAGTAGCTAAACTCCTGGGTTGGACGAACGGGTGAAGCAATTCAAGAGGCATTCTGGTTTTCTTATTTTTCTGCGGTTTATTTCGACAAAGGTTAGATTTATATTGCGTTTATTCCGTGCTTGACATCGATAGATAAAGCTTGTGATATTCGTTTAACGATAGTTGAATGATACCTAGATCACCGCAATAATAATCAGGTTAATTAATTTGTTGAGGAACGAAAGTTATCGAATTGTTAATCTAAATAATAGGTTTGAAAGAATTTATGCCTATCGTGCTTGAAGAATCAATCTTTGATAAAAGTTGATAAACAAATTACCTAAGATATTAGTAATTTGCGTTTAGTATAGGTTAATTTTGACCTTGGTTGATTTGCATGCGTAGGAAATTAGGAGCCTGTGCGATTATCTTGAATTGTGGATCTTTGTTCGTCTGCCTTTTTTCTCCCCATTATTTGATAAACTTGAAATCATTAGTTCTGTGATACTCTTAGCCTAAATTTAAAAACGCATTCAACCTCACGTTCCTCGTGGGATCGACCCGGCATAACCGCTTTACTACAAGCTTTGCACTTGGAGCGACTAACCGGATTTTTATTACTTGTCTTTGTGTTTCGTTTGCAAAAATCCATCACAACGGGGTCAGGGGAATAGATTAGTGGTCCCTTATGACTACGAGTTTGCATAAACCGAACACCAACTCAAGGTGTTGAGCAAGAAAGGATAGAAAGTGATGAATGGACAGATCAGACGAGCGTCCAGATTCCTGGACGGGCGTCTGTCTGGATTTTGAACTGAACGGGCGTCTGTAAAACCGGACGTTCATCCAACTGACAAAAACACGAACAGAAACGAAGACAAATTTAAGGCAGACGGGCGTCCACTAGTTTAGACGCCCGTTTGAAAGAATAAAAACAAGAACAGAGACGGATAAAACAGCAGAAAAACGGGGGAAAAGAGACAGAGGGAAAGGATAACTAAACCTAGAGGAATCAAAAACTACGAAACTTAACTACGAAAAATTTAAAAAACAGAAAAACAGGAAACACTAAAAACGTGTTGAAATCTTCTGAGCCCAAAATGGAAGGGAAAACAGTGGATTTTGACCTCAAAAACGGTGTCAGACGGCCTCCGGCCGTCTACCACGTCGTCGGCGTCGGAACGAGCTTTCCGAATTGGGGTCCTGCGCGCCAATCCGACACTCGAGCCGAAAGTTATGGCCAAAATACTATCAAGTGCTAAAACGGACCCTTTTATCCTAAAATTTGATCGTGAAAGGTGTGGAGTCAGATGATTCAACCTAAGAAACCTACCTACGACACTTACCTACGGAAAAAAACAGAAAACCTAATTGAAACAAAAATAAAAACTAATGGCAGACAGGACAGACGGGCGTCCAATTAACTGGACGGGCGTCCTCCTGGAGGAAGAACTGGACGGGCGTCTGTATGACCAGACGCTCGTCCAACTGGAACAGATTCGAACAGAGAGCAGTAAAAGAAACGATAACAGAAAACAGAGACTAAAACTCAAAAACAAAAGTCTATACTACAACTAACAAGAACAAATATTAATTAACAGAAAAAACCAAATAAGTAAAAACAACTAAATCACCAACGAAAAACAGAAATAAAAACAAAAACCTAACCTAAATTACTAATGAAAAACAAAAACTAGACAACCGTCCGGTTCCCCGGCAACGGCGCCAAAAACTTGTCCCGGATTTTATCAATATAAAACAACAAGTAATAAACCGGTTAACCTCAAGTGCAAGGATCGTAGTACGGAGGCTAATGCCGGGTCGATCTTACGGGGAACTAGACGAATGTGAATCCTAGCTTTTGTTTTCAACTAAACTATTGTCACGAAACTAACCTAAACGAAGAACTAACCTAAACAAATATGCATAAAAGTAACTAGACAGAGGAAATTAATCCAATGCTAGGCAAGATTGAAAGCGATAAAAACTAGAGTGCAATTAAAAGTAAACTAATCTAGCAATTCAAGTTCGAAGGATTAAAAATCAAATTATAACGAACGAACAAGCAATCGATCCACCTATCCTATCAACATTCAATTCTAAATCGGATTAATTCGCGATCCCTACTCAAGTTGTGATTCACCTAATCTAAGGCATGAACACCCACTTTCGTAGACAAGTTCGTTTTCTAATCTTCGATCTTTCAATTAAAGATTAAGTCTTTCTAACCTAGGCGTGAAATCTTTCAATTTCTGATCTAGAAAATCAATCTAATAACTCTCGTTTTAGTTAGATCGAAGATCTATTCTTTTATCACGGTGATCTAAGGTTTATATGATTCTCATCAATAAAACAATCACAAAGCAACGATCTTTCGATGTAATTGCATTACACAATAATAAATAATGATAAAAGAAACAACTTTGAGATAGAAACTCACAGATTAATCACGAATCAAAACTGAATTGTTGAAGGAAGGCTTCACGATGTTTGTTCAAAGAGGTTTTAGCCTCTTATCATCCTCTATGCAACTCGAATTGATGAATAAAAAGCATAAAAACTATCTAATTAATCTAAGAATTAAAGTGTATAAACTGGAAGAAAACTATGTAGAAACGCAGCCAAGCTGCCCCTAGAAATTTAGGGTTCGAATTGTGTGTCTAGGGTTTGAGAAATCGCGCCTATTTATAGATTTTTAGGTCGGTTTAGGCTAAGGCGGTGCTTGGACGCCCGTCCACTATCTTGGACGCTCGTCCATCAGCTTCTGGACGGAGGTGAACGCCAGTCTGCTCAGCGTCCAAACTCTCTGTATTAAATTTTCCTTCTGGACGCCCGTTTAAGGTCTTCAAACGCCCGTCCAGGGTTGCTGCAAGGTGGACGCTCGTTCGCCTGATCTGGACGCCAGTCCATCTTTGATCAAAAACGGATTTCTTCAACTCTATCTCTTTTCCTTCTCAATCCAACTCACCATTATCTCCTCTATCTTGATTTAGCTCGAGTTTTATCAACATTTGATCATCAATTAGCCTCAAACAAGTACCTACATGACATCAAAAACACCGCAAAGCGTAACATAATTCCAATAAACATAAAATCATAATTAAAACATATAAATTCACCAACTTTGCGATTAACTCATTAAAAATATTATTTGCTTAATAATTCATTTGAACACTTAATTCCCATGCAATTAATACGAATACGGGGGAAAACATTATAAAATATAACGTTATAAATCATATAATTTCACCCTTAACACTTACCAAGCATTGCATGATGTTTAAG